>VZZY01024570.1:34310-155412 GCA_013400335.1 Eurystomus gularis | reverse complement strand
CTTTTTTTTTTTTCTTTTTCTATCTGCTGACAAAGTAGCATTTATTTCCAGGGGAGTTAAAAGGAAGGGAAGCTGGGTGGGCTGTGCAGGAGCCAACCATGCAACACCTACATTGTCATTACATTTACCCAGCCGCTTCTGCCACAGGGGAATTACATCCTTAGGGAAAAAAAAAAAAAACTAAAATAAGCTATTTCTGCACAGAGGTTGATGGGGACATCTGTGTGAAATGATGGCCCTCAGGTCTTTGATGAGCTGGGCAGGTCTAGCCGGGACACCCGGGGCTGGGCAGGAATCTCCATCTACACGTAGTGTGGCTTCCAGTAAAATCCATCAAACCGAACCCATCAGCTGGATTTCTCGGTGACTTTTTAATACAAACGAGGTCCCCGATCCTCCAAAGACTTATGCAGCTGCTTAACTTCGCACGCTGCGAACAGCCCCGGTGATCTTCAGCGCTCAAAGTTAAACACTCAAGTAAATCTTTGCCAGATCGGCGTCTGAAGTAGGCAACAAAATGTTAAAGCCTCTTTTTCCCTTATAGAATAGAGTCAAGCATCAAAGGCTGTTTCAGCGGCCTCCCAGGAAAAATCGAGTCCTGCATGTCAGAGGTGGGCACACTAGATTTAAACAAAGCCTCAGTGAAAAAAAAGAAGGCTCAAAGAATCATAGAACGCTTTGGGTTGGAAGGAACCTTTAAAGGTCACCAAAGAGACCTCAAAAATATTATTTAGCCCCGTTTGTCCTTGCTCTTTTCCTGCACTGAGAGCCCTCCGCTCCCATCCCTCGCTGTGATTTGAAAATGTTTCATCATACCAGCCCCAAACTTTTCTTGCCACAATTTATGGCTATGGTGCCTTATCCTGCCTACAGGGGATATGGAAAATAAGCAAATTAAGAAACACGAATGTCAAAGTTGGGACTATTTTTAGCTTGGAATTTAACTAAGAAAGGATTTGAGTACGGGAGTTTGCTTTGCCACAGCTTCATCTAACTTCTTATCCAATGTTAACTTTTTCCTCTTTTCCCCAATTACTTTTTGAGAGATTAATTTAAAAGACAACATCAGGGAATGGAAAAGGTGCAAGCGTTTATTTACCAGTCGAATGAAACTATAGGATAAATATTTAGAGACCTGAACAAAAAGGAGAGTGATAAGGCACCAGCTTTTCAGAAGCAGCCACAAAAGACGCACAGGATGAAAACGTGTTCACAACAGCAGAACACAGGGAAAAGGAAAAACAATTAGCACATCAGCTATAAAAGAACACTAGTTTCTTTAGCAAAGTTAATGTTACTAGCTATTGCTCCCCAAGGCTTATTTCTTTGGAGGCCACTCAGACACCAGACTAATCTTTCCCTAGGAACTGCTGCTCCGTCTTTTTTTTGGGGGGTCAATTTTGAGCCGAAGTGGGGTACCAGAGTAAGACATTGGGCCTGGAGAGGCCGTGCATGGGCTTTGCAGAGATTTAGCCCAGATTTCTGCACGGACATGGGCGTATCAAGCGACCTTGCCATGTCACTTGTCTTCACCACGCACACGAGGGATGTGAGAGCATCGCTGCCCTCCCGCGCAGCCTCTCCTCTTTATTTATAAACCCCCTTCTAGGAAGGAGGTGCCGGTTCTCATTTTGTGCAGTATCTAACACAATAGAGCGCTGATCTGACTTAGTCCCCTAGATGCTACTAGCACGTAAATAATGGTAAAAATAACCTACACCGAGAGAATCAATAGACTCAGAGCCTGGGGAACCCATTTCAACCCTGAATAAATTCCAGACAGAGTTGCTTTCCCAATTGATTGTCCCCGCCAAGCAATGCATCCATCACTGGCAGCAATCCGTGATCACGGGTGGAGTTAACCTCTGATTATTCGCTCCTCAGGAGATCCTGGGTGCTGGAGAGCTGCTGGGATGTGCACAAGCACCGAGAGGAGACCTGCTCCTCTCTCTGCTGCGCATGGGGACCACACCAAGAGCTGCTGGCTGCCCCGGGGATGGGCACAGGGATGCTATGGTGCAGGAGCAAGAGGCTCAGGGATGCTGCTGGACGGAGCTCAAGGCTCAGTTGGGACAAATACATCCTATCCCAGAAGCATCAGCAGAGCCCAGGAGTGATGGAAGCAAAAATATCACAGAGACTTTGCTCAGAGATTCAAGACCAGCTTCTCCATCACTGGAGCACAACATCAAACCCATCAAAGGACTAATAAAATCCCCTCAAAGTTAGGAAAGGAGCAAAACTGGCTTAGTAGCAACCCAGAAGTAACAATCGAACAAAAGCCGGCCCTAACCTGGATGCACAAACGGTCCTGACGTCTCCAGCTCCCTATTTTTCATTTCCTTTGAAAACACAGAGTATGCACAAAACACATAGAAATGTAATCCAGCTCAGCGACTCGGGTCACCGCATCGTGCATCCAGGGACACCCTTTCAATTTTTTTGTTTCAGGCGTATTGGTTACAAATTGCCGGGGTACGGTCAGCTGCTTAGACTCGGGGAAATTTTACAGCGGGAGTGAAATGGAGAGAGCAGGAAGCAAGAGGAGCTGAAATAGAAAAACTGCTGAAAAGCCTCCTGTAGTTGTCAGGAGCATTAACTTAGGATGATGTAGGGGAAACAACTAAGTGGTTTTTGTGTCAGCTACACTGAATCAAACTTGTTCAAATATATGCAGGCATGTGTGCAGTGAAGAATATAACCCATCTCCGGAATGGAAAGCAGGCTCTTAGTTGGAAAAGATTTTTTATGTTTTGCAAATCTGAAGAAAGCTGAGTAGAAACCAAATCAGGTGTGATGGGGGAAACTTCAGGCAGGGGCTGCTGAGCTGTCCTGAGGTGCAGCAAGACGGGGATGGGGGCAAGAGGGTGGGCAGGGGAGGGAGCCCCAAGAAGAGCTGGCAGCAGGGTCAGGGCTGTGCCAGGAGAGAGGGAAACCCACCAAGAGGGATGTGGAAACCCACTGAGGGGAAGGCGTTGTCCCCAAGAGCAGGGGCCCAGGGGGATGCGCCGCAGAGCAGGATGCTCAGGCTGGTCAGCAAGCACAACTCCCCCCAGCACCACTCAGCTGGGGAGTCCCCATCCCTGGAGGGGTTTCCAAGCCGTGGAGATGTGGTGCTGAGGGCCAGGGGTTAGTGGTGCCCTGGCAGTGCTGGAGGAACGGGTGGACTCAATGAGATTAAACGTCTCTTCCAACCAAGACGATTCTGTGGGCACCTAGCACACAGCTTTGCAATGCTACCAGCCGCTGCTGATGTTAATTCATTAATACCTGTGACAGTCCATGTCCTGGGGGTGATAAAGATGTAAGAGGCATCGATTACAATTATCACTTCCTTTTCATTGTATTATGACTGAGTGCACTGCCTGACAGAGGCGAGCTCCAAGCCGGGGCACACAAACCTCTCCAGGGGTAAGAGAAAACCAGATTTTAGTCTAAAAGCCAGCCAAAACCAGAACTTCTTTCCCTGGCAGATTGATCACCCACACGACTGAGACCACCGCTGAGCCTGAGTGCATCTCTGAAGGCCTGGGGACAGGACGGACAAAGCAATACACCAGCGCTACCCACGCTAAGGGGTGCAGCAGCTCGAGGACCCTTTGGGTCCCCCCAGCCTGAGAGTAGCCCTGAGAGCTTTTTTTAGCTGTTTGGGTTTTTTTTTATGCCATCCCACACACATCCCAACCCCTTCCATCCCCTCACCAAGCTGCACAGAGCCACAGGCAGTCCCATGTTGGGGGGATTTGGGGTGAGCCAGCTCTCGCTCCTCTCTCCTCTGTGGTCCGGGGACTGTTGTGCTGCAGAGGAGCAAAGGGAGGAGGAAGGACAGCATCTGCTGACCTCCCTTCCCATCCCAGGACCCCAAAACCCCCAAAAGGGAGAACCTGCCCTGCTGCTTGGCCTCTCCATCAGCTGCAACGTGCTGCGCTCCTATCTGAGAACACACACATCTAAGCACATGTATTTACACGTTAACAAAGCCAGGAGCATGGTCCTTTCAAGACAGTAGATCCCTTATCTGAAAGCTCCTCCTCTAGCTGACTTCTAGACTGTGTTACAGATAAGGTTGGGGTGGTGCCAGCAGCCAAGCTCCAGAAGCAGCAGAGCCTGGCACCCTATGAAGCCACAGCCTGGAAGATGGGGGCAAAGAGCCCAAGCACGCTCAGGGGGTTCTGGCACAGCGGTGGGACATCTTTCTGCACGGTTGCAGTTTAGTGTCTCCCTCCAGGGCACTCCTGTAAGAGTTGATGGCAATGAAAGGGCAGCCACCGTCCCGGAGGAGCCCTGAAGCTTCCCCAGAGTTGCTCTTCATCTTGCAGGATGAGTGTGTTCCTCGCCTTCATCTCCTCTCTGGCTGGCTTGCATTGAATCAGCTGAGTGCCTTTTTTTCTTTTTATTTTTGTTAAAAAAAGGAATGTGTTTTACAAATGAATAAACCAAGGGTGATGATTAAGGTGAAGAAATAATTGTAGCGGAAGATTCAAAGCAGAGCAATGTGACCATGGGCAGCTTCTTCTGGGAGGGAAGCCAACAGGGCCTGGCTTTTGCTTCCCAGCAGTTCAAGCTCGAGTTTTTCTGTGATTTCCATGCCATGGATCCCTTGCTGTTATATGATGCCTCATGGACACCCATCCTCATTACTTTTCCACTTACTGATCTCGTGTCTACCATTAAACATCTCCAAACCCAGGGAAAATTTGATTTGGCAGCTGAACTCTGCAGCTCTGGTCAATATTTCTTACCCTTCCCAGTTTCTGAATTCTTTCTTACATTTTCCCAGTGCCCCTTCTGCTGTTAATTGCTTTAGCAATGGAAAAATGGGAATTAACAGTCTCTTGCCTGTGCAAGCAGCATTCCCAGGCTCCTGCCTGCTTCCCAGATGTGCTGGTCCCAAGCGGGCATCAAGCAGAGAGCTGCTGGAAATTGCCTTCTGGCCTTAGGGGAATTATCTTCCCGTAGCTCCCAGGAAGGCTCCGGCTCATTGCTGCTCCCGTGGGATGCCCTGGTTGGAAGGGCATCGCCTGGGCTTGCCCCTCACTGCAATCCCTGGGTGGGAAGTGGGTCTTTGTGCCCGTCCCGAGTGGGTACCGAGTGATGCTCTCTGTCAAGGTGATGAAACCCCTGCTCCAGGTAAACCTCCTCAGGGCACCAGCGCTCTCCTCTTCCTCACCAAGTGGGTTTGGAGGGGTTTTTTCAACTTACTGTTGCATGGAAATAAGGCTGGTGTCAGGGAAATGTGTAAGCGGACGCTCATTCCAAGCACTTCTTTAAGTGCTCAGCTGAATCAGAGTCATAAAACCACTTCAAATACATGCAGGAGACTGAAGCAATCCAGTCTGCCAGCGGGAAAGAGACCCTGGAAACAGAATGGGATGCTCAGAACCCCCCCAGGGACACGTATCACCCACCTTACAAACACCGGCTGCGGGATTTTACATGGGCTTTTGCCGGAGCCACGCTTGGTTCTGTTGCTAGACTCATCTCCCAGGGGACAGGGGATAATGGGAAGCGGCTCTGAACGGCCGCACTTTAACTATAATAGCAGAAAGTTAGGATGAAACATAACCTCGAGGGTTTGCTCAAGAAACAGATGGCTTAATGTTTGTTTGAAGAGCTTTTTGAGTAAAAATAATACTAGTAATAGCATTTAGTCATTAGCAGCACCGCACACGCGAGGCTCGCCGAGGACCGTAACAGCACAAAGTGGATTATTTCTGAGCAAAGGCAGGTCAGTCCCGGCAGCGAAACTTCCCGACAACCGGCACCAAAGCAACACAAACTTCCCTACCCAGACCTGCAACCCGCGGCAAATGGGGAGGGTTCAGGGGTTATGCAGTGCATCAAACTGGGGCTTCCTCATCCCAGAGTATCTGTGGCCTTGGGTGAATCCTCCAGAGCCGTGGGCCCCTCAGATGCTGGGTGATGCCTGAAAACCCACCCCAGGCTGCAGGTCTACACCAGCCCAGCCTTCCCCACACGGCAAGGAAAAGCTCCTGTTTTCCACCCTCCATCCATCTGTCCATCTCAGCCCCCAACAAGCCATGGGGTGCCTGTGGGACCCCCCGCCACGCCTAGGCAAACCCCACACCACCAACCGCCCGCTCATGAGCTAAAAAAAACGCATCTCTAGCTCTGTAAGCAACAGCAATAATTTCACAGTCCCCTCCTCCTAGAAAGGTGTTGCAAAGGATGCTCTGGCAAGACATTTTGCTTGTGTTCCTCGCAGGGAATAACCTCTGAAGAGCAGGGCTGTGGGCTGGGAGAACAGCTCTACGGCACGCTCGCACTCCCCAGGCTTTAGGGCACATTGGAAAAGGAGTGAGGGGAAGCACATGGTGGGTTTTCCTCTATTTTTTGAAAGCACCTCGCCCTCTGACACGACGCTTCTTGTAACGATTACATTTCTAAGCCAGCCACTTAATTGGATTTTTTTTAGCAACTTCTCCAACAGAGCCTTGCAGCTCGATGACGCTGCGAGCGGCACGAGAGCAAAGATCCAGCACGGAGCCGGCGGGAGAGGCACAGCTCTGAGCTGGGATGCCGAGCTGGGATCAGGTTTATAATCCTTGTTTTTTGATGCCCAACGTGCAGCTTTGCAGCCAAAGGGGGAAGTAAAGAACCTAGAGGCAGATGAAAGGGGCAGAGGTGCAGCTCCAGCTGCCCAGGGATGGGTTTATTTTTTATAGCTCCTATTTTCTTTTAATGTTTTCCCCCTGTAAGCAGCAGAATACTTGATTTTTTTTTTTTTCTTGGGTTTCTTTTCTGCTTGCTCTCCAGGCAGAGTTTCCATGAGCATCTGAAGTTTATTATCCCTGTAATTCCCTCCGATGGGTAAACGTGCAAAGGTGGCATTATCAGAGGAAACGAAGCAAAGCCATCGGGGTCACGGGGCTGAAGCTCAGCATCCCACACTGCCTGGCACATCTGTAGCCACAGGGATAAACCTCTGAGGGGCTGCCAGCCACAGCACCTTTCCCTGACACAAAACTCACTTCGGATTAAAGAGGAAATAAATAAATAAAGAACAAATCCCTAGCAGCGGCATTATGCTTCCTTTTTTCCTCCTGCCTCCCTCCTTGGAAAGGCAGAAATTACAGTAAGATTGAAAGCAGAGATCCTAATACATTTTCCCTCAGGTGTTCTTAAGCTCTGAAAGGTGCATATGAGGACTTGTTTAACAGAGATAACTGTGACACCATGCCAAATAAATTCAGGCTAGAAGAAGAGCTGCTGACACTTGGACAACTTTGAAAAACCTTCTGGTTAGAAACAATTCTGTCATATATTTTCGGCGTTTTTCTTTCCTCCTTATTGCTTGCAGAGAAAGCAAAGGTGCTGTCACTTAGACTCCTTGGTTTGGTTAAGTGTGTGCCTTCCAGGGATAACGTGGGGGAAAAAAAAGAAAAAAAAGGAAAATCCATCAAACACTCCAGTTTTTCGATGGTTTCCTGGCACCCAGGCAGGAAAAGGGCCGGTCAGGTGGGTACAGACCCCGGGGGTCTGTGTATTGCTGCTGAAGCAGAAGCCAGCTACAAGGTGAAAAACAACTCTTGCCTTTCCACCCCCAACCTAACCCCAAACTTCTCCCAGAAAAAAAGGATGGAGTGGGGGAAAAAATAGCAAAAATAAGGGCAAGGCTCATTCTGCACAGACCAGCTCAGCAAAAAGCTCAGCATCCCACTCCAGGGTGGGGAGGAAGCGCAGAGAGAACAAATAGCTCTGCTCCTCCCGCCTGCTTTTGCTCCAATTTTGGTTTAATTACACGGAGCAGATCCGTGGGCACAGCTCCCCTCGCACAACTTTCTCTCCTGTAGTTACACAGCAGAATTTGCAGCACAGGCACCGTGGAATTATACACCGGGTCCTAATATTTCAAAACCCAACAGGAACAAATATGCAATTATATAGTTCAGTGATGCAGCACCGTATTGGCAGCCTGGGAGGAGATGGAGTCACTGCTTCAGACTCCAGAGAAAGTTCCCCCTGCATAATAAGTCGGACCACAGGCTTGAATTCTTCCAGCTCGGGAGCCCCTGAAGCACACGCCGGCTCCAGCACCGCACCGAGCATGGAGCCGTGCCCCGTTCTTAGGCAGCCGCTTCCCAGAACTGGATACGAGGCAGTTGTTTGGAAGTTAATTAAATGTCATGTAGCATTAAGTACGACAAGAAACGCGCTACATCGCCGTGCTGACGCGGAGTGGTGAATGGTGTGAGTTTGTTGGATGTGGGGTTTGGTCACCAGCAGTGAGACAGCCCTGCCTGAGCAGGTCAGACTGAAAATTAAAGTTATTTGGTGTAAACTAAATGTACGTCACGCCATCCTGCTGACTTAAGGGAGATTGCTTTGATATAAAATAGTCCTGAGATGGATATAGCCTTATCTGGAGAGACCTTATTGCAGCTTTTCAATGTTTAAACGGGCTTGTCAGAAAGCTGGGGACAGACTTTTGAGCAGGGCCTGTTGGGACAGGACAAGGGAGGGATGGTTTGAAACTCAAAGAAGGAGATTTAGCCTAGAGAGAAGGAAGGAATTGTTGATGCTGAGGGTGGTGAGAGCCTGGCGCAGGTTGCCCAGAGAGGTGGTGGCTGCCCCATCCCTGGAACCATTGCAGGTGAGGTTGGCCGGGGCTCTGAGCAACCTGCTCTAGTTGCAGATGTCCCTGCTCCCTGCAGATGATGAGCTTGAAAGGTCCCTTCCCACCCAAACCATCCTATGATTTGGTTTTGCAGAAGCAGAACTAGTATTCATTTGGACTGGGAGGCTTTATCACCCTACAAGTACATAAATGGAGCAGCAGAGCTGAAAAAACCATGCCTTCAGTTTGGCAATTACCAGTTAAAACCAAGACAAAAGCTTATTCTCAGCAGCACTTGGCTGTCCTGGGGTTGCCATCACTCTGGGAGTGGGTTTGTGCTGGGTACACCCACCCTGCCTCCCAGCCCCAGCTCTGCCTGTCCAAACCACCACTGCCTGAGCCAAAATATTCACCAAGTAGCCCAACAGGAAACTTGCAATTAATTTCTACGCATCACCTCCTCGCTAGCAGGAGACAGGAGGATGCTCAGCACATGCATGAGTCACACTTCCTTGCCTTTTTTTTTTCCCCCATATTATCTACTGGTGTGCAAAAGGAAAACCGTACGAGAAAAAAAGGAAATGTGACAAAAAAAAAAAAGCAAAAAAAAAGCAGCACAACCCTCTTTGCTTAGCACTTCCAGCCTGCCTGAAAGAAGCGAGGGCTGGGTTGCTTGGTTTGGTTTTTCAGCACTAATTGATGCTAAGACAGCATCACTGACCTCTCACTGAAGGGCTCGACACGTAATTGCAGCAAGCTCCAGCCACGGAACATCGCAGGACGTGCTCGAGCGTTAAGGCTCCACTAAATCACCAGCCACCCAATGGAGCTCTTCAGGATATTTGGAAGCAAATGTTTGTTTTGCTTTAATGTTTTCCCCAATATTCACCCTGCGCTGGCTGCTCCAGGCAAATGAAATCACTGTAGGAGCAGTTTTCTCCTTCCCTCATTGTGCCTGATGATTTGTTGTCAGATTAAATATAGCATCCGTTTAATACGAGCTACATCGTCCGCGGGAGGATCCCATCCTGGACCTGCGGGAGCTTAGACTGGGGAGTCTAATAGGGCTTTAATGTCTCTGCTGTGATCTTTAAATATATTTATAATCACCAAGGAACAGCAGCATCTTTGGCAAGGATGGAAAAGAGTTTAAGGCAGAGCATCCCAACCCCAAAGACTCAGACAGGGTGAGGGAGGAACCGCTGGAAACTGGAAAACTGGAAGTCCTTCCTCCCAGCAAGGGGAAGGACACGGAGGGGGGTGCGGCTAATTAATCTGATGGGTTTACCCAAATGACGGGCCGGAGTTAGCAGACGACTGCACAGATTCCACCCTGGTGAGGAGCCGGTGCGTGGCTGGAGCCTCAAGCGTTGGGAACGATTTGTAGCAAACAATTTATTCATGAATTTAGCTTATTTGCTGTGCGAGCCAGCAGAGAAAAGACATGGTGTTTGCCTGCCTATCTTTGTATTTCTCATATATATTCCTCATTGTGTACTTGCTCTAGGCTGCTGCCCAGCTCCCTGCGTGCACAGCATCCCTGCCTGCCCGTGGCTGGGTGCGATATCCCACCATAATCCTGGGAAACCCCCCAGCTCCCACAGCCCGGGATGGCAGCGGGGGCTTTGGGGTTACAACACTTCTCTGGGACCCGCCTTTCTCCACGTCTTTTGGGTTTGGCTCAAAAAGTTTCAGGAAAAGGCCGGTTCTCCCTTTTCATTCAGGTGTTGGTGAAATTAAACAGAAATCTCCTAATCCTTTTTTAATCCATTTTCATCAGCCCTCATTAGGGTCTTTATTTGTGCCCGATTTATCTCTGCTGCCGCAGCCTCCAAATGAGGATGTGCAGCATTCGCCCTCTGCTTGGGGTTTGGTTTTTTGTTGTTGATGCTTATTTACAATCACATTTTCAGTGGAAATCAGCCCATTTATTCATTAACTTTAATACATCCCCCTGCACTGCTGCCGTTCAGAATTTTATCGTTACTTACTGGGCCCCTTTCCGCACGTCAAAACTTTATTAAATATGTTTCTAACAGGGTGGAAACGTATAAAAGACACTGAATGCTTTTAAATTGTGGCAGTTTTGCATTTTGTTGATACCCTACCCAAGCAATCCGATATGACAGGCAGGCAGTGCTTTCAGAGGCAATTATATCACACTTCAGGAGGCGGCACGGGAAGCGATAATACGGAATGGGAAGGAGATAAAAGAAAACAACTTGCTCTCTCGTTCTCTCGCACACATCCACAAACCCACCACTGTCCCGCCGGGACCGAGTGAGAGACGAGGGAAGACATCAGAGGTATTATTACAGGTGATACAAGGCAGGATAAATAGTGGGGGGGAAAAAAAGGTGAAACTCAGCAATAGATAGTTTGAAGTAATTAACAGCAAGATAACGGCTCAGATCCTGGGATGCTGGAATAAAAACAGTTTACACTGGCTGAGAAGCAGATGATGCTTTTGAAAGCAGGGAGCACCCAACCATGGAGCATCTCCCCACCTCACTCCTCCATGACTCAGCCACCAGAGGAAATAAGCAGCAGAGATTTATCTATTTATCCACTTAAGTGACCCAGTCAACACTGGAAACAAAATGTTTATCTACCCATACATCCACATACACTTTTATAACTACCATCCTTTCCTCCGCTTCGCTTTCCTCCCATTCTCTGACACATTCATCATAGAAAACAGGAGAGAAAAGTATGTTTATCTACCCAACGGGCATGTTTCTCTTTGCTTTGTTTTTCTCCTGTGCTTAAAGAAAGAAAGAAAGAAAAAAAGTGGCCTTTCTGAGATAAAACATCTTTACAGCCCAGTGGGGAAATGAAAACCTCATGAAGTTAAAAGTCTCCTTGGAGCCAGAGCAAAGAGCGAACCCAGCTGCCACAGACTGGATCCCAGCGCTGGGATGCTCAAGGTGGGGTGAGCAGAGCTGGTGTTCTCCCTCAACAAGAAATTATTGGAGCCCTAGGACCAAATACAGGATATCTGAGATTTGGGAGCCCAGATGTGCTGGACTTGCCTGTGGAGCAGGAATAAGTCTACGTGGTGATGTTTTGGGGTTTTTTTGGTTTTTTTTTTTACGTACCAGGAAGGGATGAAGGCTGCAAAAGGGGATGGCAATTGCCACCAAGCGCTGCTGAAGTAGGTCTACAGTGCTAATTAATCATCGGCCATGAATTATTGCACAACTGCCCTGTGGCTTCCCCCAGTTTGAGGCTCAGAGATGGGTTTTGTCATGAAACCAAAGGCTTCTGCCAGGAGGGTGCACGCACAGCCCCAGCGCCTGCCTCTCCCCTGCCTGGCACGCGAGGCTTATTATTAGGTTAATTAAAACCATAAAAGTGAATGCCGATTTGCACTGAACATTTGGGAGCAGATGGCAACAAGTACCGAGCTCCATAAAAGAGAATTGGAAGTTGTCAAGTGTCTCCGGCTCATCTGTGCCGAGGCGCTGGGGGAGAGGCAGGCTGGGGCTGCGGGTCCCTCGTGTTCGATCCCTCCAGTCCCATCAGCACCAGCGCTACCAGTAACCCCACGTGTAGCTCCCAGAGGAGCTCTACAGCTGGAAACTCATTAAATTTTAAAAACAAGGAAAAAAACCCAATCCTCTCCTGTTGAATCCCTCCCCATACATGACACGGCAGCAAAGCGATAAGGATGGGAAGTTCCTCCCAGGCTCCTAGCGAAGAGGTTACAGCAAAGTTCATAAATCCTTCAAAAGTTAGGGTGCAGCTCGCGCTGATTTCCATCCTGCACAGCAACAATGCGGCCTTTGATTATTTCAGCTGTGTTTTCCTCTGAAGAAACCCATTTGGAGCTCTGCATTTTCCGATCCAGCTGGGATTTTCAAAACACCCCGTGCAGGCAGGGAAGGTGCAGACACCCGGCAGAGCTGACACAGGCAGCACTTCAAAATGCACAAGGAAGCGAAGTTTGGCTGGCTTCGTGAGCAGCAAAATGCACCCTGAAACCCCCTCTGCCTTAGCCCTGGCCCCTTTGGAATGCCATCACCGGCAGGGCTGGCAGCCCAGGAGGGTACCCGGGCACCTCATCCCATCTCAGATGCCTGCACACACCCCCGTGGTGCCAGGAAAACCGCTCGCGAGGCAGAAGTATTGAATGGGAGGAAGACAGCAGGAGAAATGAAGACAAACAGCTTGAGCCCCTTTGTTCCTACTGTACATTCAAGAAGGGAGCAGGCAGCACTGTTCACGGGAAAGAAAAAAATCCAATAACACAAAAAGCTATTACAAGCTCCCCGGCGGGCTGGGCTGCTGCTCACCACTCCCGGCCCCGCGAGTGCTTCGTTGGTCCCACAGACTGATCCTGGCAAAGGGCTCAAGCCACCAAGGTTGAAACCACCCTGGATTTCCCAGGCCAGTGACACCCCAATGGGTCCAGCATCTCCTACGGCGCAGGGGGAGGCAAGATGCCAAGACTGTGGGGAAAAGGTCTCAGCTGGGGTTCCAGGGCTTGGACCATTCCCAGGTGCCAAGCACTTAGCACATAATTTTTAGCTGTGTTCCTATTTTTAAAAAAAAAAAAGTAAAATTAGGAGGCTTCGGAAGGCAACTAAAGCACTGACAGAAGGCATTGCGAAGGGTGAGCCTGGCTGGTTGGGATGGATTACGTTCACCCCAGCAGTCAGGCAAAGGAGATGCACCCAGAGGAGGTGGAGCTGGCATGGAATGGGCTTGGCTTGGCCCTGGGTGCAGCACCCAGAGACAGAGGAACATCTCTACAGCACAGGGAGGGATTGGAGGTATTTTGGAAGAAGCCTGGGTCAGTCCGAGCCAGGTCTCGAGCACAAAGAAGGGGTTTATTAACAGGAACTGCAGCGCAACAGCAAATCCTCCCTCTCCGAACGGCGCAACTGCAAGGAACGGCTCCATCCAAATGTTAATGGTTTTTTTGTTGTTGTTTAATTTGCGAACTTATTTATCTGCTAGTCTAGAAAGGCTGCCTTGTGCTCGGGATGCTGAGCACAGCCAGTCTGTGCTGCTATGATTAGATGGCTTAGACCCAACCTCAGCAGCTGCTAATCCTGACTATTAATTAGAAGATTTGGGGTAAGAATTCCAGCACCAAGGCTCAGTTAAGCTCGAGCAGTTTCTGCATTTTCTTTCCCCCTCCTCTCCTCTCCCCACAGCCACCCAGCCCCTGCTTGTCATAATCCCTTGCAAAAGCTACGCTGCCAGCAGGACTTGACCCTGCCAAGCAAGGACAACCAGGCACGGGCTCTGATTTTTCATCCCTGGAAAGAAAAAGCCAAGAGCCCACCATGGTGACACAGGGAATTCATCCTAGCCTGAAATGACAGCATCTTCTCCTCAGGCCAGTTCATTAATTTTTATATCGCAGTGGCTTTGAGAGTCTTCAATTGAGGTCAGCGCCTCTTTTATCGGGGGCTGTTACACACACGTTGCAAAACACCGCTCCAGAGTATTTAGGTCTTGCTCAGACCACACTGTGTAGCTGCCTCATCCAGGCTGAGCTATTACTCCTCTCTGCCAGGAAAAATAGGGGTCACGGGCATCTCCTTGCCCCGGGTTGGGACCGCTGGCCAGTCTGGCTCCCCAGGCTGTCCCCAGCCTGTCCCCTCTGCTCCGACCTTCTTCTGAGCTGCACTGAAGAGACGGGGCTGGAGGATGCTCTCAGGCATCTGCCAAGCTCCATCTTAACATGCAGGGAGAGGTGGCATCTTGAAAGCTGCGCAAACACAGCCCAGGATTGCTGTTCTCCAAGTTATTTGTTTGCACTGAAACCTAATTTGTTTTAATTGTTTTCAGGGCTGCACTCGCTGCAAACCTTCCTGAAGACAAGTCAGCCGAGCTGTGCCTCGTCCCCCTTGCCCAGGGATGGGGAAGGGGATGTAACCTGGGTGTCCTCTGAGTGGTGGAAGAGGCCAGAAGAGGTGACGCTCAGGAGTTTTTTTTGCTTTCCTACCTGCACAGGACCTGGTCCCTGCTTTCCTTTCCCAAAGAGAGAGGCTGTGATGGAGCCTATCCCAGCAGATCTGAGCAAAGGGTGGCGGGTTCCCCTTGGACTGCACCCAAGAAAGGACTTCAAAGCCATTAACATCTCCGAGAATGAAATATTGATGGTCAGAAAGCTGTTAAGAGGAACAAGAGAATTGGCAAGCCCAACACCTGGTATCCTGCCCATTCTGCTTGGGAAAACAAAACAAGACGAAATAACCAAATTAAAAGGAAGAGGAGGGGGAGGGCTGATGAAGGCGAACGCAAGCGAGATAAAGTGAGCAGCGGCCCCGGGGGGTGAGGGATGCGGGGGCTGAGAATGCACAACCAGGCCTGTCTTTTTTTTCTCTCCCCCTTTTGCGTTTTATAAGCCAAATTGATTTACAGAAGAAAAGAACACTTACCACATTCAAAGTGAGTGGCTTTCTCTTTCTAAAGGAGGCAACGGCTTTAATTGAATTTCTGAGGGTTTGCTTTTTCCGTTTCCCCTTTTTTTTTTTTTGGCCCTCCTTCTGTAAATCAGTATATTACATCTGAATGAAAAGCAGGCACACATCCAAGTGCACACTTCCAGGCTGCCATTGCAGCCTCCCCGAGCTGGACAGGGGCAGGACCAGGGCTGCTGGAGAGGGTTTCCCTCACCTTGTGCCATCTCTCACCATGGGACATCTCCCACGCTGCTGCTCGTACCCCTTCCCCATCTCCTGGGCATGTCTTGGTGCCCCTTGTCATCAAAAGGCTTATTTCTGGTTGGGCTTTAGCACATGTTGGTCTCCTTATACAATTTTTCCCTCTTAATTTTTCCCCCCACTTCTCATTTTTTTCACTGAGGAGTGACCCGGGGCAGCTCAGCTTTCTGCTCGGGAGGTGCCAATATCCCATTTCAGACCTGCCACGATGGAGACCATCCAACCACACTGTGCTCCAAGCTCTGCAGAGCTTCCCCCACACTGGAGGCGCTCAGGACCCCCCAGGACCATCAAGAACTTTACCCCTGTGCTCCTGCCCCAACCTCAGCATAGGACACATCTCAGGCTGGCTGCAGAGACAAGAGCCTGGCTGAGCAATGCCAAGAAGGTTTGCAGAGCAGCTCCCCACACCATCCACACAGCCCCCCCATCCTTCTCCCCAGCACACCCCGAGCACCACAGGGACTCCTCCTCTCGCTGTCTGGAGAAGTTTCAGCTTTTATCTCCACACTGTGGCACGTCCCCCAGCCGTCTGCTGACACATGGACTCCAGGAAGTTTTTGAGCAGGAGATAGTGAATCCCAGAACAAAACAAACATTTAACCTTGGGTCAGATGAAAGCCTGAGTCAACCCCATATGATTTCCTTTTTTAATCCTTTTCCCCAAATAAGAAAAAATTGCTTTCATGGAATTGAAACAAAACAAAACAAAAAAACCAACCCACCATGATTTGCTCATCTCTGCTGCTGAGAGGTGCCAATAGGATCGGTTGAGGAAGAAGAGCTGGGGTGAAGGAGAAAGGCAGGAATTCATTTTGTGCATCACTCTAACTACCAGCAGCTTCCCAAACCGGTGGGATGCATCGTCACTGACATCTCTATTTAGCAGAAATAGCCCTATTATTTAGGGGGTTTGGAGGGAGAAGAACAGAATCTACAGCTTGGGCTAGATTAGATGAAGCTGGGGGAGCTTTGCAGGTTGGATTAAGAAAGAAGTCTCCTTTCCCCCCCCATCCCAATTTTCACACTGTTTCCTGAATCTTTGTAGCTGAATTACATAGTGAAAGAAAAACTGCTGTTTGGGTCAGGGGTGATGCTGGTGCCCTTACTGGTAGAAGGATGTGGACTATGCTGGGTTGGAGTGGGCTGCAGATACCCCCAGACACCCTCCCTTCCCCCTGCACCACCCCACCTGCCAAGGAAACAGACAGACCCCATCGGAACTGGTTTATCTTTAGCTTTCACCCCTGCACAAGTGGAAGGGGCCTCACAGCGACCTTTCTACCCACCCAGACGTGGAGCAGCACAAAACCATCTCCAGCTGCCTGGCTTGCATGGATACCACACCAGTTCACACATGCACAGCCTCACTACAGGCACGGACACACACTTCTGGGCTTGAAGACACTGCCAGCAAAAGAAATCCTCATTTGGAATACCAGATTAACAGCCAAAATACAGCAGTTTTCACCCGTATTTCCTCCTCAGCAAACACCTCCGGGGATGCTGAAGCGCAGCCCTCTCTCCCTGTCTGCACACATCAAACCTGTGTGCACACAGACACCAGCACAGAGCCACCAACTTTTAATACCTCCCCACGCTATTCATAGAGTGTTATTGAAGCACCAGGACTACGGTCACGTCTGCCCCTTTTTTTTATAATACACCAGAAAATTAAATTACACACGCCCAGAGTTGTTTTCCCCCACACACGCCGCAATTTGCATTGTGGTTAGGAACAGGCTGTTTTCAGACTCTTGCAAATAGAGCAGCCTCTTGGCCTTAATAAATTCATGAGCATTGATTCCTGGGGGTAACAGCACAAATATTATACTGCAAGACAGTGTTTCTGCCCAACGTAAAACACTTCTCTCCCCCTTCTCATTGTAAAACCCCCACATACCTGAACTTGGGTGGAGAGAGCCCACGCACAAAAGCAACAGCAAAGCATGCCAAAATCGTCAGAGTTGGCTTTGAAGGCTACTAAAAACACTGCCCTTGGTAGCCAACCTGCCTTCCCACAACACCCAGCTCACATCTCTATTTAAGGGGCAGCTGAAATAGATTCCTCCACCTGCGGAGGGGCTGCTGAGAGGCAGCTGTGCCTGGGCTGCAGCACGGCCCCTCCTCACAGGTGGGTGACCACAAAACCACCTCCCAAACCCAATTAAAAACCAGCCCACCAGGGTGGATTCAGGGTTTCAGTGACGGATGCAATGAGGATGATCCTGCGGTTCAAATCCCAAGGGATGGAGCCATTGATCCACCCGGGATGGACGCACCAGAGCTGTCTGGGTGTATCTCCTTTTCTGAGCCAGGCACTCAGAACAAGATGGTCCTTTCGCATTTCGATTGCTATTTTTCTTCCCCCGGCTTCGCCCATAGTAATCCCATTTTGCAGCCTCGCTTTCTGCCTGACATTTGAAGGATGAGCTATTAACGATCCTAAATTAATAACTGCTAGAGAGTTTATTTGAGAAGATCATAAAAAAATCAGTAATGTCATCATGTCAAGCAAAGTTTCTGGTGGTTTTTTTTGTTAATTATTATGCATGTCTTCTATTTTTTCCCCTTCCATCATTGAGCTGAAGCTTTCAGAGGGACATTAATATACCTGCCCACATCAGAATCCGTAATTATCCACCTTCAGCCAAGCTACTCATTCTCCAGGGACACCAAAAGGTCCTAAAATTTTTCCTGTGTGTTTCTGAAACTCTTTCGCAGAACTCACCCTTACCTTTCCTTCATGTCTTTGCTTTCCACACATAGCAAAGGAGAATTCCTCATCTTCAGCCTCATGTCCCCCCCACTGCTGTGCACAGCACCACTCAGCATCTGCCCACCGAAAGCAGCATCCCAGGAACACCACACCATGCGTGCCACCATGGAGCCTGAGCAAAGCCTGGAGACCCATCTGCCACCTGCACGGACAGGAGATTGCATCCCCTTCATGGGCCAGCACAGAAATGAGCGTTTTCTCCTTTTATTATCATTTTCCCCAAGCTAAATTTGCCCAGTCACCATTGGGAAGAGCATCCCACCGGGGTGCAGGGCGGATCTTGGGTTGGGTGGGTTGGATGGGCAGTGCTTGGCAGTGCTGGCAACTTAGGAACAAAATTTTAAAGGGTAAAACTCCTCCTGTCCCCACAAAAGCAAGGTGGAGAGAGAGAGAAACAGCCAGAGACGGAGCCAGGCAGCCCCCGTACAGGAGGCAGGAGAAATATCCCACCTAGAAAGGAGCTCCCTGAGCGGGAGAGAGCAGGTAAAAGATGCTGATACTCCCTGAGCTTTGCAAGGCTCCGGGCGGATGGTGAAGTGCTTTCTTTAGTTATATTTAACAATCATCTGAAGTCCTGCTGAAAGCCAAATCAGCCTGAAGGGGCTGGAGCAGACAGGTTGGTTGAGCACCAGCTTGCCCAGTCCACCCTGGATGCTGGGTACCAGTGAGCCCCTCCTGACCCCGCAGCCTCCCCTTTGGTCCCCACAGCAGGAGGGTGTCATGGCCACCGGCCAGATTTGGGGTTTGGATTTCTGAGCTTCACCAGACATCTCCCTGCACCACACCGGTGTGGTCCTCATCCTCCTCACCCCAGGGAGGCTGGAGGTGCCCATCGAATGGTGCTGGGTCCTGGGGAACCCATCTCCAGGGCAGGGATGAGCTGCTGTCAGAAGATGCTGTTTCTTTCCAGCGACTGTAGAGGGAAGTAGATGACTAAAGAGACTTTTTGCCTACGGCTGAAGCGAGGTGGCCTGAATCCAGGATAAGCCCTAATCAATACCTTCCCTAGATCTTCCTTTCCAAGACTACTTCTGGGCTATGGGCAGCCAGGGCTGGCTGCCAGCTGCCTTTGCCCCTCGCCACCCTTAATCCACAACCATCACCCAGGACTCCAGACCCCAAAAAGCACTTTTTGTACCCTAAGGCTGCTCCTTTGTGCCCTTCCCTGGCCATGGCAGGAGAACAGAGAAGACTCTTCCCTAGCCGGGGGAAGCTCTGGGCCAAATCCTCCCATGCCAGGATCCATCCCCTGTTGTGGGAGGCTCCGTGCATTTGATGCTTTACCTGAAGCACCACGTGAAGCAGCTTCCAGCTCACTTTCTGCCAAGGTATGTCTTACCAGGGAGGTTTTTAATCTCCCTGCCACTCACCACAGAGCAGAGAAGATTAGCAGGTTTGGGACTCAGAGACTGACAGCATGGTGGGGTTGGAAGGTTCCTCTGGAGATCATCTGGTCCAACACCCCTGCTCCAGCAGCTTACCCAGAGCAGGGGGCCCAGGATCGTGTCCAGGCACCTTTGGAGACTCCACAACCTCTCTGGGCAGCCTGGGCCAGGCTCCAACACCCTCACACCAAACAAGTTGCTCCTCCTGCTCACATGGAACCTCCTGGGTTCCAGCTGGTGCCCGTTGCCCCTTGTCCTGGCGCTGGGCACCACTGACAAGAGTCTGGCCCCATCCTCTTGCCCCCCATGGGCCCTTGAGCTCTTGCTCAGCATTGCTCAGCTCCCCTCTGAGGCTTCTCTTGTGCAGCTCAGCAGCCCCAGGGCTTTCAGCCTTTCCTGGGCACAGAGATGCTCCAGGCCCCTCAGCATCTCCAGAGACTCTGCTGGACCTTCTCAGGTAGCTCCTTGTCTCTCTTGAACTGAGGAGCCCAGCACTGGACCCAGGACTCCAGATGTGGCCTCACCAGGGCAGAGTAGAGTCCTTTAAACTTCCCATGCCTCACATCCCACCTAGGAGGGCATAGGGGCTGTGCAGGGGACACTGGTGTTTTGTTTGGGTTGGGGACAGTAGGTGGAAATCCAACAGCCAGGTCGTGGTCACTGTCCTGCAAGAAGGACCAGAGGAATGGGATGGAAGGAGAAATGTCTCAGAAATGCTCTTTATAGAGTTTAGGGACTATTCTCCTGCCCAAATGAGATGTAGTGAGAGCCTTGCTGGGGACACCAGCACTGAAAAATCTGCTCCAAAACCACCTCAGGATCACTGGGATGGGTGGGAGAGGATGTTTCTTGGTCTGACAGTGCTCTGAGAGCCTGCACTGCTGCAAACAACATCTTCTAGTTGCACACAGATCCCGGTTAATAGGAATTGCAAATAAAGTGAGCCAACATCTGCCTGACAAACACCACTTAGAGCCTGAGAGACCTCAGGCAAAGCAAGGTGTCAAAACCAGGTCTTTAGAAACCCAGGTCTTTTCCTGCAGTATGGCAGCAGAAGATTAAAAAAAAAAAAGGAAAGCATGGTTTATTCAAGGATTTCTTCTGGTATTTCTCGTGTCTCTCACCTTTCCTAGCCTTTCTCTCTATCCTCTGTATGTCTCTCCCTTGCTGCTCGCACCTCAGTCCATTCAAGTTCAGTTCTTGCTGCCTGCACAGCAAACGTCCGCACGAAAACCTCCTGTTAATGCTCTGGCATTTGATACATTATCAGGAGAAGATACACAGAGGGAAGAAATATATTGTGCAAATTACTTGATAATGCACAGCAAGCCAGCACCATGACCTTAAAAAATGCCTGTTAACAGAAAAAGAAAAAGAGAGAAGAAAAGAGACGGGAAGACTTTGCTGGGAGCCTTGATAGTCTAGGTGGAAAATGGAATCGGGTTTTTTTTATGATTTCCAGTCTGCTTTAACTCTGCCCTCCAGGTCAATAATCTCAGTAACAATCTTTTCCTCCAAGAAAATGTTAGAGCTCGTGCTGGTCCCCGTGGGAATTAAAGTTCAGGTGCCTCCGAAAGGCAGCTCATCGTCGAGCCATTTGCCCGGCAGCCAAAATAATGCTGAAGAGTCTGAGATGGGCAGCAGAGACCCCCAGGAGAGCCCAGGAGCCCCCCAGGATGTTACCCCGTGGCCTCATCCTCTGAGCAACGGAGATGTGCAGAACAAGGCATCACCTCACAGGGGCATTTTCCCTCTGCTTTTTCTTTTTTCCCGGACTTATTAACCAGCCCCCTCCTGCTAAAGTTTCCCACCTCAGCCTGGTGATGCTGAACAAGTGTTCTTCACGGCCAAAAAAGGAAGGGATGGGTTTCCATGGCAACTCCCTTCCCAAATGAGGGTTGCAGTCACCCCTGCCGCTCCCTCGAAGACAACCCTGATGAAAACCAGCAGCCCCGGAGCGGGCAGGGGTGAGCAGGGTGCCCGGTACCACAGGAGGGGATGTGCCGCCGATGCTCTGCGCAGTTGCCCCATCTCCAGCACACGGGTGGTTTATTCATGATGTCTCTACAAAAACAGGTGCTGGGGGGGTCCTAGGGAGAGCTGTGGTCCCCAGGGGCTTCCCCTACCCCCCTGCAGAGCCCAGGCAGCGGTGCTGGCACCAAGCTGGGAGGGCAGAGCAAGGCACTCTCCCTGGCCAGGCAGCAGCCCAAAGTTATCATCGGCTGTTGGGGCCTTCATCCACCTCGGCTGGCTGAGGGACAGGGCTTCTTCTAAAAGGAAAAACATGTTTATAGCAAAGCACTTGGGCATGTGATTATGTCAGATCCCGCTTTCAGACGCCAGCTATCCAGGGAGAGATCGAAGTGACGTGCGGAGGAAGACTGCTGGGGTGAGGGACCAGTCGGCTCAAAGCTTTGCCTCTGGGGTGACTCCATCAGCTCTCAGACATCTCCCGGCCCATCCCCACCGTGCCTGGTGCTGCCAGGGCTTTGCTGCCCTCTCCTCTGTACCCGAAGCAGGGCAGAGGGGCTCTGCAGACCCTCTGCATGCACAAACCTGCACAGGCTTGTGCTTAAAGCAGCACTGCCTTCATAGGCCTTTTGTTTAAAACATGCATAACCCAGTTGGGTGGGTTTCCAGTGATTTCATTAAACAGTTTTCAGACAGGTTCAGAAGCATGTTTTCAGCTCCACTAAGAAGACCCCACGCCAGAGCATGCTCAAAGCTCCTATCCCAAGCCTGACCAGACCCAAGGATGACCGGACATGGCTGTAGCTCCCCATTTTGACCTCTTTGGTTGTCACCTTTCCAGTCCTCCTGCCTTGGGCACCCTTGCTGAGGGACCTGCTTGGCCTGGGTACCTCCTTGCTCTCCACCACTGCTGGCTGGTGCCTGTGGTGAGGTCCCAGCTCACACTGGCTGCTCCTCCAGAAGCACATCATAGCATGTCCTGGCTCCCAGAGAGAGAAACACAAGGATGGATTTGCCAGATCCCAGCTTTGAAGCACCAGCAGGAGGACTGGGGGCTGGCAGCAGGGCAGGGAGAGTGGGCACGCTGTGTGCACCCGGCAGGTATGGCTGGCATGGGGGATGCTCCCTGCGAGCAGCGCAGCAGCAGCGCGTGTCAGCTTGGATCACATCTTCAGGCACCAAGAGGAACGGGCTTTTGCACGGGCTCCTGCAGATGCAATGAGCTCAGCATAGCCCAGCTGTGTGCAGGGTCCGGTGCTGATCCCAAACTCTCCCCAGGATTTTGGATATTTTATCCCCTTTCTGCTTCAGCTCTCGGTCAGGCACATCTCTCTGTGCTATATTTGTGCAGACGCCAACGCACAGACCTTGGGGTTGGGTGCAGGGTGAGGAGACACAATCCACATCAGCCGTGGCTCTCACAGACTGCAAGGCTGCTCTTTCTTCTCAAGAGGCAGACATCTCCCCGGGGCTCTCACAGGGCACGGGCCTGTCGTCCTCCCCTCCTCCAGATGCAGAAGGACATGTCTGCAATTATAACACCAATCGATGCTCTTCGATGCCATCTTCCACCAGCCTTAATTCAGAGCCACGGTAACACTAATTGGGATTTTGCTGCATTGCTCGGCCCTCGCGGTTTGGATTGATGATGCTTTGCTGGCTAATGCCCGTTGCCAATCTGAATTTCACCCCGCAGCCTGTGCCGTGCAGCTTACCCCAAGGGCCCTGCACAGTGTCAGCGTTTAAAGAGATTCAGTGTAACACAGCCTGACATTCGTGAGCTGAACTGGGAATAATGTCTTTCTGGTGCACTGTGCCCCCCGCTTTCCCGTCCCTCTTTCCTTTTCTATGTGTTGAACATTGGAGGGTATTGTCGTACCTTGGATCAGAAGAAGAGAGGATGCACCTTCCAGAAACTAAAAATCTCATGGGGTGGGGGAAGAGAATGGGATAGGGAAAGATTTTTTGGCAGGGCTTGTTAGGACAGGACAAGAGGTGATGGTTTGAAACTAAAAGAGGGTGTTTTGGATGAGATAGAAGGAAGAAATTTTTGCCACTGAGGGTGGTGAGAGCCTGGCCCAGGTTGCCCAGAGAGGTGGTGGCTGCCCCATCCCTGGAACCATTGCAGGTGAGGTTGGCCGGGGCTCTGAGCAACCTGCTCTAGGTGCAGATGTCCCTGCTCCCTGCAGGGGGGTTGGATGAGATGACCTTGAAAGGTCCCTTCCAACCCAAACCAGTCTGTGATTGTTCAGGTAATTTGCTGCATGAAACCCCAGCCTTTGCCCGCGTCAACTGGAGCTCCTGGTGGGAGCTGGAGATGGTGTCCTGGCTCTCCACAGGGCTTTTCACCTTGCAGACACCACAGCCTGGCGAGCTGGCAGGTTCCCCTGCAGATCTCAAGCAATATCTTTTCACAGTGTCAGATTGGCACGAGCCGAGAGCAGAGCGGCTCAATAACAGCAGCCATGGGGTGTTATGGCTGAGCTGCAGGTGCCTGAGAGCTGAGCGCTAAAACATCGCTGTGTCCAGAGGTGAGGGTGATAACAACCTTGAAATAGAGCTGAAATAGCACCAGAAACTCTGTGTCAGGTCAGGGCTCAGAGCCTGTCCGAGGGACAGCGGGCAGGGTGTGCTGCAGGGCAGGCTGAAGATGATACAGTGCATTTGGGGATGAAATATCCACTGTCCAGAGCTTCCTCAGAACACAAAGTCTGTCTAGAGCAAGTCTGCAGGAGAGGCTGGTGCTTTATCCAATTATCTGGCCAAAGTACAAAGCACTCCTCTTTCCCCTGTGAAACAAGGAGCAGCAGGGAGCTCGGGGCAGCTGGAAATGGCACAAGCAGCCCTTGCTTCGCATGGCCTGAGCACACCGTGCTCCTCTGCATCCCTGGGAGGAAACCTGAGATGCTCTGTCATGCCTACAGGGTTTGGGCATGGCCAGCCTTGCACAGAAACCCCTTTTCACAACAGCAATAAGGTTTTGTTTCTGCCAGCCCTCAGTCTGGACCCACTGAGCTCATGTGCCACCGTCCTGCGTGCCCAGAGCATCCCTCCAATCCCCAGCCCGCCTCTCTGGGCCAGGAGCAGGGATGTTCTGAGGGTCCCAGTGGTGGATAAGAAGAGTCCAGGGCAAAGGCAGTGTAGCAGCCCAGTTCCCAGCTGCCTTGGCCTGACAGATTCACGTTTATGATCCTTAGCTGCTTATGCATTTTTAATCCTGTTTGAAAGAGGCTCTGACAAAGTGCTGCACATCCCGCTCCCCCCACGCCATGACAGAGGGAGATCCTGCCTGCTCTCCAGCTGCACTCATGGAGGCCCAAATGCTAACAGAGGGCTCCTCCTTCCCACAAATCAGCCCCAAATGGGATGTCAGAGAAAAATCTGCAGGGCAGGAGGGTAATTTTTATTGTCTTTGAACAGCTGCGTGCACGGGCGAGCTCTTGGCATGCTGCGCAGGAGCGCTGCTGTGCTCAGCCCAGCGTGCGATGCAGCCCTGCCAGGACAGGCTGGGTGAGCTGCTCTGCTCTCTGCCTTCAGCGAGACCACTGTGAAATGGGGCCGGGTGAGCTTGGGGTGGTCACACACTACATCCTCCTGCACCCCCCTGCATCCTCCTGCAACATCCTGCATCCTCCTGAACCCCCCTGCATCCTCCTGCAACATCCTGCATCCTCCTGAACCCCCCTGCATCATCCTGCAACATCCTGCATCCTCCTGCATCCCCCTGCATCATCCTGCATACTCCTGCATCTTTCTGCTGCATCCTCCTGCATCATCCTGCATCCCCCTGCATTCCCCTGCATCCCCCTGGAGCCTTCTGCAGACTCCTACGTCCCCCTGCATCCTCCTGCGTCCTCCTGCATCCTTAAATGCTCTCAGCATCGCCATCACTAGACCCAGCCCCTGCAAACTTTCTGACAGGGACCTGGCACATTTGCCCAGGAATTTCAGGTGCCTCCACCGGTTTCAGTGCCCAGTCTCAAAAACCCCAGCGAGCCCCGATGACCCTTTCACTTGCCTGGAGCCAAGTTCATTAGTCACCACTTCGGAAGTCTGGCCTGAGTGCGTGGGGACCATATGGCCCCTGCTTGGAGCAGCTTGAGCTTCTCAGTGGATGGGAAGCAGTGGAAAGCTCAGGAGTAATTAAAAGGAAAAGTTGGGTTTGCTCGAACTTTTCCCAGCCGTGGTGGCCTCTGCTGCGCTGGCATATTTCAGGCGGGTGACAGAGACCTTGCCGAGTGTCCTTGCTCGGAAGGAGTGTGATGGATCTGGCTTTTACAAGGAACAAAGAGGCCATGATCTGACATCAGCATGATGGATTGTCCTCCTTTCTCCCCCCACACGATTATTTGAGGAAACTTTGCAGTCTGTAAATATTTACCAGGGAGACCACAACCATCACCTATCCTTTAAGAGCGCAGAGGCGTTTGTTTTAATAAAGCATGGCTTAATTAAGAGCAGTGCTGCTCCCTGGCACGGGGGGGCTGTGCTTATGGGGTCATAGGGAGGGGGAGAGGAGAGTTTCCCAAAGCCAGTTGCTGGCCTGTTAGCAGCAAAATAAACTCTCTTGACTTGCCAATGTCCAAGCAGAGCAGGAGCAGCCTCAGAACGCCCCAGCAGCACCTCATCCCTCCGCTCCGGGCACTGGCTCCGAGGGCACGAGCACCCCATGTTTGCTTTGCAAAATACACCTGAATTTCAGGCCCCATCTATAGATATTTCTGCACTATAAATAGTAGCTCCAGAGAAGCCTGGTGATAGCAATTTGAGCTAGAGGAGCCCTGAAACTGGAAGCAAAAGAGGGTTTGGGGCCATTTACAGGCAGGGGAAGATAGTCCCTGAGCAGACAGCTGGGTCTTCTCCTGCCCACAGCTCCCGGGCTGGGAAGGTCCCATCCAGGGCTGGTGGCCAAGGGGGCTGAATTCATCCTGGGTGGCTTTGCACAGGGTTAATTTGTCAGAAATACAAAACTAACGTCACCAAAGTGACGTCAGGGCTGGGAGAGTGGCCGGAGATGAGGAAGCAGAGCTGTGCTGCGCCTGGGTGATTCGCCTGGAAGGCAGCCAGCACAGGAAGAAAATGCCTTATCTACAGTTTAAAAAAAAAAAAAATCAGGAAAAGAAAAAAAAACAAATGGAGATATATAGTAGGGGAGGCGAATTTATAAACAGGAGCTTATCAGAAGGCAAAGCAGATAATAAACAGCTCTTCAGATCTAGGTCTTGAGCTCACAGAGGACAGAAAAGAGAATGGGATTCCTCAGGAAATGGAAAGGGCTGATAAGAGCCCACAGTGACTTAGCAAACATCGTTTAAAATTAAAAAGATTTAAAAAAACTCCTCTTTTGTCTTCACATGAGGAAATTACCCACAGACCCTGAACAGCTTTACTGGGCTCCAAATTGGGTGAACTGGGAGAGGGAAAATCCGCCACTGCTGCCTCCCAGTAAAACCGAGCCCAAATGGACTAATTGGAAATTCTCTTTCAAGGCAGCTTCAAAGCGGGAGGGCAGCTTGGCAGGGGCTGCCTGCACGGGCTGCAGGGCCAACCTGCCCTCCCCACTCACCTACCTTCCCTCCTGCCTCTGAGCCGCATCTCCAAGAGATGCTGCCATGGTGAGACCCATCTGCCTGCGCGGTGCAGCATCCTGTCAAACCATCATAGAACTACGGAATCATGGAATGGTTTTGGTTGGAAGAGACCTTTAAGTTCATTGAGTCCAACCATTCCCCCAGCACTGCCAGGGCACCACTAACCCCTGGCCCTCAGCACCACATCTCCACGGCTTGGAAACCCCTCCAGCGATGGGGACTCCACCACTGCCCTGCCCAGCCTGGCACAGCCCCTCACAGCCCTTGCCAGCAAGAAATTCTTCCTCAGCTCCAACCTCAACCTCCCCTGGTGCAACTTGAGGCCATTCCTCTTGTCCTGTCGCTTGTTCCTTGGGAGAAGAGCCCAACTCTACCTGGCTCCAACCTCCTTTCAGGGAGTTGTGCAGAGCCAGAAGGTCTCACTTGCAACCTCATCCCCCCTCTGCTCATACATATCCCCCTCCACCAAAAACATCAACCTGCAGCGAGGCAAAGCCTTTCAGCAGTGGCTTCATGCTTGGCTGTCACAGAGTTTTCCTGCTTTTGATGTTTTTTCCCCTTTCTCAATCTGAGCAGCACCAGAAGCACGAGATGGCCCCACGGCTGGAACCTTGCAGGGATGCTCGCGTTTGGGGTTTGCAGCCCTGTCCATTAGTCCCCACGGACTCTGCATCCGTGGCGTGGCCCTCCAAGGGGTAAGCAAAGAGGGGAACACCTGGGGAGATCCCAAAATCACCTCCATAACCACCCAGGGTGCACATCAGGGACCACGCTGATGCCTTTGAGATGCTGGAGGAGGAGCTGAGCTGCTCCTCCACTGCCCAGGCACGGGATTTTTTGCAGCCTCTGGCTGCTCAATTCCAAGCCTGGCCTGTCGCCTGCAGAGCTCAGAGCTGATGGGGTTTGTCTAATCAGACAATTTTTTCCCCTCTCGCTCTTGTTACCTGTGTATTTATTTACAGTCAATTGTTCCCTATTTTCTCTCCATTTATGTACCATCTTGTTTATGATGCTACTTAAATGCCTGGCGTAGAGGTAATTATGTCACTGGGAAAGCAAAGCGAAAACAAAAGCACACGCGTAGACACACAGAAAGGGAAAATAACAATCTTTCCCTCCTGCGGGAGGGATTCTAAAGCTCAGCCTGGCTGGGGCCCTGGGCAGGTTCATCCTGCCCGGTCCCTGCCCGGCTCCGGCAGCCGTGCGATGGGCATCGCCGTACCGCTGCCTGCTTCTGACTCGTTTTGCTGAATTTCCCCTCTCTCCGAGACAAGGGTGAGAGGGGGCAAAGTGATGGAGAGACGGAGTTAAGACCGCAAACGCCGCATCAGCACTTGCCGGCTTTACTTTGCTGAGTGCGTCTAATAACTGAGTTATAGTTTTTTCGGCTTGATGAATTCTTTTCTTCCCATTCAGCCTTTCTTATTATTATTATTTTTGGTGGCCTTATCAAGGGGTGATTCTCTTTAAGCCTTTATAATCAAATTTGCAGAGGCAGACCTGAATAAGCAGCCTGCCACCGAGCACTGCAATCCTTCAGACATGCTGCCAGCGCTACAAAGGCTTCCAGCCCCGCCGAGGAGATGAAGAAAAGCTCATTTGCAGCCCAGGGCCAGGAGGGATCCAGTGTAGAGCCCACTGAGACCCTTCCCAGTGCTCAAGAAGCCTGGTATGGGTACTCTCAGCTCCTCTCCTCTGGAAAATGAAGGTAAAACCCAGCCCAGGTCATTGCTGGCTCGGCCGTACATCCACAGCCCCATTCCCACCCATGTCCTGCTAAGTCTTTGCCATGTAGGCTAAAAATTGCTATTCTCTCCTCATCTGAGCTCGTTAATCTACTTGCTTGGATGGAATCAGAAGCAAAGGTGCCTGTGCCGAGGCAGAGCGGGGACCTCACCTGCAGTGGTGGGTTCCTCCACCTGCAGCCCTCGCAACAGCAGCAGGAACGTGCAGCCTGATTATTTATTTTTTTAGCGTTTCAGATATTTTACAGTAAATTACCTCGGTTTGTGGCGCTTTTTCCTTCCTTACGTAATTGTTACAAATAACTTTCAAACAACATAAAAGCCATAAACATCGCAAGGGAAGGAGGAGTAAATTATAGAGATTTCAGAGCAGATGAAGGAGAACTTGCACATTGATGAGGCAGGGGAGGCTGCAGAGTTTCCCCCAAAATTGCCTCTCTCGTATTTCTTCAATAAATATCCAGCTGCAGATAAACATTTCCTTCCCTGGCCATGCAGGATTTGAGAAGCTTCATCTCAAGCCACATAGATCCACTGTTAAATGTTAATTTAAATGTTAAAGTGCAGCACGAAGCCCAAGGAGGGAAGTCTGGGGGGTGGGGGGGGTCACAATAAGATAAGGATGATGAACCCCAGGTTGCATCCTGAGGGAAGGATTTAGGCATCCTGCTGCACATCGCCTGCTCCTGCCTTCACCTGAGCAGTCCCCAAAGAAGCACGTGTCACCTACACCAGGGAGATTTGCTTCATCCTCAGGAGATAATGATGGGGCTGATGGGACATCTCCTCTGCCATACACCTTGGTACCCACCCACATTGTGCTGGGGCAGAGCCAGCACCGGCACAAAGTCCCCTGAGACACCCCCCCACCGGTGACTGTAACCAGCAGAAAGGGAAAGAGCTTCTCGAAGGGCATCTGCGAGGAGGTGATGCTCCCAGGGTGGGTATCAGAGGGAACAACATGGTGCAAGGAGCTTCTGAGAGGAGAATAATTCCCCAAGAGAGAGTGCAGAGGGCTCATGGCTTGAATTATTTAAAACTGGGCTTGTCAAGTCACTGCAGAGCTCCTTGGCTGCATGTTGAACTCGCTCCCTCCTGCACATGCCCTGTGGTCAGGTTTGAAGGTCTGCCTGCTTGGGTGGTTGTTTTTGTCGGTGGGTCTTTCCCCCCAGAGCCTCAGGGATGCTTCTGCTGCCTGAGATTGAATTGCAACAATTTGCCCCCAAATGCATCTCTGCTCCGGCTGTGAGGTGCTGAGCAGCACCTGGCCATGAGATGCCACTGATGTTGGGATGACCTTGACAAGAGTCAGCCACCCTGGAAGGTTCTCCCCAAAAAAATCTGGCAGAGAGAAATGCTGATTCTGTGTTGGAGAAGAAATGCCCAATAAACACCCAAAATCTGGGTACACAGGACACTCCCAAGGATCTGGACCCTCACTCCCAGAAGGACATTGAGGGGCTGGAGCTGGGGAGGGGTCTAGAGCACAAGTCTGGTGAGAAGCAGCTGAGGGACCTGGGGGTGTTGAGCCTGGAGAAAAGGAGGCTCAGGGGAGACCTTCTGGCTCTGCACAACTCCCTGCAAGGAGGTTGGAGCCAGGTAGAGTTGGGCTCTTCTCCCAAGGAACAAGTGACAGGACAAGAGAAATGTCCTCAAGTTGCACCAGGGGAGGTTGAGGTTGGACACAAGGAAGAATTTCTTGCTGGCAAGGGCTGTGAAGGGCTGTGCCAGGCTGGGCAGGGCAGTGGTGGAGTCCTCATCCCTGGAGGGGTTTCCAAGCCGTGGAGATGTGGTGCTGAGGGCCAGGGGTTAGTGGTGCCCTGGCAGTGCTGGGTTAACGGTTGGACTCAATGAATGTAAAGGTCCCTTCCAACCAAAACCATTCTATGATTCTATGATGAAGATGGGAATGAGCCAGCAGCTCGCTGAACCTGCATCTCCCAGCTGAGTTATGTCAAGATGAACACAAAATTCACTGCCACAGCAACCTGCTGATGAACCCGTTTATGCACTTGTGGAGCCCTTGGAGCAGCCACCTCCTCGGCTCCATCGCTGGGTCGGGTAATTTCCTTATGCACCCATCAGGAGAAGATGTATACATCACATCTACGGGGAATGGACCGTTTCCCTCCCAACTGTTATGCGGGAAGCTCGGCTCCTGGGAATTGGAAATAAATATTTGATCTTTAGAGATCGTTTTGTTGCTTGTTGTAGTCAACACAGGCAGGTTTTTAGTGTTTGTTTATGGTTTATGCCATATGATTCAATAAACCCTGGCTGAGAAACATGTGCATAATTAAGTTTACAAGGCAGCCTCAACTCCACTCCACTCCAGGGTTTTCAAGCCAGGCTTTATGTGACAAATTTTGTTTATTGCTGACACCGATTTCATCCTTCCCTCCCCTTCACTCATCACATCCAGATTGGTAGGAATTATTTTAAAGATCCAAGGTTTTTAGCAGAGCAGCTGGCTGGCAGGTTGCGTGGGTGTGGAGGAGAGGGAAGCGATGGGGCCATCACGCAGTGTCCACGTGCAATCCCCAGCCATCCAAATCAACAGACTCATGTCAAATTTGGGTTAGATGAGGAAAAGTGAGGGCAAGCTCTAGAGCAACCATACCCCTAATCTCTTGGGAACTGGCAGCTTCTAGCAGGGGATGCCCTCTGCTACCTGGACCATCTCCTGCTCCTCTGGGTCTGGGACCACCAGGGACAGGGATCACCCCAGCCTGGCACTGTTGGATGGGAAAACCCCATCTCCTTTTGCCTGAAACCTGTAGAGCCACAGGTTGATTCTTGCATGGAGAGGACCCTGCAAACCTCCCATTCCCTGGGCTTCCTCCTGCTGGCTCCAGAGCCCCAGCAAAGCACACAGGGTTTTGCCTCAAGACAAATATTCTCCGTCTGGAGGTTTTTATCCTGGGTGGATTTTTTTGAATGATAAGCGATGGGTTTTTTTCCTATATGAATTATTTATTGTGGTTCAAGGCATTTCTAGGGCAGTCAGGATCTTAATTACATCTGGACACAGTTTCAGCCATTGACTGGGGGTGGATTCTGTCTCAGCACACATTGTCACCATCGCTGCAACAGCCCCTCTTTAAATCCACCAGCAAACGAAGCCTCTCCACTGGTAATTTTTTTCCTTTAATTAAAAAGTACTGTTTTATCAGAAGCAGAGATCGGTGCGGAAAAGGATCAGTTTCAATGAATTCTCCCCCAGTTACAAAAGAAAAGAGCTGAAATAATCAGAGCGTCGAACTCTGATGCTTTCAAATTGAGACCTCCGGCTTTTTCAGCTGAGAATGACTTTTCATTTTGAAATGTTAATTGATAGTAAGAAGTATTAAAGGCCAGACAGGAAACAAAAAATGTTTCCAGATCTTTGCAGAGAGCTACTTGGTCGAGCAAAGAAGCTGCTGGTTTTTGTTCCTACCTCCTGAAGAACTTCTGAGGTTTCAGTTTTACAACCTTATTTGAGGCAGGAAAAGAAAAATACCAAAATTTGTAGCCGCTGCCTGCAAAAGCAGAGCCCTTCCCCACTCGGGTCTGCTAACAGCCTACCAGGCAGTAAGGACACAGGACAATTTTATAGGTGTTTTATACAAACAGCCACACACACATATATAAGTTTTATGTAAGTGTATGGAATTCAGCTCAGCTATCAGGGCTTCATTTAATTAACTGCAGGAACTCCTCTTTGCTACCACCCTTCCTTTCTGTGCACCGCACCAGCACTGGGAAACTGCTCTTGGTGGGGACACTTTTCGTCCCACCCACCCCTCAGAAAGGATCGCAGTGCTCCCAACAAGATACGCGTTTCCCAGGGGAATTTGTGCCCTGAAGATTTCCAAATCACCCCCCAAAACGCCGCACTCCCCAGGGCAGAACCACCTCGCACCAGGAGACAGCAGAGGCTGCACATATCTCTCCAGCCATCCCCTCAGCTCCTGCATCCCCCTCAGACACAACGAGGAGATCAGCCCGGGGTCCACCAGTGTCTGCTGGGAAGCTGGAGAGCCAGGCTTTGGTAGGAAGGACTAATTTCCTATGGTGTTTAACCAGCACGGCCCAGCCCAAACGCGCGTTCCTGCAAGGTTTGCTGGTGGGGAGCGATTACCATAGAAATCACTCTGCTTGATTGAATGATTCCCTCCTACAAACCTAACAAGCTCTAAGCATGGTCCTTCCATTTGTTGGTTGGTTTGGTTTTTTTCCCCGGTGCTTCCAGACTCACTGGGTGAAGCCAAGAGCGTTTCAGAGCTGAAAGAAGGGTCCCTCTGCCTCTGCCTTTCCCTCCCTGCCTCCTCCACGGGATTTGGCTCCAAGCAGATGACGTTGATCATCTGAGTTACCCGTGACAACACCAAGCTCTTTCCTCACTCTTTACATCTCAAAAGTGCCATACAAGCATTAACTAATTAATTGAGTTACAGTGAAGTGCCTTTCATTTTTTCCCCTGAGGCATGGAGGAGAGGGGGACTCTATCCAAGCTCCTCTCCCCTCCACCCTCCTCTTATGGCATCTGAAGCTGCCTTTCCTCACGTGCTTGTTGTCTTTGTGTAAGCAGCGGGAGCTGCTCCCTGAGGAGCACCCAGAGCTCTGGGCACCACCAAGCTCTGCCCAAGGCTGCTTTCACCCAGTAGCAGGGCAGGAGATGCTGAGTGTCCAAGAGGAGATGCTGGGTGTCCAGGAGGAGACACTGGGTGCATCTTGGATGACTTTAGGCAGATCATCACAGCTTTGCATGCTTGGACGCCTCCCTCCAGCATGGAGGAGGCATTTGCTCCTACCTGCCTCTCCCTGTGTTCCACATCAGTCCCAGTTAGAACCTTCAAGACCTATCCAAACAAACTTGCTGGCTGTTGGAGAAGAGATGAACTTTTGGAGTCATCCCTTGCTTTGGAAAGCATCTCTTCGGTCCTTGGAGAGCTCCCGAGCAGCTCGTACGCCGTCTGAGAAATATTAGCTCTGATTTGCTTTATCTGCTTCATTTCTCCCTCAGTAAATGGGTCAAAGTCCTGCAGGAATTTGATGGCCAGGCCAGAAATAGAGCACAGGTGCTCAGTGTCCGTGTCTAATGCCCTCACCAGCAGAAAGCCCTTATCCATTCAGTTATCAGATGCTATGAAGACACAGCACAGGTCTAGTTTTCCCTTCCCACTCATCCCTCTCTCCTCTCTTCCTCAGAACAGATCCTCCCGAACTCATATATGTGAATAAAAACCACAAACCAACACTAGAATTCCAAATCTACAATAGTCTTAATTAAACAACCCTCTTGCACTGTTTCTGGAAGACAAGGTGATTTCCTGTTAGATATTGAGCTGTTTAGCAATTATCACGTAACATCGGCCTCAAAGCTCTGTGATGCTCCGTCCTGCACCAGGAGCATCCCTCCGTGCTCCTGCAGGAGCAGCCTCTCTGTTCCCGCCTCCCTGTCCCCCTCCCCACACTGACGCTGCCTTTTGCAAGGTCATCACATAAAGAAAAAGGAAATTATGGAGCTTTTTTGGAGAAATATCCTCATTAGGTCCATGTAGGGTTTTGTGCAGTTAGCAGGGGCCAAGACCTGGCTGTGCTCCCCCCCACAGAAGCTCTGGGGTTTGCTGGAAGTTGTGGTTCTTCCCTCAGCTGGGAAACTAATGCCCAAACTTAGAGAAAAAGGATTATAGACAAATGTCAAGGCTGGGGGGGGGGAATACTCAGTCAAAGTAGATGAATTATTCAGCTCCCGAGCTGCCAAGTGAACATTATCAGCTAATGATCTGTAATTATTAATAAATAATTTAAGCTTTAATAGCTAGGAAATGAAATGCTTAATTGCATCATAACATAATTAATGGAATTAGCTACTATGAATAAAATGAGTTGTGGGTTTTTTTAAGTCAAATTCTTATTTCTCCACAATGCTGTTGGTTATTTTTATTCAACTTAAACACTAGTGAAGACGCAGGAGAAGGGAAGGTGGGGGAATGGAGGAGGAAGAGGAGGAGGAGAGCCTGGTGGGAGCTGCAGGACCCCAGGTCAGGGACCAAATCTTTGCTAGCATGTGGAAAACCAGGACACGGACTTGATAAAACTTTTTAACAGCACAAACCTGAAAACAAAGTCTATCATAAAAAAAAAAAGCTATTTCTGGGCTAGAAATACAAGTCCAGCTAAACCTTCATCCATCGTGCAGAATGGGAGGAATGATGCATCCATCAATTCTGCAGATGGGAGCTGAGCTGAAGCAGCATGGGACTGGGTGGCTGGTTCCACCACTGCGAGCAGCAAGATTGGCCCCATAGCCACCACAGGTGTCCTTGTAGCCATGGTGGTTGCCACCATAGCCACCACAGGTGTCCTTGTAGCCATGGTGGTTGCCACCATAGCCACCACAGGTGTCCCCACAGCCACCGCGCGGGTGTTAACAAGTGTTGGTAAAAGCCAGGCCACCACACACGACCCAGAGCTTTTTATCAGGCTATCATACACTTTCATTAGTTATGGTGATGAAGCACTTTGGGTTTATGGGGGGTTTTAGTGTTTCATTCGCTGCGTCTCCTCATTACCCTGCTAACATTTCAGGGGGACATGGACCATTTTCCCCTCTCGCTGCAACGGAGCCTTTTCAGCAATCGGATGGCCATAAATGGAGTCAGCTCACATCTGCTGGCGGAGGGAAGCAGCCCATTAAAGCCTGGGAATTCAATTCCAAAGCCTGTTCATAATTAATATACCTTATAACGCACAAAAAAAAAAAAACCCTCCAAGTGTTACTACAAGATAATTGTTTAAGCGATGTAGGGATCAGCTAAACACCTTGCTGGGCGTTTAACATCCCTGCTGCAACGCCTGCCTTGCACCAGCCCTGCTGCCATCACCCAAAAAGCAAACTACGGATGATTTCCAAGCCCAGATCCTGGCAGATACAGCAACCCCTGGAGCTGAAAATAGAATCACAGAATCACAGAATCGTTATGGTTGGAAATGACCTCCAGGGTCATCAAGTCCAACCTTTCTCCTAGCATCTCTCTAACCACTACACCACATCCTCAAGCACTGCATATACTTAAACTACTGCTGATTTACACCAGCTGCAAGCTTGGTCCCCTCTGTGTAGATCTCAACAATGCATAGAGACGTCCCTGAAGGTCACGGTTTCAAATAGGGACCTAGATCACCTGCCCCTTTTTCAGCCAAATTATTTCTCTGGCTTTGAGCTGCTGGAAGAAAAGAAGAAGAGGAGCGGGGGGAGAAAAAAAAAGGAGCAGAAAATCTCACAAGCAGCCAAAGTGAGGAAAAATTGCAAGCTCTCGAAGAGTGACAGTTTGCAGAGCGTTGCCAAGCTTAATCGTCACCATTAAGCAATTATTGCACACGAAAACAGAAAAGTGTCGGCAAACTCAGCCTGCTCTTGAATGAAATGGAAAAGGGTTAGACAGCATTAGATACTTGCTTCTTTCTAGCTGAGGGATCAAACTACATTCCCATCATAAAAGGCTTCCAGGCTCATAAATAATAAACTGACTGACAACTGCAGCATTAACTCCACCTCAGGTTTCCACACCAGGCTCCCCAGTCCTTCCCACCCCCCCCCAACCCCATCCATGACTCTGAACCATGACTCTGAATTTATTAAGTTATTACTTTACCCACCCCAGTGCCCGGTGGGTGAAGGGGACCCCGACGCACCCCCCCCCGCGCATGGTTCTGGCACCCGCAGCCCTCCCGGGGCATGGGGGAAGGCCAGGAAAATGCTCTGTGAATTATGAGTAAATAGATTCGACTCAGTCCAGAGTCTTTTTAGGTTTGGTGGGTATTTTTCCCCCTCCCTTTTCTTTCATGGTAAATTTTCGGTAACAAGGCAGCCAATGGTGACGGAGCAGGGGGATTGAAAACAGTTTCAAAGGAGCCTTATCATGCTGGGGACATATGCACATTGAGCCTTGGAGATAGGATGAGTGTAGGGCCCTTCTGCGGGAGGCAGACAAATATATACAGTTTTTATTTGCTTTTTCCTTTGGGTTGCACTTTTTTTTCCTGTTTTTTTTTTGCTGGGAGGGGGGGATGCCTGTCCAACCTGGTTTGGGCTCAGCGACTGCAGGAATTCAATCCATCTTTACTTAAAGAGCCAATGTCACTGTAAAAATACACCAGCAAAATGTAGCCTGTTTTGGAAAGATAAAACTAAAAGTCCTCACCTACGTTTCTCAAAATATCAGAAAAAAACGAGGAAAAGGGGGAAAGGGGTTTTTAATACTCAGCTTTCCTTTTTTGGCATGTGTGCTCTGTGTGCAGCAATGTCACAGGTTTAAGGAGACAGATGGAGAGAGGGATGGACGAAGGGAGGGATGCATGGATGGACACATGGATGCATAGACAGGTATGACTTCAATGCAGGGCAAGGTGGGTAAAGAGGAGATAAGATACTTTTCCAGTTTCATGAGGAATCCTGTGCTAAGTCCTGGCTTTTTAAAGCTCCCCCAGACCTCTGCACAGCCTTACGAGGATCTCGTCTCTTGTTTAAATAAGCAGTCAATAGACCCTGTGCTCCGAGGTTTGCAGACAGGAGGGCAGCGAGCCCAGGCACTTGCTGGCTGGGCTCTCTTTAGCCCAAGTGGGGTTTGCCGTTATTACACGTGTCCTGTAATAAATACACCAAAACTCCTAAAAATAGCAGTAACGATAAGTACAGAACGCTGCCTAACTACCCTGGCAGAGCCGCCACGCTCGGCCAAAGCGGATTTTCTCTAATAAAGTCAGAACCGAATTACACCAATTGCACTCGGGAAGTACAAGGGATTTAAGGCACATTCTAGCACACAGCGGGGACACGGTGGGTGCCATCGGGGTGCAGGGTGCCATGGTCCCCCACCTCTGCTCCCACTTCCACAACCTCCTCCCAGCCCCAACCTTCACACTCAGTGGTACCCAGAGCTCCAGAGCCACAAGCTACAGAGAAGCAGGAGGTTTCTAAGGAGCATTTAAGGAGAAAAGGATGGGAGGAAGGATGGATGAAGTCCTTGCAGCAGTAGGGATGCCCACGGGGTGTTTTCCATTAGGATTTAAATACGGTTTCCCCATAGATGGATGGGAATCTGGCAGAGATGACATGATGGAGAGAGAGATGAGCTGGCCTGATCTGGGCTGTCTCCAAAACGCACTCATTCATCCCTGCAGAAACGCGTGCGCAGAGGTTTTTGTTTGGGTTTTGGAGGGCTGCTATTTGTTTTGAAGAGCTTGCTTTCTCTTTTCATTTGGCTTGGCAGAATTTCAATACTTCTGCCTTTCACCTCAATAAAAACAGCATGTCAGGCACCAGGTTTTTATGATGGAGTGACCTTTTCCACATGCAGAAAACCCACAGCTTTTCTTGCATTTGGGGAGAGGAAGCAAAGCTGCTCTTGATGAAAAACAAAGCCTCAAACTCCACGGGTGACATCACCATGAACCAGAAAATTAGAATATTGGTTGGCTTTTTTCAGAAAAAAAATGCAGAATGGCATCAGGATGAAACTTTCATTAACACTGAGCTATTTACACGGGTCAGATGGGGCTAAGAAATTGCTGTTACCAACAGCAGAGCCCTTCCTCAGTGCCCCTGGGGTGCTCAGACCCATCCTGGGACCACACTGGCTCAGTGCTTGGGGCATTTCAAACTGCTGCATCCTGAGCAATTTCTGTGCTCGCATCCAGGAGAATATAACATTGCTGTTTGCCTTCTTTGCCCTTCCCCTTCTCCAAATCTCCACGGGGGCAGCCCAAAGAGAAACGACGGCTACAGAAACCCCCTGAAAGCCGTGGAAGCGCATCGTGTCCTCACGCTGCAGTCTCGTTCATTAGCACATTGTTGACGTTCATTAATCAAGTGTAAAACTGTAATTAAAAATAATCTTCTTTTCTTGAAGCAGCGGCGGAGGAGGAAAAAAAAAAAGAGGACGTCAAATAAAGGGAAATAAAACTAATGCATGAATGTACTAATTGCAGCTGTGGGAACATGATGGCAAAACAATTTGCTGTTTTGTTTTCTTTCTGTGGGGATGAGCACAATGGGTCTGGCAGAGCCAGCCCAGGAGAGGTTGGGGAAGAGCTGCCCGAGCCCAGACATGCAGAGAAGGCTGCAAACACCTTGTGAGAGGATGCATCCTGATAGGAATCCATGTCCCCCTCCTCAAATCATGGGTCAGGCTGATCCCTGCTCATCTGGGAGCGGTGTGGAAGCAGGGTTGTGGTTTATGTTGGCTGATTTATCTCCTTCGGTGAAGATTTCATTTCAAGTTGGAGGATGCTCAAAGTAAAGCCAGGCCTGTTACAGAATTAATTGGACCATATTTCAATCCCAGTTCATCTATTCAGCGTGGATTCCTTAGCCTAGGTCCATAAAGTTTTATTAAGTTATATATCAAGGAATATACATATCGGGTATAGAGATACAGCCCTGCTTACATGGTTTTTGAAGTGAGAAAGGTTACCATCGCCTCTGTGTCTGTCTGTTCACAACCAGGCATCTGCTGCTCTGATCTGGGCACTCAGACACTTCCCTCCTGCAAAGGTTCCCAGCAGAGGCCGGCGGGCACAGCCAGCCCATGGATCCGCAGCTCGTCAAGAGCAGGATGGGCAAAATAGGAATGGATAGGAGGAAAGCAGAATGGCTGGAGATGCTGAGTCCATCGGCAGCACATGGACATCTCACCAACCCATGTAGGTGTTGCAACCCCATGGCTGCTTGGACATCGGTTGGAGGCAATTCAGTATTTTGGAGAGTCTGAAGAGGGGTTGACTTGATGATCTTAAAGGTCTTTTCCAGCCTCAGTGGTTCTGTGCCTCGGGATGGTGCTGTCCCCTGTGCCAACCCCATCAGGACCAAGCCATGGGAGCCTGGGGACCAGGTAAAGCCTTTCCCAGCCGCTCCCTGCCCTGAGCACACTCGCTCCGTCTCTCCCGGCTTTCGCTGCATTTCCATCCTGTCCCTCCTCTTCGTCAGCTGAGGTTATTTTGCAATGACAAGTAATTACTAGCACGTTATCCGCGCTCAGCCGCGTGTCCTAACAGTGCCTGCTGATGTACAGTAGCAGGCAGCTTGATAATGGGACATATTTAAGCTGATTGCCACTGGAGATAAATGATTTCTCTGAATGGATACACTTTTGTTAAACTTCTGAAGGCAAAAGGAAAAGTTACCTTTTTTTTTTTCTTTACAAAAAAAAAGAGGGTTTTTTTTAAAAAAAAAACAACCACCCTTTGAAAAGGATGTGCCTCCCCCAAGATTCTCATTTCAGATTAGGACACCAGGTGTACGGCAAAAGATCTGCGATTCCCTGGCTGTCAGGGCTGCTGTTTGATATTCAAACCTGTCATTTGATCATTCCTGAATAGCTGCCTCGGTGTCCTTGAGGATAGCTCTATTAAATGCCAAATCTGTTCCCTCTCCCTCTGTATCCGTGATGAGACAGGATAACACTCACGCAGCAGAGCTGGGTGTATTAACGCGACTCGATTGTGTCTCTTTTAAGTGCATCGGGGAGAGAGTGGGTGGAGAGGGAAGGGGACGGGGAGGGGAGGAGAGAGGCTGGGGGGATAAAACCCACTTGAGCTGGAGTGTCTGGTCGTGCTGCAAGGCAGACCAGAGAGAAAACTGGCCTGAAGATCAGAAGGTGACAATATCTTGGTTAAAAAAGGAGAAGAAATGAATTTGATGCTTCATGCAAGGAATTAAAAGGCAATGCTTTTTGGTGTAAAAACTCCTCAAGAATAGGGAGGTTGTGTGCAGCCAGCATCCAGAGTGGCTGAGAGGCCGGAAAATGTGGGATACTCCAAGAAGCCTCTGCAGAAAGCGATGGCCAAGCTGTGTCAGGATTTAGCCGATTTAGGATGGGATCAGACCCGTTGCATCCCGCTCATCGCCAGCTGCTCCCTGCAAGACTATCCAACGCCAGCGAACCGGCTGCGTGGTAACCTTGGGTTGTTGTCATCGCAGCCACCGTGGAGAGATCTTTCCACACATTAATGGCACTTGATTTAACGACATGTTCACATTAGATCTCAGCGTTGATTGCCGAAGTCACTTCAAGTTAATTACAGAGTTAATTACCAGCTAATAACTTTGTTGCTAATAGCTGTAACGGATTTTTGGCAAGAGTTGTCAGAAGGGGCTGATTGGAAGGTCTCTTGGGTGGGATCCTCGTTACAAAAATGGATATACTGAAGGCGAATGATTCCAATCTTTTTTCTTTGATGAACAGTAAATTATTCTAATATCCTTCACTATTGTATTTGCTTATTATCTGTGGGTAATTAGAAGTGAAGAGCTGCAAAGCTGCCTCGGTTGCAGATAGGAGACCGTAGCAATTGTGTTGCCTTGATTTTTGATGCCAAGAGATTGTTTCTTCATCCCCATCTTGCTTCCCTTCCCCAAGACACGCAGCATCCCCAGCATTTCCCTCACATCCCCAACCCTTCTGCACCGACACACCGCTACACGTGCCATCCCATGGTCCCTGCATCCTACTTTTGGAGACTCCCAGGCCAGGGCTTGCGCAAATGAGTCTTGTGAAGAATCACAGATGATTCCTCTGCCTTACAGTAACGTCTCAGGAGGACTCTGCCAGGTGGGATGTGACGCTGTCCTTTGCCCATGGCAGCAACGGAGGTTTCTGTCCCTGCCTCCCAGCAGCATCCCCTGTGACTTCTCCAGTGTCCTCACTCGCCCATCACATCCCTGCTCTTTGGAAGGCAAGCTGGGCTAACTGGTTAAGAGCTGTGCCTGCGTACCGAGCAGCCAAGAGCCCCGCTTGATTTGGATGGAAATTAGCAGGCAGCAGTTGAAGCCGGGGGAAGGAAGCCTCAGAGACCAGCAGAGATTATCAGAAAACAAATGAACAGAGCAGCATGTTGTCCCCCAGCAAGGCACAACCACCAAAATCAAAGGCGCAAGCTGGGCTCGGTGACAAATTTTAATGCCGGGGCAATCAAGAGCGTGTGTCCCCGTCAGCTGAAGCCTCAGCGAGGACAAAACCACTGCCCCAGCAGAGCTGCGCTGGTCGGGAGCCCAGCAGAGTCCTTTGGCTCACTCAGTCCCTCTTGGTTTGCCAACGCCCCACGAATCACTGCACCAGGGCTTCTGTGTCCTCGCAGCTCCCAGAGCAAAACACAAACATGCTGGAACCGTCTGAGCAAAAGCGTTATCACCTCCAAACAGCAGATTGATGGGAGGTTCCCAGGGACCAAAGACAAGCTCCTGCCTGGCAGCCGGCAGCCTTTGCTAGCTCACACCCCTCCTGCTGAGCAGCAGATAAAGCCAGCAGCAGCTCCTCGGGCTAGGGAAGAGGGCAGAGACACTCCGCGAGAAAACATGGCATGAGTTCAGCGACAAGACAGCCCTCGTATAAGCGTCGCGGAAAAAAAGCGGTGTTGCAGCGAAATCGCTCTTGCAGCATTACAAGGTCTTGCCTTTGTTCCCTGCTTCTGCTGGGAGCTGCCTGTGAGATGCGGGTTAACGGGCTTCAACAGCCCCAGCCCTCGACTCCCACCGTCATCTTCCTCACCTGTTTGCAACCAGTACACGGCTCCTGTATCCCTCTGTCCTGGCTGCCTCCTGCTGCACTCCCAGCCCTGGGAATGCCGTGTCTCCAAGGCAGTCTGTGGTTCTATTTCCATATGGATATCTGCCATATGAGACCCCTGTGCTCCCCACCGCTGGAATGTTCTGCAATAAGCATCAGCGCTGGACCAGAGCTCCCTGCTATGGATGTACAGCTCCTGACACAGCTGGACACCAATTCCACTGGAGGCCACAGATTCCAGGGATATGACCGGCACCATCACCTCTCTGTACTACATCATATCTGCTCCCACATCACCAAATCAACGCAGCCTACAAGCTACAGGTTTTACAGCTGAGCTTTCCAAGGGGACCAGGACCACGAGGCAGGGCTGGGAGGCACTGCCAGCAGGAAGGTGGCCATGGGGGCCCAGCACACCCACCAAATTTTACCATTGCTCTCCGTAGCCCCATTGCATTCAGCGAGGCAAGGTTGTACCATGCTGGCAGCCTCCTCAAGTGCACCAAGATGGGGGTCAGGGCTTGAGTGTGTTCTGCAGCCAGCACCCTGCAACTCCTCCATGCTTGCCACTGAGCCACCACAGAGCTCTCCTGGCACAGCTCCCTGGCTTGTGAAAGCCACTCCAAAACCCTCCTTATCAATGAGGTGCACAGGAAAACATCTCGGGGGAAGACCAAGGATCTGAAGGAGGCAGAGGAAACAGATTTGATCTTGCATCACTGCAAGGGTTGGTGTGGTTGGGCCTGACGGTTGGATTCAGTTTACTTTCCCTGAGCAAATTATAGGACTGAGAGCGTCAGAGGCTGGAAGCCGATTTCATGGAGAAGGTGGCCAAGCCTGAGCAGTAACCCACTGCCAGGACTGCAGCAGCTGCCTTGGCAACTCAGAAGGTTTCTCTGACCCTCAGCCTGGCAGCTCAGACCTTCTGCAGCCCAATGAGGCTGCTCTGTGCAAGCCTTTAGGAGCTGTGACTTTTCCATTTTTCCAGAGCTCACCAAGTACTTATTTGCCTGTGCTGAAGTACAAGCACCGCTTCACCAATTCCCTTGAACCCTTTTAATTCATCAAAGGAGCTGACAAGCCCTGGAGGGAGCCTTTCTGTGCCTGATCAGCCCCGTTTGCTGGGCTGTAGCCCTGATGGGCCCTGCTCCCTCAGCATCATCACCCCATCCATTGCTTGGCAGGGTTCCTAAACATGGGGACCCCTAAATGGAACCATGCACCGGAGCCTCCTGCTTCTTATCTACCCTCAAACCTCAAGCTTATTCATGCTGGGCTTTGATTTATCCAGATCCAGATCTGAACAGAATAGATAACACAAGACTTTGGATCAGCCCCTGACCTCAGTCACATGAGTAATTCCACAGGCTGCTGTTATCTGAATGTATTGTAAAATAATGATCTGTAAATCAATAAACTCCTTACTGTTATACGCCGCAAACATAATACGAATCCATTACAGTTTGCAAGTGCCACGAAGAGAAAACTAATCCAAAACGTGCTCCAGGTCTTTGTAAGTATTCAGCCCCCACCACGCACTCAAAATATTGAGCTTTCCTGGAAATCAGGCGCAGTGGCAGGTCCTGACACCTGAAAACGCTTCCTTTCAGGCTGCGGCAGTATTTTAGCTCGACTCGCTGAATAGATGCAGCTGTAATCACCCTGCAGTGAATGATGCTTAAAATTGCAGTTCCCAGAATGCAGAGGGGAGAGTGGAGCTGGAAGCAGGTGACAGTGTTTGAATGTCATTTAAAGTTCACTTTCATTATTTTAATTGTCACTGTAAAAATCGCCCCATTCAGGCCTGATTATGCTCTAAGAGAAATCAGAACTTAAATCCCAATCAGTCAGACCTGGAAGTGTTGTTTCTCCGGTGGAGACAGCAGTGGCTGAGCTGTGAATAAGCCGTGGTATTAGCAAGCCCTGTAAAGCTACCAGGAGACTTAGGAGCAGGCAGGATTAAGGCTGAATAACATACACGGTCTTAAGTCATCACAGCAGTGAATAAAAAGAAGCCTTCACCTCTCAGATTAAGTTTTCCAGGCGTTGCTTCCTGGCAGCCCCAGGAGTTGGGATGAAGATGATGAGGTACCAGGGCTGGGTACCAGGGCTGCAGCAAGTTCCTTTCCCTGCCACTGCCTCAGTTTCCTATGGAAAAGGTGCAGGATGAAGGATCTTAGGGGCACCGGAGAAGGCAATGAGCAGTTATCAGCACGTGGGGCTCAGGAACCCTCACACACACGGGCAGGGCTGACCCATCCCCTGGGTACTGGCAAATGTTTGGGCAAAGGGATTTATTCATTGAGCGATGGGCACAGTGAGACCTGAGCCCTTTAATGCGAACAGTTAAAAGCGGGGTGGGGGAAAAAGGGTCCTTCATAAACTGCCTGAAAAGTGTAACCTTCTTCCAGGCAAACCGATTTGCAAAAAGATAGAGGCAGGGGGATCAGGCAATAACTTAATAAGCATCTCTGAAAAAACAATGCATTTAAGAACATTGGGGTTTTTTTTTCCTAATGGAGAAACATCAACTCTGTGGGGAAATAAATGTAATAAACCAAGTCCAATCTCCACAAACATTTGTTTTCTTATCTCTGTAAAATCAATATACATGTTTCAATTATGTCCTCCGATGAATCTCCCAAACTTTTGATTCTCTCTCAAGGCTTCCTGCTCGATTGAAGTTCATTACATCTCCCTTTCTTCATCCAGATAAATTTGGGGGTTTTTTTTGCGTTTCCAAGCCCATGTCATGTTTTTTTCTTGAAAGGTTTCATTTCTCTTCTCCTTACACTGTAGAGAGAGGAGAGCACTTCCCTCAGCTCTAATCTAATCAAATTAAATGTAATTTAATTGCTGTGCAAGCTTATATTTGTTAGGAATTCCAGCAACAAATAAATCCGAATAAAAGCAAGGCAAGTGCTCTGCCTGCCATGGATCTTCCTCACTTTTCAGCTAAAATAACCCAGTCTGGGTTTCAGCAGGTTGGCCAAGCTCTACAAGAACCAGGGCTGTTCCTCTTCCCTGACCAAAGCCCTCACTTGATTTCAGAGCTGGCTGGATTGGACCCGAGGAGCGAGAGCCTCCCAAAGCCTCCACAGCCAGGAGCTGCCAGAGAACCAGACCCATGGCTGCTCACTGCCACGTCCTGATGCTCCCAACACCGTGGGTGAAAAGATACGGGTGATGACATCACCTGATACTTGCAAATAGCCTCCCAAAGTCCTTAATCCTTCACCAGAAAGGGAGAGAGACAGGGAGCTTTTTTTTCCTGTTGCCCTACGTTGGGCCAGTTTGCTCGCCTGACCCCGGCAGCTTGGAGTTACCCGTGGAGAGAACATCAGCCCCATCCACTGTTCACAAGGAATATAAATAAATTTGGGTCATTATCACCCAGGTGTGTTCAATTATTTGTTTTCCTTCCATTTTTAATGAAGAAAAAGCACTGTGTGTTCATTCACATTTCAGAGAAAGAGAAAATATCTTGCCAGCTTCTTTGAAAAAGCTGTTCCCGAGCAGATCCGCCCAGACACAGGCAGCTCCACTATCAATCCTGGTGGGCTGCAGCCCCTTGGATCTGCCTTAGCATCAAGAAGGTGGAAGTTTCTCAAGGATACTGCCCAGCATGGCCCTCTCTGGCCCACATTGGGTCATTTAGTGATCATAGAGATCTTTTCCAACCTTAGTGATTCTATGATTTATGCTTTCCACCCCAGCTCTCCAAAGGTCCTTCTAACTTTAGAGGATAGAGCAGAGGACTGAGTATCTCTGAAAGCCTGTAGAAGAAAAGAACCTGTGGGATTTTCCTCAAATTTTCACTCTGGCCATCAGAGGAAGAAGGCAACCGGGTCCTGTCACAGCAAGAAATTTGCTGAACTCATGTTGGTGGCACAGCGTAAACCCACAACCTTCCCCAGCACAGCAGCACGGGGCTTTTCTGACCACTATGTTCAGGGAAAAGGTGGTGGGGAGGGGGCAAGACAAATTGCATTAAAATGAACATGTAGCAGCCTGCCAGGCATGTGGACAGCGATGATTATGTCATTTAACGGGAGCCCCTCCAGCGCAAGGAAGCCAATGTGCCGTACAGCCAACTAATGGCTCATTTGTAGGATTCAGTTGGTTCAGAGAGTTCATAATGTCCCTGTGTCATGGCAGCTTAGCTTAAGAATATGGATCTTCTACTTAAGGAGACACAGCCATACATCAAAGTGTTTAACAGCCTTAGGTCAGCATCCTTCTGTTTGGGGAGGTCTGGGAAGGGAGCCAAAGGAAACCACTCCTTTCATTACTGGACTTCTTGGAGAAGTGTTTAGGAAACCGTTCAAATAATGCATGAGAGCAGGCGTTTGGCTGAGGACAGCATGTTTCTCACCTGCGGAGTGTCACGCAGGGAGTAGGAGATGGAAGTGGAAAGGTTTGAAGCTCTAGGCTTTTTCCATCACAACCTCGAGACCCTCAAGGTCCAGCGCTGACATCCCCTGGCCGAGCAGCGATGCTCGACGCTGACGGAGATGGACAGGGCAGCTGGGAGGGCACAAACTGGCACTAAAACCAGGCAGCTCAGCAGAGGAGAAGGACAAGGCAGAGGGGGTTTGGTGGGAGCTCTGATGGGAAGTGGAAGAAAGGCACCTGGCTGGACCCACCATGAAGCTCAAGCAGCGCTCTGAGGGTTGGTCCCTCCTGCACTGCAGAGCTGGGTTCTGGGGACAAGAGTTTCCAGGCCCTCAGCTGCTTTTTCAAAGAACATTTTCCACCAGATTCCCTTCCCCCAAAGTCAAGTCCTGAGTAAAATTCCTGGGGTTTTTTCACAATTCTGCACAGTGAAAAGAAATAGAAGTAAAACAGAACCATCCCAAGATACTTTGGTTTCACCAGTTGACAAAACCTGTCCTTTCTTTGCTATTTAGGGAACTACCCTCAGCTGAGCATCTCACCAGACATCTGTGAAGCACACCCCGACCCAACCGCGCTATGGGCAGAGTGTGACTGTGCTCCCAGACCCCAGCGATCGCCCCTGACTGCGGCACAAAGCTCTTTGCCAACGTTACAGCTCCCCTGCTGAGAGCGGTGCAGGTTGATGCTGACATGTCCTGCTTCCACACCGCTGGAGACCAACACAGACAGTGGAAAAAAGTCCAGAGATTTTCAAACGACAGGAAAGAAAAGAGGGGAAAAAAAAGAACAATTATGAAAACCGGAAAAATGTTTCGTACTCCTGTTGTGGGTTTTATGAGTCGTCTCTCTCTTGCCATCCCCTCCAGGGATTGCTGTATTTTTTCCCGTAATTAGCAGCAAACTGTGATTGCCTTGCTCTAACAAGGAAAATGTCTCCTTTGGATGCCCACGTCAGCTTTTCCCCGTCTTTTCTTCACATTTTATTTCTCACCAAATAATTAAATCAGAACAAGAAGCCGGCAAAACTCTTGGAGGCACCAAACCCTCGCCTGGGAGGAAAGCAGTGGGCAGGGAGCACCCGAGCTCTCCTCCATCACCCACCGCACCAATTGGGAGATAACACCCAGCGACCAACTCCTACAAGCAGAAGCAGCTTTAGCCATTTACAGCACTGCACAGAGTTACTTCTTCCATTTGCCAGCCAGCTTTCGCTTCTAATTTTATTTATTACACTGAGATTTCATAACCACCAGTAGAAAAAATTATCAACTTTTTCTCCCTAGAGGAGAGAAAACCCTCATCCTGGTGCCATTGAGTCCCTTTCCTTGGCCAAGCTGAGGACACCAAGGCTGGAGGAGATGCCGGGGAGCCCAGCCCTGCCTCAGGATGATCCGAGGTGCCGGCAGCGCGGGCAGCAGGCACCAGTGCTGCTGCACCACGTGCTCCCCGGCTTGCAGCACAATGGTGGCTGCGATGGAGAAATGCAATGTTAAATAGAGTCCGTGAATAAAACATGAAGCAGAAAGTAAATCCTTTCTGGCACCTGGTTACTTCTCTTCCGAGTGCAATATGCGAGGCTGCTAATTGCTTGATTTACTGTAGCAGTCACTCTGCCAACAGCAATAAATAATGTTAATTAATATAAGGTAACCCACTGACAGAGATGCTGGTAATTACCAGGAAACCAGAGAGATGGGCCTTTTGTGGTACTGTTAGAGGAGAGAAGAGCACAATTTCCTCTCTTCTATTTGGTTATCTATCATCCTTTATTTGTTTGCCTTGAGCACTCTGTGGAAAGATCTTGGGTCCAATTTCTGTTTGTTTTCTTTTCCTTTTTTTTTTTCCCCTTCCCCAAGGATACTGTACGCTAACCAGAGAAGACTTGCTTTGATTATACACACACAGAAATGATGGGGTTTTCTCCCAAGCATGTGCAGTGAAGAAAATCCAAGTCCAAATGTTGGACACGAACATCTTGCTGTGCCAAAAAGAGCCGGTGCAAAGAGGGAACTGTTTGATATTTGAATATCGCGACGTTCCCCCCTTACCCTGCAAGGAGCCACGTATGTGCTGAACATCGTCATTCAGCTGATTTAAGCTCTCCCTTAAATACTTCTGCTGAATCTGGGACTAAGGAAATTTAGGCTAATCTCTGTCTGGGGCTGCCTCCCTTGGAAAGATGCAGAAAGAAGCACCTTAACTTTGTCAGCACATGGCAGGGAAAAAAAAGCCTTCATCTGTTGTAAAAAGCTGGCAGCCTCTCTGCCCTGACCAGCTTTAGTCCATGTCTGGTCTCCTCCTCAGACTAGCCAAGACATAAATCATCACAAAATCTGTCCATCAGGTTAAAAACAAGCAAGTGCAAGGAAACAAGATAAAACAAGTGAGACATCCCCAAGCCGAGCTCAGCCCGGAGTTCCCGGCAGAAAACCCCGCGGCTCTGGGGAAGATGCTTCGAGGGGTTTTAATTATTAAAGATGAAACGGCAGACTCAGGGGATCTGGCGGAGAAAGGACCCCCAGGGTGGGAAAGGGATGCTCAGGAGTCGTTCACCTCTCCTAACACCCCAATAACCCTGTCAGCAAGAGATTGCCTGGCCTGGCAACAACCTGATGCAGACAAATTGCTCTAGAAAGCAGCACTGACAGCTCCCGACACCCTCACTCCCAGTCCCTGTTGGAGAGACACCTTCTAACTTCAGCTGCTGCACAGAGGTTTGACAGAAAGAGAAGTGATGTTGGATGCACATCAGCCAGCCCCAAGGACTGACAGTCTCTGGGTATCCACGCGTAAACCACAAGTTTATGGAGCAGCGAGGTTTTGGGAGAAATTCCCCATTTTCCATGACGTAGCTGTGGAGCTCCTGACTCCAGAACTCGCAGCAGGGAGAGCAACCCACTCTGAAGATACCCTGACAGCATCGCCCAAGCTGCTGCTGCCCTCGTCTGCCCAGCTGCCTGACCTGGGGATGCCCTTCTCTGCCCAACACCAAACGTATCTTCTCCAGCAGCTCCTGCAGCAGCAGCAGACACAAGTGGCCATGGCACAGATCAACTTGCTGAAGGACCAGCTGACTGCGGAGACGGTGGCACGGCTGGATGCCCAAGCTCACATGCACCAGCTCCTGCTCCAGAACAAGGACTTGCTGCAGCACATCTCGCTCCTGGTCAAACAGATGCAGGAGCCAGAGCTGAAGCTGGTGGGGAACACCACCACGGACTCTCAGGACAGTCTGCTGGACACCACCTTCCACTCCAACGTCCTCCCTGTCCTCCATGACCTGACCACCCAGCAGCCTGAGGACACCCACCAGCCACCACTGGGCCCCAGCTCAGGCTCCCCCAGCTCCTTGGGCAGCCCCATAGTGGGCAGATCATGCTCTTCTTGATTGCAGCTGGCCTCTTAGGTGATTGGTTTTGATTGTATTTAATTCATTAATTTCTGTCTAGGTGAGGCTTTCTTCTCCCCACTGCCCCCCCTTCTTCTTTCCCCAGACTCCTCTTATTTCCCCTTCAGGATTCAGTAAGAAATTGAATTCTTGCAGCCAATACATTCAGAAGATCTGGGGAGCTTGCTTTTTTTTTTTTTTAACAATCCACTCACTCCACTCTGGCAACATGTGATATTGCATTAATGAAATATTCAATGCAAACAATAACGGAAGAATCTGGAGGAATTTTGTTCCTAGATTTCAATTTAGCAAACCCCTGTGCCTGGAGGTCTCTTCCAGCCTGAAAAACAAGGGCAATGCTCTTGGAGCCTGTGAGACCTGCTTGTACCCTGTGAGGATGGGGGTGAAAGGACCAGAAATGCCCTGGTACAGGCAGGGAGAAGTTCTGTTGAGTCCCTTGGTGGCTGCCCGGCTTAAGATGGTGATGTTGGGATGACATGAAAAAGTCTGGGCTTGTCCGGGGCTCTGAGCAACCTGCTCTAGTTGCAGATGTCCCTGCTCAGTGCAGGGAGGTTGGACGAGATGACTTTGAAAGGTCCCTTCCAACCCAAACCAGTCTATGATTCTATGGCTACACATGCAAAGGGCTCAGCAGGTGCCCAGTGCTTGCCCTATGGAGCACGAATTTGGGTTGAAACCCCTTGAGAGGCAGCTCAGGTTTTTCCTCTCCCACTTTCAGCACCTGCATCATCTTGTGCCCACCCACGTAGGTGCAGCCTGGCTGGAGACACAGCATCTCTGCAGAGCTCTCACGCCTACAGGAAGGACAAATGGGTGAGGAGACCCCTCTGTGCCTCCCGCTGAGCTGTTGATGAAATCTCTTTTCCCTTCTTTGTGCCAGCTGGGGTTTTGCTGATCTGCCCTGGCGGTGTTAGGTCGGCTGTTTTTTCCTTTTTTTCCTTGTGGTTTCACACTCTCTTCCTGGCTCTGTAGCATTTTTTTTTGTGCGCTTGTCAAGGACACAACTATTCAGGAAAAAAACATACAGGCGCCAACCCCCAAATACACAACACTTGAAAGACTGAGAGATCAAGATCTCTGTCATCTAAAGGAGTAAACTAATAGTGTGATTGCAAAAAGCTCCCGTGAGGATCCTATCTGTCATATCGCTGTCAGCTTTGTGCTAAACATCCATTAAAGAGCATTTACATGAAAAACAGGCCATCTCCTTTCCAATCCGAAGGTAATCTAATCCTGCCAGCAAATTGAAGGGGAGCTCTGGGGTGAGCCTGGCCCTTTCAAATGCGATGGGATATTTTCTCCCCACACATTCCTGGGGGTGAGAGCTGCAGGAACAGGGGGTGAGTCCCATCTTACTTCCCGGCTCAGGGATCTGGTGTCCTCTGAGGAGCTAATTCTCCTCTTGCTGGTCACACCAGTATACAAGCTGGGATGGAGGATCCGAACACCTGTTTACACCTGCCCTGTTCCTAATCTCCAAACCAGTTTCTTTTCCTTTGGGAAAGTGCTTTGAATCCCCGAATAAGGAGTCATGTACATGGATGAGAAATTGTGACAGCCTTCAGACGGGGAGCCTGCATATTGTGCAGCTATAAAGCCAGTATCCCCAGGCTGTGATTGATGGAAATTCTGTCATTAACAACCAAGACATTGGATTTTCCGATGCAACAATCATCTTCACTCCAGCCTTACACATCCCTGACAAGGATGCTCTGCAGCTCCAGACGACACTGAATTTTAATCCCCCTGAAATCAGTTGTTCCGACCGCTCTTAGTGACTCTCTTCAAGGCCCCTTGGCTCTGGCTGGGGAGCTTTGCACTTCTGCTTGCAGCCAGCAAGCCCAAGAGTAATACTCCGAGAGTCTTGTAAAATTAAATTGCATCTTTATATTAAAGGGAGTGGGGAAAAGCTCAGCCTAATGCCTTGGAGGAAAAATCCATGAAGGTCCCTAGTACGTGAGGGTCTCTCTTTGGTGCATGTGGACCAGCTAGAGGGGATTTTAAAGCCTAGTGAAAGGAGCAGCATCCTGTCTTGGTTTCTGGAAGCTGCACTCAACCAAGCAGTAATTGAAATAACATCCACGCTTTTATCTGGCCTGGTAATTAATAATGGGATGCATTAGCAAAGGTCAGATGCCTTTTTTAAAAAAAAACCACAGCCCAACTCCATCCACAGGCAGTTGTACTCAAGATGGGAATTACTGGGTGAATTTATATGGCCATCGTTAGGCAAGATGTGGGAAATAGCACCTTTTGGCCTTAAAAATGACAAATCCACGAATCATCGAATAGAATCATAGAATCATTTAGGTTGGAAAAGACCTCTAGGATCATCAAGTCCAAACTCTGTCCAACATCTCCCTGACCTGTAGACCATGTCCCAGAGTGCCACATCTACTCGTTTTTTGAACACCTCCAGGGATGGTGACTCCACCACTGCCCTGGGCAGCCTGTTCCAAAAATCCCAACCAGATCTGCTGAAGTTCCATCTGATGTCTTTCAACTTCGGGCACTGCAGTTGGTTGTCCCTCCCAGTTTCATGTAGGAAAGGGATGGGAAAAGTAGGAAGATGAGCAATCACTGGCCCTGGGTGTCAAAGCCTGCTGTCCCGTCACTCGCCAGAGCCTTGGCAGCGAGTGGTGACAGCAAAGCCAGAGACAGGAGGAGGAGAAACAGCAGCCAGGTGCCAGGAGACTCAACGCTGAATGACAGGGAGTTACAAAGACGGTTTGAGAGAGATAAATGCAGGATAATAACGGCGCGCATGTCTTCGCAGCACCCGCCTCCCCTTGTGTGAGGGATCAGGGAAGAGGCTCAGGAGTGAAGAAACAAATCTTTGTCTGTTATTAATGAACAAAGAGAGCAGAAAATGCTGGCAGTGGAGCTTTCCACGGAGAAAAGTTGATGCCTCTGATGAGCTCTTAACGCTTAAAGGAGCTGAAATTTCTCCCCAAAGCCTTGGGAGTTTCAAATGAGCTCCGAGTTGTATGATGACATGTAAGTAGGATTTTGGGTAGATTTAATATCAGTCTTATATCAACCGTGTCATTGTGCGAGACTACGCGCAAGCACTCTGCAAAAGACATTCGCTTTTGTTATGTGCTGAGGATACGCTGAAGGGAAGAGGTGGGATGAGCAGCAGCAGCAGGAAAGCCAGTTGATGCGACCAGGATCCTCAGCTCCTCCTTAACAAGGCTGGGATTAAAACCCATCTTTCCAGGGTCCAGTTTTAGCAACATCTTGTTGCTCAAGGCCACTTGCTCCAAGTGCTCACAGGTGGTTTCCATATGCAGAGAAAAGCAAATGAAAATAAAGCATCAGCTTCTTCCTCTTGTTCCCAGTTAGGGCTAGAAATAGCTGCTCGCACACGCGTGTGCTGCTCATCACCAAACCATCCAACCCAGAACCTCCTGATGTGCGGTGCTCAAAGCAAGAGCGAACTGGAAAGCTGGGAATCACTTAGCAGAATAAATCAGCCACTAGCAAATAGCTAGAGCAGCGAAGGAGGTTAATGCGTGCGCTGCAGCCGGCCCCGGGCACAGGGCTGAGGTATTTGCACTGTAATATCGAATGATCACAGTCCACCTCTCCCTTCCCAACAGTCCAGGGAGAAGTTTCCATCTCGCTAACAAACACTGTGCCTTTATATAGCGCACAAATTATTCCAAATGGTTTTTGTGGAGTCATGATGACATATGTCGAAACAGATTTCCAAGATGATGGGAGACTGCGGGGGAAATGTGCAGGAAGCTCTTCCCTAGAGGAGATGCTCTTAAAACTTGCTGTGAAAAATCTGCTGCGAACGCGTCCAGGTCAGAGCGTTTGCGTGTGTACGTCAGTGTAACCCTGGGGTCAAATCCAGCTCCAGCAGAAGATGAGGTGCTTCGCCCACCTCCCTCAGCTGTGCAGCCGCTCATCCCAGCTGGTCCTCGAGTCCCAAGGTGTCAGTCGCTTGTAGAGATCCAGCCATGGTTGCTACCTGGCCAAAGGCTGTGCTTAGAAAAGCTGTGGGCACCCAGAGGCCCCACGCAAACATGTGGATGTCCAGGCGTCTGGCTGCAGAGAGTGCCAGAGCCTGGCACTTGCAATGGAGGGGAGTGGTGACAACATCTGTGTCAGATGTGACCAGGGGAATGATCTGCTCAGCCAGGTGGCCGAGCTGAAGGATGAAGAGGAGAGGTTGAGGAGTATCAGGGAGTGTGAGAGAGAGATTGACTGGTGCACCTACTCCCTGAGAAACAGGTTGAGGCCCCACATAAATCAGAGGACCCCCTCCTCTCTTGTCACCGAGCAGTAGGAGGACCTCAGAGAAGGGATGTGGGGGATATGGTTTAGGGGAGAACTTGTAGAGTTGGGTTGATGGTTGGACTTGATCATCCCAAGGGTCTTTTCCAACCTGAATGATTCTAAGGGGAACAGATGTAGACATATAAAACTACTGATGTTCACTAATGGGAAGCAGAGAAGGATCTCTCCATCATTTATATTTTCTAACATTCTGAGACTTAGGACAAGCTATTAAGGAGCTGACATTTGGAAGTGTATTTAAGCCCTGCTTAGATTAAAGCTTTTTATTTCTTCCAACTCTCATCTCCTCCCTACCACATTCTCTAACATTTGCCCCCTCTCTAGTGGATTTATTTCTGTAGAGTTATTCAATATCCCCATCCACATCTGTACATCTCCCCTTTTTTCTCTTCTTCTATTTACCATGGAGCTAATGGTGAATAAATTAAGAGCAAAATGAATATATTCCTTCTATAAATAATTGATGGACATCTCAGCTGCATACAGATCCCACACAGGTTTCTGAGCATGTGGGCACAAAACGCACAGAGCCTGGGGAACAAGAAGAGAGGAAATTTCTGCTCCTCATCACAGAAACTCAGAGCTAATGGGAAGAGAAAGAGGAATATTCCTGACAGCCCCATTCAAGCAACCAAATGCAGGTATTATTGCCTTGCCATTGACCTACCCAAGCCCCCAGCACTGTCCCCAGCCCCTGCCATGCCACCGTACCCTGCTCGGTGCAGCCCGGGCACAGCCACGTTTCAGCAGAGCAGCTGAAGATAATTAAACTTTGCAGTTAAGAGATAACGTGAGAGATGCAGTTTTTCCTCTGAGCTTTTCACATCACAGCTGGAGGCATTAGATAAGGTGGAAATTGCCCTATTTTCCAGCCAAAAGTAGCTTTGCTGTGAGAAGACAAGGAAATTTAAGATTTTCCATCCCTTCTTTAAATAAAAAAATTGACGGTTTGCACTGCGACACCCCCCCCCACTCCAAAAATCTCAGCGACACTGCATCTTCAGAGTCCAACAGGACGTTCTTCTGGCTAGCAATGAAGAAAAACGCCTGGAGATGATTCCGCATCCTTTTCCCAGGATGTTGTCCTTGGATGCTGACTGCTGGTGTGGCCAACGCCATCACCCCCAAAGCTGCAGCTCGACCAGCCCCTCCTGAGCAGATGTGACAGTGCAGGGAGCCGCGGGCAGCCAGGAGAGGCCAGTCAGCGGGGATTAGCTTTAAATGCCACATCTGTTGGCTTCTGAGCCGTGCCTGGGTGGAAATGCCTTTCACCCGGCATAGGATGCTTAGGAGAGACACGCTGGCAGATGTGAGTGACATTCGGCTGTCCCGCTGCCCTCCCCAATGCCCTGCCAGGCCACCGCAGCCTCCCCGGAACGCTTTCTGACACACTCGTATTAAAAACGACCAACTTCGAAAGGGGTGATGTGTCCGCTCTGGTTCTTGAACCCGCCTGCGTGGCTGGAGCCAAGGGAATCATCACCCCAGGATGCTGCTGAGGTCGGGGGCTTTGGGGGTGGACATTAAGCAGCTGAGCAGTAACAGACCAAGAGAGCATCCAAGGGAGTGAAAACCAGCATTAACCACCAGAGACTTTGCAAACAGTGGAAATCCTGCTAGTTTGTTACTAGCCAAGGGTCTAATTAATTGCACTTCCATATGCACATGCAGATATATAGAGAGAGAGAGACACACACATTCTCTTCCTATAGACACACTTGTGATGCCCTCCCTGAAGACCTCAATTAAGTAAAGCCTCAGCTTCACATCCAGACATCGAGTTTCTCAGACAGATGTTGCAATGAGGTGGGGGAAAAAAAATTAAACTATATCCTTTTCACATTGAGATAAGCTGTGCATTCAAGCACTGCTTCCCCCAAGTGCAGGAGCCTTCTCCAAGGCAGGTTTCAAACAGGAGCCAGGCCGGGATTGCTGGAAACTTAGAAAGATGCTTTCACGAGAGAGGAAAAAAAAGACAAACGACCTCAATCCACGATATTGCTTCCTTCCTCCTGACATTTATGAACTATGTATTTCACATCTCTGGTGCCGTGTTCCATAAAATAACATCTGTCATAGCCGGCAGCCCTCGGAAAGTGCTCTCGCTGGGGTTTACTTCGCAGATGTAGTGCTTGCAAAAAGGGGGCTCGGCGGAGGGAGGGGAGGGCAAAAGGAGGGGGAGAGAGTTGGCATGTCCCTGCAGAGTCCTGCGTGCCAGCTCCTTCACGGAGCTGCCCCGTCTGCCCCCATCCATCCCTGTTTCATGCCTGTTGGTGCTAGATCGGGTGCAGGGCTATGGTGGGGTCAAGGGGGTTGGGGGACAGGCTGCAGAGCTGCTGCCCCCCAGCCCCGGAGCCAAGTGGGCAGTGCCCAGCCCTGACCTCAGTCGCTCTCTGCTCATCCTGGACACATAAAGGGAAGGGGATAAAGTGCAACTCTCCCTGTAGCACTCTTGTGTCAATCTCTTCTCCCCATCCCATTGCATTTTTCTCTCCTTAGTCATTCTGCACTTCTTTTTATTCTCTCCCCATTTCACCCTGTTCCCTCCTTCCCTGCCTCCCTCCTCTGGTGTCTCGCTCCCCTGCTCCTGCTCCGGAGCAGTCTCTTGACACCTCAAGTCACCATGACAACCTCCTCCGCGATGATGGCAATACGGATCGCAAAATCTCTGCCGTTGGAGGCTCTTGTTCTCCTCTGGCATAAATTTCCTTGTTCCTTCACCCAGTGAAAGTCTCAAAGGAGTTCAGATGTTTATTCACATGGAAACAAACACAAAATAGTCCAGGGTTGAAGCTAGGATGGGACAAACAAGTAAACAGAAACCACTTTGGTTTCCAAATGGCGATAAAGTCAGTTCGCAAAGCTGGTCTATCCCCAGTTCCTCCAGCAACCTCCAACATGCCCACACCTCTCATCCTCACCAAGGTGGTACCTACTCAGATATGTCTTTCCCATCTCAGCGTCTTCCCCTTCCTCTCACCTTACCGTCACACCTTTGGAATATCTGATGATCACACATGAACTGTTAGCACTAGTCCTTCACACAACGAGGTCTGCTGCAGAAGAGTGTCTGTACCTATTGAACTTTTTCAAGCAACTGCATCATTTCCACCAAAAACAAGAGAAGAAAGAGTCTCCATCCGCAGACAGACGCTGCCTCAGCTCTGCACCTGAACCTGCCATGGCCATGCGAGGACACAAGCAATGGGGAAGGAAAATATCAGTTCTACCCCAAACTTGCATTCGTTAGAAAGGAAAACTTAATTCTCCTTCCAGTGAACAAACCAACTTCATCCTGATCAGCAGCTACTTCAAGTCTCTTGTGCTCAAGGAGGCAGCAAGAAGGAGATGCACAATTTTAAGGCCTACACAAGAGACCTTTTAACTACGTAAAAGTTCCTGCGGGCTTCAAGAAACACATGTCACTGAAACCAAGTGCACTGATAACTAGGGGATCAACAAACCCAGGAAAGCTGAAAGCTCCCTGTTGAGTCCTTCAGCAAGAGCACGAGCAGCTGAGTTACTGCTTGGAAAGCTCCAAGAGCCCAGGACACAAGGGACAGCTGGGGAACAGTGAAATATCTGCAGAGTCTGAATTTCTAGAGCTTAATTCCGGCAGAAATGAGGGAGGGAGGGAGACAGCCCTCTTTCACAGCAAAAACAGCAGGAGGAAGGATGCGTGCTTTTAGCTGCCCAGCTTGGCAGAGGCTGAAATTCAAGCAAGATCCGTGCTTTCAGCTGAATTTCATTTGGATGCTCAACACTCAAAAACCAGGGTCCAACTTCCAAATGTCAGATTTCAAAGACAAACGGGCCTGGGCTTTGGCTCTGGAAACAGGTTTGCATTTTAAGGCTCCCCAGGGTTTGGAATTTGGGGGAGTTTGGACCTGAATTGTTGGACTTACCCTGCACTCCATTTGAAAGCCACCATCTCAATTAGTTTTTACATTAAATTATCATAATAGGCCGATGCAAGTTACTGTAACATGTATTGGGACGAGGGGAGTGAGTGAGGAAAAGCAAATACTTTCTGATAAATAGAGACAGATGGTGCAGGGTAGGGATGTGCCAATGCATTGGGCATCTATTTAATTAGGTCTGCAAGTGAGGGCACCCATCTCTTGCATGCCGTATTGCTTTCCATGGCTGGCTTTTCATCAGCCCAGTGACTGGCATTCCTGGCTTTCAGACATTCCCTCTACTTCCCCCATGGTAAATCCATCTGCAGAGGTGGCTGCACACCCGTGTAGAGCAGGGCAGCCCGCTCTGCTCGAGGTACAAACTCAGGATATTGACTGCACATTTACAAACGAGGCTGTTTTGTTGCTGACCTCCCCAATAAATGCATTTTAAAAAAAAGAAAACAGGAAGAGAACCAGCAAAGAGCTCTCTGGGAATGGATCTGTCTCCGGAGAAGGATGAACAGGCATCGCTTCTCTCCGTGCTGGAGATTTTTGATGCCTCCAGAGATGGAAATGTCCCAAAAGGGACACAGGGCATCAGTCTCAGACCAGCCTGACGAGGTCAAGAACTGTGAAGTTTAAAAGTCCTCCTGCTTCTGGCTGTCTGTGCGGCAGATAAATGGGCTAAGGGGGGAGCTCCCAGCTCCGCTCCATCCCGACACCGAATGCCTTCCCAGGCGCTGCACCAGAGCAGAACACTTCATCTCACCACGGCTGGAAAACTGGGGATGGGATCTCCTTTGAGGCTTAATTAACGGATGTTTGCAAAGTGCTCAGAAATCCTAAAGGGGAAGGAGGCCGTGTTATCACGGCAAGGAATCTTTTTCTGAGTTTTATTCGCATTAGCTGCCTCTCGTGTTAAATTCAGACAGCGCTTTGTAGGCGACTAAAGCACTTTCTCTGCTGCACATCATTCGCTGCTGCTCTCCTTTGCAGCCCAAATCAAGTTGCTGAAAGGCTGCTGATGCCTCCACAAAAAATAAAATAAAATAAAATAAAAAAATAACCCAAACCCTTGAAAGAAGCATTCTGTGCCAAGATAATTCTGCTTATATAACACATTATCTGTCTTTCTTTTCTCCTGGATTTTATTACTAAGAGATATTTGCATGAAAACAGGATCTTTGTTGCTTAGGAAATTCATCTGCTACCACTCATGTCCCCGTTCTGCTGCGGTCGAGTGACAGCTATTGTGCTCTGCTCTCAGCCCCAGCTATTTATACGCTCCCCGGCAGAGCCCATGTCTGCGTCCGCCTCCTTGGAGAAAAATACCCCCAGTTTTAAAGGGGAAAAACAAACTCAATAAAAGCTGCTTTTTGGCCCACCCTCGACTGAAGGCATTGCAAGAAGGGAACGAACAATGGCTTTGGGTTTGCCTCCATTTTAGAGCTACAACTATTTCAGCTCAGAGCTGGGTTTGGGCTCTTCTGGGGAGAAATGAGATATTTTGGGGGAGTAAATAAACAAGTAAATTTTGGCAGGAGGGCTTGGGGAGAAGAGGAGAAGTGTGTGTACATCCCACCACCACACCACAAATTTTCCAGGGGCTCACACTAAAAAGTTAAAGCTGGAAATGCTGAGGGAGCAGAAGAGGATGGCGTCGAGTTGTCTGAAAACTGGGAAAATGCCTTGAGGTGGAGGAATTGAAGAGCTCCATCTGCCTCTGTATCCCAAAGAGGAATGAGGAGTGACACTTGATTGGAGCATATAAGACCTTTCCAAGGGGAAAAATATGGGATGCTAAAGGGCTATTTAATCTAGAGGAGAAAGGCAGAGCAAGAATAAATAGCTAAGCAAATTTGAATAGGAAATAAAGCATGCTTTTTAAAATAGTGATGGCGATTAACCATTGGAACAAACCACCATGAAAGCACCAAGACCAGAGACCAGCTGGGGAGATGCTGTCACCAGACACAGGGCAAGGGTGGGATGCTCAGGAGGCCACCAAGGACACCTTTGAGGCTCTACGACTTTTCTCTTCAAAGTGGGATTGCTTCCTGCAAGAAATGTCCTCGTTTCCTTTAACATGGAAATATGGAGGGAAAAAAAAAACACAGAAAACTTTCAAATGTAGCAACTTGAAAATGTTTCAGGCCTGAAATGCTAATGTAAATGTTTTTATGGGTTATAAAACCCTGATTTCTCACACTTCATTCCCTTACGTTGGCTGGGCTTCCTGGCCAAGCAAACCACACTGGAGCCAGCGGTTCAAAATAAGAGGAAAAGAGAGGAAATTGGTCACTGAGCGCGAAGGGCGAGCGAGCCCGGCCGGGGCAGAGCTGTGGTGGGAGCACAGTGATGAGAACAGGGACGTTCAAAAGCAGAGAGAAACCAGCCCAGCCCCACACCTCAGCCGCTACCTGCCTACAGATGTATAAATCATACAGGTCAGGCAGAGGGGATCTTTCCAGCTCGAAGCGTTTCAGCAGAGATTAAAGAGTGCTGCAAACCTAGGGACATCAGTAATGCCACCTTTGATTAAAAATTTACCGGTGTGAGAGCAACGCTCCGTCTTCCTCGGGCTCCTGCATCCCCACGCAGGCAGGGATGCTCCCACCCTCCCGTGCAAGGCAGCTGCTCCCAGCCTGCATTTATTTTGCAGAGGTTAGAGACACATTTTTAATTCTTAGTGGTGTGATCCGGGCCTGGCTGCTCTTCTTCTTGCCAGCTTGGCGAGAAGGGGAAACCTCATCAGGAAAACTAATTTTAATCTGCGCTGGTGTGAAGTCAAAGAGGTCAGTGAGTCTGGGCTTACCCATTCACGTCCCACCTCAGCTATTCTACAAACGTAAAAAGAAAGTAATTAGTTTCTTTAATGGATAAGACCTGCACAAAAAACAGTGGGAGGGGACGAGGCCATGTACAGATCAGCAGGTTTGGGAACTTTAATTGCTTTTTATTCATTTAAGCTTCGAGGACGTGATGACATGCTCCGTTATCATCCCGCAGCCCTGATCCAATGAAGCCTGTTCCTATCTTACCAAAATACTGAATTAATAAGACAAAGGTTATTTCTTTCTTTAGCTCCTGTTTGAAAAGCTGAGGGTCACATCTCTCTGCTGGAGAAGACAGAGGTCCCGAGCCAGAGGAAGGTGAAAGGATCCACCATGGAAGTCTCCAGGGAACCAGCAGCCCTCGCAGAGCCCCTGCCACCAACCCCCCAGCAACTCTCCCTTCCACCAGCATCCCCAGGGCTTTGCCTGGCTTCTTCCCAGAGCCAGTGAGGCAGAGGAAGGAGATTATGAGGCTGAGGAAGGACCTGGTGAGGCTGAAGAAGGAGCAGTGCCCCTGCCACCCACATCTCCTGGCTGCTGTTTCTTTCCTGAGTGCCTCTGGGCTTTTTTTTTTGTCTTTTTTTTTTTTTTTAAAAGTCCACTCATCTCTGCTGGGAAAAGCTTCCTTTCAATTCTCCTCTCGTTAGCTACTCCTTAATGTTTCATATTCCTGCCTGGGATCCAGGGCTTAGCATTGCTTCTGAAAAGCTGCTCTCGCTACCCTCCCACAGACCCCGGGATCAGGAGAGAAGCATCATTAGCGTAAACCTGGGATAAAACCACCGAAATCTGATATCTGTGGGAGATTCTTTTTTAGCTTTTCCTGCTTAGGAAGCCCTTGAAAAGTCAGGCCTTGCAGAAACCATCAGAACCCTTCTTCTTCTGCTCTCGCCTCCCTGTCCCATGGGGAATGGCTTCTGGACCAGGGCTGCAGATGCTCATGGTCTCAGCAGGGTCCAGGCTGCATCCAGGACACAGACAAACTCAGCTCTGAGTCATGAAGGATGCAGAAAGAGAGGAGACCGTGAGAGTAGGAATCAGCCTCCTCCCTGGCCTCTCTTCCCTCCTAAAACCCAATGAATTTAGTCTTTAGGATGTGAGACTTTTTATAACAATTATAAACTGTGATTTGCTTTTTCTTTTCCTCCTGGTTTAGGAGACACAAGTCGTATTTCTGGCTTTTAATGGGAATCACAAGGGCTGGGCACGTACTGTTACTTTTAATGATGATTATTATTATCATTTAACAAAAGCTGAGATTCTCACAGGCACCAGGGCTTTATAGAAAACACCGGAGTGATTGCAAGGGCCAGTAACACCGCAGCATATGCGTGCAGCATCACGTCACGCCTGGTACCCACCTGCCAGCTCTCTGCCCTGGCAGCCCCGGGGAGGGTTTGTCCTGATCCATGCCCAAATCCCAAGGAAAAGTGGTGCCCAGCACTCCATGCCTCCCTCTCATGCTCACGTCCATCTTCTTTATGCCTTTTGGGATGCTGCACTAATTGTGATGGATGCTCTCTTTGTGCTTACACAGGGAGGGAGATGATGAAGCCTTAATGTAAGGTAATATGTCTATTAAAGATTTAAAATAACCCATGCTGCTGGTGATTCCTCACTTTAATGGCAGCTCAGCTTATCGGCAGTGAAGGGGGGAGCTGGAGACAAGGGTAGGATGGAGAGGGATAAATTCTCCTGGCACTCAGCCCATCGATACAAACCCGCCTATATTTTCAGCGAGCCCCCAGGACTTTCTTCTTTTATAGATGCCCGCCTTCAATTTGAGGCTGTTTCATCCTTCCCCAAGCCCTGCACGCTGCCTCAGCTTACCCTTCTGTAAAACAAGGCCAGTGCTCCTTCCCTTCACAAAATTATTCCTGTTCCCTGTAGGTGCCAGGCCATAGAAAAGCTAATTACAGCTAATTTTCCAGCATTTTAGCTGGGAAGGGCTCCAGCTCCAGCGCCGATCACACGCGGCACCACGGGGCCAGAGCACAGGTTGTGTCTGTGTCGAGGGCACAGAGCAAATTATTCTCTTTGCAGCGGATAAATCCAGAAATTATTAAAGGGAGATATACATGAATGCATAACATTATATTTATACTGTCACTTCTCCAGCTGTGGCTGTGTTCCTCTAACGTATATTGGAAAGTTTACTCCAAAATGATCCAGTTTAAAGACTTTTATTTAGGAACTAAAAAAAGGAGTTAAAATGTCGCTATTTCTCCCTCTTCTTCCAAAAGCTTTTATGACAATGCTTTGAATTAAAAAAAAAAAATCCCTCTAGGCTTCTAATTGTGCAAGTAAATCTCATAGAAACATACGACTTACTTCTAAATGCTATTAAATTAAAAAGCTAATATTACAACGAGCAGACTCGACAATTTATACAGTAGTTTGGGAGCACTGAGCTTTCCATTACTGCAGCCAATCCCCACAAATACCCTCACCTTTAGCAGAAGAGGGATCTGCGGCGGGTGCGGGATGTCCATCCCCAGCATCCTCACCCCCTGCCCCTCTCTGCTTGCCGGAGGATATTTTCCATCCCTTTTCAGACAAGCTGAGCCCCTGGGAGCCCCCAGCCTCTGTACTGGGCAGCAGCCCACCCTAGCCCGCTCCATAAAATGAGCTTTAATCCCCTAAAAACAGGCTCAGAGGCACCAATTCCCCTGCTCACTGGCCCAACCCAGCACAGACCTGCCTCGTCGACGGCGCAGAGGGGAAAGGCTGCACGACAGCTGGCAAGGAAAAAACTCTTTTTCAAGCGTATTTTTTCCCAGAATCACCCCATCCCAATATTTACACACACGACACAACATATAGGAATTTATCAGGCCCTTGCACAAGCTCAGCTTCGCTTTTAAAAACCCCACCGCATGTTTGACTCTGCAGCCAGGCTTTTCTTTCCAGGCTCTGCCTTGGGATCCGCAGTCCGGCGAGTGGTGGCACTGCCAAAGGACACTCACGGGCTGTGTCTGAGCATCCCATTCCCTGCGGCGTGGCCGGGATCTCCCCCTCCCTCCTATCCAAGCTGGCAGATGCACAGAAGCGGCTGCAATAATGAGAGTCTCTCAAGGGTTCAGGGTCTCTTTTAATTGCATCCGAGTGGGCGCTGCCGGGCTGGCTGCTGTCTGCCCTCCCCGCTGCGGCTGCCAAAGAGGGGTTGGAAGGAGCGTTGTTGGAGACCGTGGGGTGGGAAATCCATCTCCCGCCTCTCACAGCCACTCTCAGGCATTATGAATCTGCGCTAAATTAGCACCCGTGACATTCATCGACCCGTCGCCTTTCGAGCCAGAAGGGAACATCGGCACCCACGGGCTGACCTCCTCCAGATCGCAGACCCTTTAAATCTCATCTGCTGCCCCTGAATTGAGCTTAAGAGCGTGAGTCTGGCAAAAGCGGCCTTTCCGGAGAGCGGGATGTGGAGAAAACCTCCAGCTTCCCACGGGGTTTGAGCCCATTCATCACCCTCCCTGCAATAAACACCTCGAATGGGCCCAACTTCTCATGTGAATGTGGCAGGCTGTGTCTTCCAGCCATTGCTGCTAAAAGGTTTATATCTCATTGGCAGCACCTTTTGTCAGGCAACCTCCGGGTCTCGACACCACCTCAGGGGAAGGGAGAAGGGGAAGGAAGCTCCAAAGAGGCAGAGCTGTCTGCAGGCACCCTGCGAGGGCAGCAGGGACCTGGCTGGGCAGGAGAGCATCTGGATCCAGAATGCGAGATGCTTCCCATCGCCTTGCCTTCAGCAAGCTGGAAAAACTCAAACAATCTCAGTGAGGGAGCCTTTTTTCTACTAATAAAAAAAGGTAAAAAAACCAGCAAAACCTAGAGAGAGCCACAGGTTCATCCAAACACATAAAATAAGTGCAGAGACAGAAAAAGAGGAATAGAAAGCCAAATGAAAAAGGAAAACTATGACACATTTCCTTCTCTTTGGTGCTTTGTCTTGGAGAAATCCAGAGAGGGAAAGGAAATCCAGAGTGCAATGGTACAAGGGAAGGGGAATCCGGTGCAGTCACCGGGGAGGAAGGGCTGGGTGTTGAAGGAAGGGAGCCAAGGGTGTGGCAAGGCAGGGGGATTGTCAGGACAATGCTGCTCAAGCTCTTCGCTGGCACAGGGCAGGTTGCCGGGCCAAAATCAGTGGAGTCATTCTGCTTTCTATCAGCTGAGACACTCACTGAGAGCTCTTGATGCTGGATTGGATTTCAAGCACAGCCTTACTGCAACCAACAGGTGATGGGTTTATACTGCTGAGCCTCTTGCACGTCCCATCTGCAACCATTCCCCGTGGACCATCTGTGCCAGGGGGGCATGGATACCCACTGGATACATGGATCTACACCAGATATACACAGGATACGCAGCCAAGAGCACATGGTGGCCCTGGTGATGTTGAACCCTCTGCCATGGTGGGCAGGGTCCCGCGGGGACCCTGTGTTGTCACAGCAGAGCAGTCACTGCCCACCCCGCTCTCCCCTAAGGATGACACACGCAGACCTTGTTTCTACGCACTTTCCTCAAATAAACTTTTTATTTCCTATGCAAACATAATAAAGACGACATAATGACTTCCTGGAACATTCACATTTTAATAAAAATTATAGAGGGGAAGAGATACGATGTGGCACCTGAAATTGAAACCCAGCTATTTCTTCCATCTTCCATCATCCAAAAAAATGTAATATTTTGACATCTAGAAAGAGCTGCAGCATTGTGATTTTTTAAAATTTATTTTATCTTTCCCTGTATGATATTAGGCAAGCTCTTCTCCCTTTTATAATTTCATTAACTGGTACTGAGAATAAACCCCTTTATTTCCCCCTGAATCCACCCACTCAACGTTTTTTTTCTTTCCATTCTACAGAGATCTGCACGTAAGACGTTTTTCAAGCATGATTGCTCAAGGAAAAATTACAGGGGAGACAAGGGCACAGCAGCAGAGTGCCTGAGCGGAGCTAGAGCATCTTGCGTGCACGGGGCAAGGGGTGGTTGGGGCTCATGGGGAGGGCTTCCCCCTTCCCAGGGCAGTAAGAAAAAAAATAATCTTCTCATAAGAAAAAAATTCTAGGCTTGACTGGAAGGAAAAAAACACGCAACTCCCTGCTGGGAGCTGGTGGGACAGGGAGAGGAAGGAGATGAGGATGAGCAGAAGATGAGGCACCAGAAGAAAGGGAGAAGCAGGACCCTCCAGTGATGGGTGTGGAGGAACCTGCTCTCCTCTGCCAGCCTGGGTAGGAATTCTCTTTTAACGACCCCAGTGCCTAGCAGCTCTGTGATATATGACAAAGTCTGAGAGATCTTTGTCTCCTCTCGCTTGTTTGTGTTTAAGGGAAAAGTTGCAGCTCCTGGTGATGACAGGTTTTATTTCTAAACTTAGAAATACCAGGGATGTCAAGACGGCTTTTCCTGCAGGAGCCCTTGGAAAGCCCAGACGTACGGATCGCTGCCTTGAACTTTAATTAGGGGGGAAGGAGCTGAAGCTTCCAGAGATGTGCTTTCATCCAGGGGATCTTCAACTCCGGAGCGGAATTGGTGCTAATAAAAACAAGCGTAAAACAAATCCTATTGTCAGGGCTCCCAGTTTCCAATACAATTCATCCCTGTGATCTTTTCAGAAGAGCCATCCCTGCAGGGCTCGCAGCGTCCCCTCCCCGTAGCAGCCAAACCTGCTGGGAGGGTCTTTGGTTTTACATAAAATAACTCTTTTTACACACTTTACAAGAGAAATCTAAAGAGGCGATGTTCACAGGTACCCAAAGGCACAGCAGAAATACCTGTGCTGGCTGTGACCAGGGGGGATTTGCTGATTGAGGTGGACCAAGGGGAGTTGTCTGGGATGTTGAATGCCTCACATCACAGGCTGGCGTAGGGACTGCGCTCTGCTGTGATGTCCCATTCAGGCAACAGCATCACGGTCCCTCCGACCTGCCAAGGCTGAGCTGGAGCTCGGGAAGCAAAACTGCCTGAACCAAGGAATCAAAGCTCCCAAGGGATGGAGGCCATATCCACATAGTATTTTCCAGGGCCAGGGACCCAGCAATGTCCACGAGGACACTCCAGCACCCCCAGAGCACTCCACAGACATTTATTGAATAAAGGGGCAGCTGCCGAAAATCCACCTGCAGCTCCCCTGCTCAGCTCCAGGAACTGGGGACCGCAGGCAGGAGTAAAAGGTATTTGTAACTAAAGGCAGAAGTAGGCAGAGCTGAGCAGAAAAACCCACTCCGAGTCCCTGGATCTGCATTATACCTGCTCTGTTCACGGCTCTGCAGCCAAAAAAAAGACATCAGGGAATTAAACTAGTGATCTTGGAGGAGGAATGAGAATGATTAATGCTGTAGAAGGACAGGGGTATGATATGGTGAAGTAATAAAAGAAATACAGATGAAATAAAATCCTCCCTTGAAGTCTCATTCATCCAGATCTAAAAAGGTGGAACCCGGCCACCTAAATCAGGGTTTCCTTAGCCAGAAAAGCAGATAGATAAATAGATAGATAAGGTGCCTGCTCTGTCTCCCTCCCTTCCTGCCTTTCCCACAAAGGATGATCACCACAGAGTTAGGGACTGTGTTCCCTGTTATCTATCACTCCAAAAGCAGCACTAAATAACAGGCACGGGTCCATGAGGTGCTGAATTTCTGTAGATCGGTGTCTGGAGTCATTGCATGTAACAACTGGCAGCTCCAGCTGCCAGGAGGGCTGAGCTCCTCCTTATCTCCATGAAGCCCATGCTCTGGCCGATGGATTGAAGACCAGGATAAGGGGGCAATATGAGAGGCAGATCTACGGGGCAGCTTTGTAGCTGAGGTGGCCTGGCAGGCTGGGGAAAGAACAGGTCTCCATTCTAGAGGAAATGCTGGTATTTCACATTATTCTCTGGCTCCACATTGGAACAAGGAGAGAGGGTGATATTTTCCAGACAATGGACGCTTGGGAAGGTGGTGTGGTGGAAAACCAAAGTGCACATTCTCTGGGAAATGCTGGCATTAATACCTCCATCCTCATTCACAACAAACCTGGATTTTCTAAGGCAGGATTTGGGAACCCCGCTTTGCTTCAGGACTTTGTTCACAAGACAAAAAAACATTCCCATCTGACCATATAGCAATATTAAATATAAACAGCCAATCCATTATCAAATCTATATTTCTCTATAAGATAAGAGTTAAAAGAGAACAAATCGTAGCAATAAAGTTGAAACAAAACATTTTTAGTTTTCTATTACTGCTGGCCCCAGGCTTTGAGCTTTTGAATCTTGCTGGCCAGGATGGATTGCCTCTTGTCTTGGACATGAGCTGGAAAACCAGTTCCTCCAGCTCTGGAGGAGGACAGCAGCTGGATTTACATGTTGGATGTCCCAGGAGGACCCTCAGGACAGTGAGGTGGGCAGGGTGGTCCATGTACAGAGTCAGGGGGGCCAAGCTTTCCCCCCCATGACGAGGAGTAAAGCAATGCACGAGTGCAGGCGCCAGCAGCTCCTGGGATCCCCATCGATTGCTCACTCTACCTTCCAATGCTACGCACGGCCGCGCCAGCATGCACGTTGAAATCAATAAAACAAGACTCTTCTATTAAAGCAAACATAAAACCCTACATTTTTGAGGCGGGAGGGGGAAGTTTTTACGGCGGGGGAACAGCAGCGTGGTGGCACGGGGAGCTGAGCCTGCTGGGAGGCTCTCGCTGAGCATCCCCAGCCCAGCACAGGGCTAAGCCTTTGGGGCACAACTCGCTCGTGCCGTTCCACCAGCCAGTCCCACAGTGCCCCAACCCATGTTGGATTTAAACCTGTATTTTCAGCACTGATGGGTTCACACGTCAGCTTGCAGATGCACAAGGCTGCTTGCACAGGCAGGAGTGGGGGCTTTTGTTGCCAGTTATAGAATCAGAGAGTTGTTAAGGTGGGACAAGGAAGAAGTTCTTTACTGAAAGGGTGGTTAGGCTTTGGAACAGGCTGCCCAGGGCAGTGGTGGAGTCACCATCCCTGGAGGCGTTCAAAAAACAAGCAGATGTGGTGTTTTGGGACATGGTCTAGGGGTCAGGGAGATGCTGGACCAAGGACTTGATGATCCTAGAGGTCTTTTCCAACCTAAATGATTCTATGAAAACACCTCTAAGATCATCATGTTCAACCATCAGCCCAACACTACCACAACAGTACCAACAACAGCATGCCCTGTGCCTCAGTTTCCCCATGACAGAGGCTCTAGCAGGGTTTGCATCCACTCACACAAGTCTCGGACTAGTGATTTTTTTTTCCCCAGCAAATCATCAACTTTTTGCCACTTCACTCCTGGCAACAAACCTATTTTCCCTGGTTTGTAAAGCCAAGATGGGCTCTGATGGCTGCACCCTCCCGAGGGGAGTGAGGGTAGGCAGGGATCGGAGCCGGGCTGTCCCCATGAGCTCTGTCCGTTAATGTCAGTGATTGGGTGATTTATTGCCACTATTTGTGTGGCTGTAGAAGACAAATGGAGTTAATAAAGCCACCCATCCCTGCCAGAGACATTTATAATAAAACTGGTGCAATTCTTCCCTTGCCATCCCTGCCCTGGATTCAGCTTGTGCTGAGAGAAAGAGCCCAGGAGGTACCTGGAGCATCTCACCCCAGACCTCCTCCTGGCCCCTCGCTGCCCTTCCAGCACTGAGATCCCACGGGAGACGGACACGACGCACAGAGATGCAGCCCTAACAAACAGAAAGCCTCAGAGCAAAGGCAAAGTGCATTAACCTCTTTAATTTGTTCTCAAGGAGCTTTTTCTTGCTTCTTGAGGCTTTGACTCCAATTTCAGGAGGGCAGGGAGAAATCCAACAGCAACTCAGCATCACCCTGCCCTGGCTGCACCCGTTCAGGGCATCCAAAGCCATTGCTGCAGCTTTCCTGGGATGGAGATCCAACAAAAGCAGCCACGTACCTCGCAACAGCCTCCGATAGGGATCTTAATAATTCTGTTCCTGCTAATCCTCACAAATTAGTAAATACAGCTTCATCCTATTTGGAGATATTTCACTACCCAGGGATTTCTAATAAGCTGATAGAAAGAGCGAGCCAAAGTAGCTCGACTAACCATGCTTCTGAGCAGCAGCATCAGGTAGTGTGTCTAATAAGCCCTTCCCAGTCCAAAGGGAGCCTCTGATCAATCCATATCAGGCAATTCCCTGTGTTACTTTCCATTTACTTCTTCAATAATCCCCGCCAGCAGTTAATCAGCGCTCCGCATTCCAAGTCACTTAAGTTCCATTGGATTTTCCTAATGTTGTTGGCATGTTAATATTTAATAGCCCTTGCGCTGCATCCTCGTGGAGCCAATGGACCTGGGATTTTGCTCAACAAGAGCTTTTGTTTCAAAGAAAAGCTAACAAGCCCCCAGGGATAGATCCTGGGGAAAATCGGAATATGGACCCAACCTGCCTGCTAACCACCCAGGCATTCCCTCTGCTTTAAACCGACACAGCGCTGGAGCATCAGCCCAGCAGCTCAGTTCCAGCACTTCCACCTTCCCTTCCAGCAGGATAGGGTGAAACAGTCTTAGAAAAGCAAGAATCTGGTGGATTTAGGGGTATGTCCTCCTGACTCCCACCTCTCAGCATCATCTGTGCCTCCCCCACCTTCCAGGTGTGCCCGGCCCTTCCCAGCCAAGGCTTGTAGAAACGGGAAAGACATTTATGGGAGGAAATCCATTATCCAGCTGTAACGACGACTCTTATTAAATATGAATTGTGAGATAATGAACATTTTAATTTTATGTATCCCCCTCTTTCTACTTCTCCCCCGCCCCCTTCTTTTTTAAATAAATATTTAAGCATCTTTCAAACCGTGTTAGAAGTGCGGAGATGAGCAGGCTGATTTAATCTCCCGCTCCCCCTCTTTGCCAAACAGGAAATCTCTCATCTGCCTCTTTCACAAATCTTTGCCAAGGGAAGGAGGGAAGATTAGAGCATCTGAGGAGCCCATCCATCGCTTCCCTCCTTTCTCATATTCATTTGGAAGTTCTTCAAGGAATGCTATGAAGATGTGATTCACGGGTTTTAAATCACTCTTCTCCCCTTTCCACTAGTCTTATTAATTCTCTGGGACCTGTTCCCAACGGAGATGCCCTCAATTCCTTTTACAACACATTTCCCTGGGGATGAGACCACCGGCTGCTGCCCCATGAGCCTCCTCGCACAGAGGTGAAAATCCCCCAGCTTGCCTTTGTTCAGGTCCATTTAACCCTGAATTGGCACAGGGCCCCTGAGAGCATGAAGAAATTAAATCTCTTTACAACAGTCTCCTTGCAAAGCCCTGGGGCTCCCAGCTCAGCCAAACCACAACGAGTCCCCTGGACCCCAGCAGGTACCACATCTGCAAGGGGATGGATCGATAGCGAGAAGGCAGACGCCTGGCCTGGCTCCAGAACAAACGATGTCCTGACTTCCCACCCCAGCACCCTCCTGGGGCAGAGATGAGGGGGCAGCACGGGTGGTGCTGATGGAAGGATAGAAGGATGCTGATGGATGCCTTGGGAAGGATCCCCAGCTCAATCCATCTGCAGGATGGCCCCCGAGGGAGCAAAGCTCAGTGCTCAGCATCACACGTGGAGAGGTCAGTGTCCAGGAGACTATGATGCACCAAAGGAGAATGATTTATCTTTAATCCTTGCAGCAGAAAAATAAAATCAACTGTAGAAGCGAGCTCCTTGTCAAAAAAAAAAGAAAAAAAAGCCTGGAGACCTCTACGGAATAAACAGCACCGGAAAATCTAAATAATAACCATGCAATTTGAAAAGACCTGCCGGAAAAGCCCTAACTCAGCAAAGCCTTTAAGCCTCTGAGTGGTCATCTAGAGCCAACTGGACTCATCTGCTGGAGGCTCCTCTTCAGTGCCTGCCTGCTGCCAGCCTGGAGGAGAGCAGCACACCCAAGGATGCGAGCGCGATCTGCCACGCCATTTCCTTGGCTTTGGGGAACCTTCCAGGGAACTGTTACCCATTTTCCTGCCGATTCAGCAAAAAAGCTTTCCTGTTTTTTAAACACTTTGTGCTCGAAATCGTCACCGAAGCCAGAAAAAGGTCAGCAGACAGGGAGAGGTTTGACACAAATTCTAGCCTGGTTTATAGCTTCCCGCGGCCCCCCAAAACGCAAACACTTCTAGTCTTGACCTGCCCAACTCTACTATGACTGGAGGTGTCGCAGCCACTCGAGCCTGGCTGCAGTAATTGGTCCCATAAAGCATCCTCCGCAGCACCCGCGCTAATATATTGTTGTGCTGCTGCCCTCCCGGCTCACGCTGGTTCCCAAGTGGAGAATGGACATTGTTTCCCCAACAGAAAGCTCCACACATGGATGTTTCTCTGCAGGGCACAGCTGAGATATATTGAAATTGGGTTTTGGGGAGGTGTTTGAGCTGAGAAGCAGGGTTGGTTCCTGCAGCAACGTGTGCAAGGAGTGAAACCTGCCCTGAGCCAGGCTCTAGTTGGGGATTCGGCTCCCTCTGTGGTGGGGCAAGGGGAGAAAGGAGAAGTATCTTTATTTTTGCTACACTTGATGGTAAGGCAACATCACCCACATTCAGAACCTCACTGTGAATTTGCAAGCTGGCAAACACCTGCTGAGCCTCAGCGGCTGCCCGCACGTGCAGAGCAAAGACCCAGCATGGAGAAAATAATTTCATTTTGCAACCAGTTTAAGTTAAGAGCACAGAAGTTAGGATTTTTCCTGGCTCGGGCCCACAAGCTGCAGCAGAGTGATTGCATTCCTCTCTGCATCCGTATCTTTGCATCACTTTGGTTTCTTCTCTTATTTAAGAAAAATATTGTTACGTTTAATATAAGTTATTTCTTCCTTTCAGTTTATGCTGATGAGCTCCCCATTCAGTTCCTGTGGGTGCTTTTTACCAAAATGAAAATTACAATATCAAAATAAGAATCAGCTAATGTGGTAGAATAAATGGCCCAGAGAGCATCAAAGAAAATGTACCAAGAGTGAATAATAAACCACCGTAATTCCTCAACTCTATCTGTCCATCCATCTAACTATCTGTTAGACAGGAGGAATCTCAATTAGCTGTTAAAAGGATATTTACGATTATTTTACAGGCACTGCAGTGCTCTTTCTATTCCCAAAAGCTCTCGTGACACCTCTCCAACCCAAGGATGGGGAAGCAAACCCAGAAGATAAAGAGATTTTCCAAGAAATGAGATGTATGTCTGCTGCTGTAGAGAGGAGGACAAGTCCTCGTCCCCCAGACCCCCTGGGAGGGACCTGGCTTATTCCGCCAGGATCACTCCCGTGTATCAACGGGGAACACACAGAAGGAAGCTCCCAAGCGACCCATTAACTCCAGTGTAAGCAATTACCCTCTGAACCACCAGACTGACCTCCCTGCTCCAGCTCTCACTGTTCAGAGCAGTCGACAGTCCCAATTAGCTGTAATTAAGAAGGATTATAATGAATCTACCACGTGCATTTCTATCCGCACCCATTAAAATCCCCAATTTTTCATCCGCAGTCCCTACACACACGTAGAGGCAGGAAAAGGCTTCTCTTTGTCACTATTTGTGTCGAGGTTTCACACCAGGCTTTTCTGACTGCGGCTGATTATAGACGTCGAATTGAATTCTAACTGGAGACAGAAAGAGAAATTAAGCTCCCCCCAAAAAAAAAGAAATTGCGGAGGCTGTAATCCCCACTGAACAGCCTCGCTGGGATCGCTGCGTAATGAATCTGGCTGGTGCTTTTGTTTACCTAACAGTTTGACAATGCATATTTATGCAAATTGGAGCCCGGCTGCTTTTTTGCTGTTCATTAATTAGCATCTCATTCCGGACGTGTAAACCAGGCTTGGAGAATTGGTCTAATTTGATCAACAAGTTTGATTCCTCTCTCCCCCACCTTCCTTTCCCCCTTTCTCAGGTCTTTAATGCGGTTTTTTGGATTGAAGGGGAGCTGCCTCGTGCAACACAGGCCTCACGGGGCTCCCGCGCTTGGAAGGAGGGAAGAGGGATGCTGAGAGAGAGGTGGAAAAAAAGATTGAGTTTTAGGAGAGTGAGCAGCAGCGCTGCTTGCAAACCTGCATAAATCTGCTTTTCCCTTCCAGTTTTTTGCTGCAGCTATGTTATTGATAAAACTCTCCCTAGAAAGCCTCATGGAGCAGGGCTAGAGCTCGTTCTGGTGAACAAAGAGGGTTTTTGCAGCCCGAAAAATGAAGAATGAGGGTGAGGATGGTCCCATCGCCGTGCCCGCGTGGTGCCAGCTGAGCCAACATCATCCAGCAGACACACACGTACATCCGGGCATGGGATGGCATGGGATGCTTCTCCAGCAAAAGGCTGGTGGGGTGACCCGTGAGCATATATCCCTCTCCCAAAGAGGATTTCTCCCTGTTGTCACAGCAGGAAGAGAATAAATCTTTACAGAATGGGCAGAAACATCGATCAGCTCCAAGAAGCTTTTAGAGATCAATAGACGCTGCTTGGAGCTGATGCGTTGTGCCACCTCCTTCATGGTGCCCAGGAGGAGGGACCACTCATCCCAGGGTACCACCAACCCCTTACTGATAAGGCCCCATCCCTTCACTCACACGGGGCTGCAAAGGGCCTTTTGCTTAAACTGTGTGGAGGAAAAAAAAAACAACAAGACTTTTTGAGATGCACCAGGACATAAGTAATTCCAGCTACCAGGCAAGCTTATGGGGCAAATTTCTAGAGGACTCGTATAAACTACCAGCGAGCAAACACACAAGCAACCTCATTGATATCTTTCCAAAAAAGATGCTTCTTAAGTGCCTGAACGTCTCCAGGTGACAACCAAGCTGGGGACACAGCCACGTCTAAGCCAAGGTGAGCTTCAGCCAGGAGCTGGCAGAGCAGAGGCAGCTCCACTCTGGCTCCCAGTTGTGCTTCCCTTCTCCCACTGCTTTTACCAATTCTCTGCTTCCCTCAAGGGCAATTTCTTTTGCTCAATTTGCACATTTGTTTACAAATACATAATGACCTGGGGGGGGGCGGGGGGGCCACCCACCACCCGCAGAACATGGGCACCTCTTTCTAACCACTGGCCTCTTCCAGCGTTTCCTCTGCAATTTCTGCGCACACAGCCACCCAAAATGGGCCTAAACACTGCAATTTTCCAACCATTTTCATCCAAATTGTCTGCAATTTCCCAATGGCCCCGGCACCAAATTGCAAGCAAATGCTCGGGGAGGCTGCGCGGCGACGCGGGCACGCGTGGGCAGGGGAGGAGAGGAAGGTGAGCGGGATGCGGCGGCAGCAGCTGGATACAAACCCCCCAGAAACGGGCTCTTAGATCATTCCCGGCCACATCTTGGGCATCGAGTCGTCGGGGTGAAAAGACGAGCGCGTTTTTTGTGATGTGTTTCAGACATGACACTGCAAATCATCCTGGATGGCTGGGAAATGGGGTTTTTTGTGTGATATTCATGGCTCCAGGAGCCAAGATGGAAATGGATCCCAATATAAATGGGGGCAATTGTGCGGCTCGTGCTGTGGCCGTGAGGTTGCTTTCGTACAGCTCAGTTAAAATCCAGTTCTGCCTTAGCAGGGGTGGGCTCTGCCCCAGGCTGGGCACCTTCAGGGTACCCAGAAAGGCAGCTCGAGGAGTGCCTGGTACAGACCTGCAAGGACACAGCTCCACTCCACCGCTTCAGGAAATGACTTTTCTTTAGATGCTGATACAGGTACCTCAAGGTGTGATCCCACAGGAAAACACAGACATTGCTAAGCAGACACATTTGGGAAGGAGAAGGGAGGCTTTCCCAAAGCACTGCTCATCTCCCCACAGCACAGGTGCTTGCAAAGGTCTGGAGCAGAACATCTCCACACCACGCCAGCTTGGAGGTGCTACTCATGGACCACACACCAGATGGTGTCACCCCCCCCACCCCGCTATCGCCCTGTCCTTCCTCTGCCTTGATATTGTGATGGGAAGCCAGGGTCCAGTTCACACCAGGCCCCAGATTTCACCCCTCGAACGCTGTTAGTCCCCATCCTTCTCCCATCACATCCGCCTGCTTCTTCTCCCGTTTATTTTATATTCCCCACACCGCCCGGTGAGATAAGGCTCTTAGATATTTATAAGTTTATCACAGATGGCCTTGGTTTCAGAACCTAACCACGCTGCACTCAGAAGGAATGTATTAATAATCAACGCAATAATTACTGCCAAAGCAGTCTGAAGAAAGCCTTTTGTCTCTCCTCTTCTGATTAGGCAGTTTTTTCACCGGCGACTGGGAAAGTCAACAAGTGTCAAGTACGGTGGTTAATTCCGAAGCCAATAGCATTTATTAAAATTGCTAATGAATCTAATAATTAAACACATAAATATAAGTTACCTCAGGTATTAAATCTAATTATTGGGCCAGTGAAAATCAATTTTTGTGCATATGCATAATAATGCACGGGCAAAGTTAATTAGAAATTGTCCAGATCAATATTTGAATAATTCTTAACTAGCGGAATCCCTGTCTGGAGAGCGGGTCCAGACGCTGTGAATAAGTTATATCTCAGGAATGAATGCCTCCTCCTAATGGAGTTTATCCTAGTAAATTAATAATACTCCAGTAAATCTGCAAAATAAATGACAAACCTGTTTGCCTGAACATTGCCCTTAGGGAAATCATTAATATCCTTTGTCAGCAGCCTCCGAGGTCAGAGCCAAAGCTTTGCTCCAGCTCACATCCAGCTCCCGAGCGGCCGAGGGGAGCGCAGGGATGGAGCATGCAGGGCTCTGACCCTCGCTCCCTGCTCTTCCTCACCGCGGCTTTCAGCTGAAGCCACCTCCCCTCTGAGACTGAGCCCCTACCACCACTGCCCCGTCCCCCCAGGCTTCTGCAGCCTGGGCAAAGCTCATCCCCACCTCCGGCAAAATCCACCAGCGGTATCACCCCACTTGTCTGGGAAATAGGACCCTGAGTCCAGTCCAGGAGCTGTGCTGGTGTCTTGAAGCTGCTGACTGATGCTACCTCAGATCCCAGGCCAAGCAACGGCATTAAATTCAGCAGCACTGACTCTCATGGAGCTCTCCCAGCCCAAGAAGAAAACCTCAGCTGTTTTTTAAAGGTAGCTCCTCTGCTTTGCAAAGAGCAGGAAGGATCCAGAGCCTTGTCCTGATGCTCCGGGAGGGCCTGGGGGGTGGCAACACTGAGGGGATTTTATCACAACCCACCGATCCCTGATGGAAACACAGCATCCATCCGCACATCCCCTCCACCAGCACAGAGGTGGTTAAAGAAGGGAAAGAGAAAAAGCAGCACAAATGCTTTGTTTCGCCTGGAGATGCTGCTGCACGGCTTGTTCTAACACGGTGCTAACAGGAGCCTCCACCTTTTCCCTCGCCCTCACCCTGGCACGCTCTCCCCTTGATTATTCATCTCGGTTGAAGGGAGATAAAACAGATGTAATATGGCGCAGAACTCCAACACACATCTTAAATCATCTTGTCTCGACGTGGCTCCTTGGCACGCGCCTGAGCGATGCTCGTCGAGAACCCGGCTGAGCTGTTTCGGTGCACATGAGTGATTTGATTGCCGGGTTTCTCCAGCGTGCTTCTGGCACGGGCAGAGACGGGGAAGGGAAAGTTATTCAGTCATGGGTGAAATCACGACGGCTAAATCTCTGCTCTGAATTACACCGGGGTAAACCCACTGAAGGGTAACTCAATGGAGATCAATGGCCCAAATGTTTGGTTTCCTTTACTCCAAAGAAAGGACTGTGTAATATCTTTGAAGATACGAGTGATATTCCTGATTTTCACAGCTGACAGGCAAATCTGATCCACCCTGTTTCCAACCTTTTACATGATGTGTTTCGTGAAAGTGGTACTTCGGCGAGATTATTTTGTGTGAAACCCCCTTTTGCCATCACCCACATGTTGTTTAAACCATGCCGCAGCCCAATATTGCTCTTCTAAATAAGCCAAAGGAAAACCCACTGAGCACACGGCGGGTGCTGAGGGATCGCGTGAGTCCCAGCTGCAACGTGAGCAACCCTGCGCTGAAACACCCGGCCCCAATGGCAATGAGGATCATAAGAGCCTGTCCCCCCCTCACAAGGACCTTCTACCTTATAATCTTGGTGAAAAAAAGAGCTGTGGAAGGGCTATTGAAGGAAAACATCTCCTCTGCCTTCCCTGATAGACAACCACCCAGAGCATTGATTCTGTAGCTGTGCGAAAAATCAGTGCCTGGCCCCAAACTCCCACACCACGACAATATTGCATGGATGGAGAAGACGAGCACAGCAGCAAAGGGAAAACAGAAGTAGCAATGAAGTGAGATGCCAGAGGCCACGAAGCTGTGGGTCCAGCAGGCTCCTGGGCACTGCTCTGCCCCAGCTTCACCAAGGTCAGAGCCAGGGCTGGCTGCAGGCAGCATCACCTCAGGTTGTGGTTCATCTCCTGGAGCACTTTTCTCTGTAATTGATACTCGCTGGCTGCTTTACAGCAATTGAAGTCTGGTGCTTATTAAGAAAGAGAGGAAGGAAGGTGGAACTGAGATGCTGCTAATGGAGAAGGGTGGTGGTCCCTGGAGCCCTCCTGGAGCAAGACATTGAGAGATGCTGAACAACCTGTGAACAGTCCATTGAGCAAAGCCACCAGAAAATGGGTGCAAGCCAGGAGTGATTTTCCTGAAGCAGTTTTTACGTGCTAATCAAAGGCAGAGGCACAGCTGTTGTGGCTCCCTGGAACTAAGACACACGGAACAGGTAATTCAGGAGAAAACTGGAAACCCAAGGGATGTTCCTGTTGTCAAGTGGGCATCAGGAAATGGGAGCCTCTGGGTAAAAGCAATTCTTGGAAAGGGCTTTGGCTTGAGCTGCCGGGGAGGAGGGTAAGTCTAGTGCTGAAACAGAAGCTCAGTTGCTCATTTCGGTGATGGTTCATTTATAAATGATTTATAAAGGCAAAATCACCACTTCATGGACATGCCAAACATGTTGGAGGCATGATGAGCAGTGTGTGGGGCACGTAGCTCAGAGGACAGGAGCTGCTATACCTCAGTCTACAGTGGCAAAGAAAAAATAGCCCTACAGACAGTAAAGCAGCAGTTTATTGAGCTGTTGGATTCCCTAGCAATTAATTCTCCATTTACTAAAACATTTATTTGTCATTTATCTACCCTCCGCATGCTATTTATAAATCCGTTCTTAATAAAGTGCAACTAGGTCTTCACAGAGTTGCACCGTGGCGGAGAGGCTCCGGAGCACATCACCGTCAGCGATCGGCTCAGGTCTTACAGATCTCTTCCATCTCTTTGTGCGACAGTTTCGCTGTCTCTATTTGTTTCTGTCTCTCTTTCACTCTCCTGGGATAACACCATCTTTCAATCTACTCTGACACATTCGTTTCCTGAGGGCAATTTAAACTGAGAATGATTCCCTGATTGCTCACTTCTCCTCCTCCTCTCTTATTCTGCAGGGGTTTTTTTTTGAAGGATCATAAAATAACATGTTTAGAAATAATTGCATGATAGGGATGTTTTCTTGCCATGTGAGCATTGCTCATTTCCTCTCCAGACAACGTATTCTCAGCACGTTTTCGGGGAAGGTTTTCCCCAATGGCAATAGCAGCCTGGGCAGGACTTTGGCGTGGAGGGGCTGATGAGAGCTGCAAGGGGCCATCAAGGAGCAATGTGGTTACTGCTCCCTATCCAAAGGCAAGGTCCCACAGCCCAGCCAGGGCACGGATAGAGATTTGGGATCAGAGCTGAGGCAGCATTAAGCTCCAAACATCCTGAACCCAAAGGATTTCCCAGCAGGAGCCAGGGCAGGCAGTGCTGCCCGCTCTGGGCGCCAGCCCAGACACCATCTGTGGGCAGCCAGATCCAACACGCTCCCGAATTAAACGGGATTTCTGGAGGTGACAGCCACACCAACCTCTCCTGGGCTGGCAGACCCCGCTCACTTCACCACAGCATCAATTCTACTCGAGAGCTCAAGAGCGTTTCTATTTAGTTGTAAATTTATATGTATTAGATTATACATTGCAAGTGCAAACAAATTCCATGTATTACCCAAAAGCCATTGGATTTAGCCCTCAATAACGAGCAGGTGTACTCTAAAGCGATACATACTGTGAGAAACAGGAATTATGAACAAGTCTGTGGTTTTCCCCCTTTTTTTTTTTAACCTTTTACAGGCCACTCAGCTACCATCATCTCCTAATAACCATCGCCCCCGCCACAGCCGTCATGTAGCTCATTATGGCATCCCCAGCACACGAATTAGGTGGGTAAGGTTCATGTAACCATGAAGATATTTATGGCAGGCCGTACTGTTTCTTAGGAAAATATTGATTTGTTAACAACCGAATGACTGTATAGCTATTAAATCAGACTGGTCTGTCGTGCGCCCTGGTGTTAACGAAGGAATGGGTTTATTTTTTACATTTCTGTACCTGTTTTATTCGTAAACTGCAGAGAGGAGGGTGGAGGAGCACGGGCACACTGAGATGCTCCTGGAGCTGTGTCTGCACAGTCTGAGCCCGCATCTCCCCGTTGCTTCAACAGCCAAGCAGGGACTGATCATTTTTGTTCTTTTAATCTGTCATAGATCAGGAATAAGTATCCCCAGTCAGGGCAGGAATGGTGGCACTGGGAAAGGTGGAGGCAGAGTCACACATCAGGCATTAGAGCATCTCCTTTCCAAGGCAATCCTTTCCCTCCCCTTGCTGCAGCCCACACGCAGTAACCTTGCAGAGGACAATGCCATCATCCCGGATTTATGCAGCTGTAACAGAGGGAAAAATCTGTCCTACTTGGGATTTTTTTTGGAGGTGGGGAGAGGCAAGGGGTGGTAGCATTGGCTCAGGACTTTTGAGCTGCTAAAATAGGGTCTGCAGTCCTTGATTCTGGTGTTAAGGCCTCAGATAAAAGTGCAGGCAGCCAAGGTTTGGGGTTGTTTTTTTTTCCTCTTTTAAAGAAATATAACTTTCTTCTTTTATTGATTGCTTGCTTTTCATTTTATATCCTTTCCCCTTGCCTGAAATGAGAAAAATGAGTCCCCGCCACAGGCTCTAAACTTTATGCTCCTTCACTATCTGCTCCCTTATCTAATGCCAAGCCAGCAAGCAGAGGGAAGAGCACACCGGGTAACACCGCAGATTATGCCATAAAACCTGGAGATAAGGGCAGCGAGCAGCCTGGGGGGACCAGGAGGCACCTGCCTCCCTCCTTCCCTCCCCTTCAAAGCCAGACCTTCAGTCAAACCCTCAGCACTGTGAACTGCTTCCCTTAAAAATTGATAACAAGGACCGTGTTTTCCTTTGGAGGTTGGGCTGTAGTAAGACTGGGGGGACGGAGGGTGGGGGGAAAGCACACCCAGGATTTGGGAAGAGTAACAGCATCACGATTGATCCCTGTCCACAGGACTGCATCGCATGGCTGTATTTCTCGGCTGGCCAATATAATCCAGCCGAGAGATCATAAATGGCTCCAGCAGACATCACAGTCTGCTTATTGATCTCCATTTATTGTTCTTCTGAAATATAATTGCTCCCCTTGATTAGGGCTTTTCATGCCGAAGTGTGCCAGGAAAGAAAGGCAATCAGCACACGAAGAACTGCCCCACGGGCACTAAAGCCATCGGGTGCTTCCCTCCCTTGGGAAATGCAGGGTTTGGGGCTGGGAGGAGGGAGAGAACGTCCTCAGCAGGACAGCAGAAGGATATGGAGTGGGATTAGCTCAGCCCTGGTATTTACCTCTCAGTGCTCCGTATTAGAGATAACAGCTGATGCCTGATGTGCTAAACACAGGCCTGATCCTGCGAGTCCTCTTTCACCCAGGTAATCCTCACTCACACGTTTCTACTTGCAGAGACATGGTGAGAACCCTGGGCATGGAGGAGGCGAGAGGAATTATTTCTCCCGTGGGCAGGGACTGCTGCAGCAGCACCAGAGCAGAGCTGGGCTCGCAGGGTGCTGGAGATGCGTTAAGCCAGAGGATACAGGCAGTCCTCGCTCACTTGCTGGATGTGGGATGCTGGGCTGCGTGGATTTACATGGATTTATTTAGGATAATGTTTCTCGGGACTATCTGCTGGTGGGCTCGTCCCCGTGGGTACCTGCACCAGGCTCAACGCCCAAACCAGAGCTGGCTTGAGATGCTGTGGCTGCACACCCATGGCCTCCCTGACTCTCAGTCTATCAAGCTGATTAAAATCCTTCATCTCAGCGTGGATGCTACTTAAGAAATGTCAAAGGAGGCAGGCCCAGCCCCTAAGGAAGGAGGAGAGCAATTAAAAGGGGAAAGTGCAACCAGGCTAAATAGCAGCGAGATGCAGGAGTTTGAACCACGCAGGAGTTTTTCAATGGCACCAAAATCCAGAACCAATTGCAGGGGACAGACAGAGGGAGAGTCCAAAGACGAAATGGCCAAAGGCATGAAAACAATCAGAGGCAAATATGCCTCAGAGGATGGGGGAGGGGAAAAAAGAGGATTCAGTGTATCCACTGGCCTGTCAGAGAATAAAGGGAGCAGCTGAGAACAGACTTCCAACGAGGAGAAAGAAAATCCTGGGAGAAAAACTGCTTGGTTTCAAGACAAGAGGAGGGAGATGGGGACGGTGGATGCACAGAGCAAGAGACAAGGGGGACACGGACCGGGTGCTTCTCCCTGCCAGCTCATGCAGCCTGGATGTCAGTGGCACACTGTGCCACTGAGGCAGCAAGTCTTGAAAGGAGAAAAAAAAAAAAGAAGTAGGAAAAAATTCTGTACAGCCCCCTGCTTGTCCCTGACACCCAAGGCTGTCATCTTTGACGTGGGAAACTCGTTGCCAGAGGGAAGCGTGGGAGAGCAGAGTTCACAGAGGGATAGGTGTACATATGTATGTGCATACACATGCATGATCTCACTATCTGCTGCACTGGAGAAAAAAAAAAGTGTTTCCTTTATTCTTCCAAGCGCTTTGATATATAAAGCAACTCATTACATCAGCTGGAGAAGAAGCTGTCTCCAGGGCGAACGGCTCCATACCTGCCCTTGGGGTTCCTCATGCCTTCCCCTGACCTGACCCTCCCATGCACGGTGCGGGGACCTGCCGGGGCAAGACACAACCTCAGGGCATCAGCTGAGGCCCCAAGGTCCCAGTATGTTCCGGAAAGCTGGAGCTGGTTGTGCTGGAGCTGGCTGGGCTGCGGCAGTTTAGCATTGCCATCTAGTGGGGTCCGCACCAGCCCGGCTGCTCCTCCAGCCCCTCATTGCTTATGATTATTTACAGTGATGCCTCAGAAATCCTGTGCATCATATCGAACCCGCTCTCTGCGCTGTTTCTATCACATCTCCTAGAGCCTGAGAAAGGAGGGGCAGAACCAGTAACGCCGGTGCTACGTCCCCTCCCTGCCAGCACAGCCCCCACTAAGTAGCCCTGGGGAGATGCTGTCCCTCATCACAGCAGTAAAAATCAGAAGCAATGAGTTGGAAGCAGCCCCTCAGACGTATTTTGTTCTCTCCACCCCCCCAGTCTTCACAAACTGTCTTCTACACAAGTATCTCCCTGCACCCACAGAGATGCCCCAGCACATCCGAGCATTGCCACGCGATGCAGGACTGAGATGTCGCCTCCTCCAATCCCGATGCCCGAGTCCGAGAGGTTATTATTCCCCACCCCCCCCCTCAATTCTGTGTGGACAAACTGCACTTATTCACAGAGCCGGTAAAAGCCCAGCGCTGCCTGGACAGGCACTGAGCACAGGAGGAAACTGCTCGTGATGGGCAATAAATGTTTTAGCAAACAGCAAGCTGAGGAAGAAAGGCAGCGCACGGTGCAGGAGAGCTCTGATTGCCATCCAGCGCTCTCTAAATGATTCATGTCCCACCCTGCCTATTCCAGGAAGGCCCAATTACCAACATTTTCTTCTAACCATTGAGATATTTGGGAGTTTTTGTTGGAAGGAGGAAAGGAGCAGGTTGCCTTTGCCCAGCACTCAGTGCCCCATGGTCCCAGGGCCAGATTGAGCCACAAAGTGTCTGGTCCAGCTCAGAGAGGGCAGAGCTGAGGCTCTGTGGGTACCAGACCCTCCCCGGGGCACGTCTGGGTCAGAGCAAGGGCTGGCAGATCCCTGCTCCAGAACAGCTTTGCCAGAGCCAGACCTGATACAGCTGTGATACAAACAGCAATGTCAGCAGTATTCAGAATTGAAGTTTTCCAAATGTGCACTTAATTTGGAATTAATGGGATTATTCCCCCCTCCTCTGCTAATTGAAAGGAAAAAAATGATTATTGAACACAGATCTCTGAGCTTTGACAACTAGGTAGTAAATATCCATCCAGCACATGGCTGCTAATTCTCAATAAATATGTTTCTTTCAATAACCAGCTGGTTTTAATTTAACAAACAAATAGCTGTCTGGGAAAATCTGTATTAATTAACATTCAGAGACCTTAATGGAAAATAGCAGTTGTGTCTCAGCCCCCACGCCTGGCTTGTGCACCTCCCCATCCCAGTGCAGCAGGAACATGGAGATGGGTGCTGGTCAGGAGATGCAGAACTCCAAGCCCACCCCTCCCCAAAGCCATCACCTCAAACCACAGCTCTGTGATGACCACTGCAGGGCTGGGAGCAGCTCAGCACTTCCTGGGCGCTCCCAAAACCCTGGTTTCTCACACTGAATCACCTCTTGCCCTCATTTCTCGCTGGTCCCACAAACTGGGCAATGACATTGATAAGTTAACACTTGATTTGCTCAGCACTCCTGCTTAGGATTGCCATGCAGCAGTGTTAACTGGAAGGAACAGAAAAGTAAGCCAGACAAGTTATTTCCCAAATCTGACTTCTCCAGGATTAATCTGTGCCATTTCTGGCTGTCCCCAGGACCCAGGAGAAAGTCGAAGCAGCTGCAGCAGCAGCATCTAGATATTTTGGCTGGGAAGGGAAAGCAGGACTGGGCAGCAGCAGAGAGGTGACGTGGCTGGGTGACAACACACCACATTGGGGACCCCTCTGCAAGGTCTGCACGAAGGAAGGGCCAGGGAAGCATCCCCACTACTGCAATAAACCTGTGCCCCTCCATCTCTCCCGTAGACCAGCAAACCACCGTAAAGCCTTTTTCCGTCTGTGTTTCTTCAAGCAAGTTGCAAACAGCTGAGATGCAGCCACCAGACTTCCCAGAGGTTTATTTGCAGAATAAAACAACCTGGGAGAAGGGGACTGAGGAGAGAAATCCAAGCAGGAGGCAGCAGGGACCACCTCTGCCCTGCTACCATCCTGCTCCCAGCCCTGGGAGATTTAATTCCAGCCTTAAGAAAAGCAGCAATCAAGCGGCCCCATCAATTGAACAAATGGAGGGAAAGTGGCCAAAAATCACCCTCAGCAGGAAGCTCGGTGCTCCAGTCTCCATCCTTGGCACAATTACACCAACCCAAGGCCTTGGTTTGCCGTTACCGACCCCACGGCCCACAGCAGCCAGCGCACTGGGCCGTGGGGTTATCATCAGGAATTGGAATCGTTACAACAAACGATGGCGATAAGTGCCCCCCACGGCATTCCTCGATGCTTGTTGCCACTCAGGCGCCTCCCTTCAGGGTTTATATTTGGATTAAAACAAGATGAGCGGCACAAGGTCTAGCAGCCTGCGTGCCCATCCCAGCCGGGGATGCTCCACAGAGCTGCGTGGAAGAGACACCCCTAGAACCTGAGCAAGGGACAGCGCTGGCTGCACTGCCTGCAGCCACAAACCTCCTTTAGCCCTGAGCGCCAGCAGAACCAGCAGCAGAGCCAGGGTGATTTACGCCTGCTCCTCAAGTCGAGGATGTCTAAGCACTCTCCAAGTAATTCTTCGCCTTGCCTGCAGTTTTCCCAATAACTTTTTCTGACACAGCTGGAACAACAGTTCTATCAAGCCCTTGGAATGTACTTTTCACACTCTGTGTGCATCACATCCCTGGAGATGCAGCTGAAAGCCCAAGCCCCAGCACATCAGCAGCTCTCACGGTGCTTTAAAGGGGGAAAAAACCCCAACATTTCCATGACCAAGCAACAGCCTGGCCCTGAAATCCAAGTCCAGAGCTGCTGTGTGATCAGGCAGCACCGTAAGGCACGTTCATCCTCAGAAGATATTTATACCCTCTTTTACAAGCAGGAGAGGAGGAGGAAAGCACACGGAGCTGTGGGGACAGACTAGAGGGACAGTAGAAATGCTTTATAACCTTTCACTGACAGTTTGGCTCCATCTCTGGAAAGGGTGAAAAGGGAGGAATGGGGAGAGATCAGGGCCATTGCCTCCCAGCCTCTCGCCCCTCCTCCAGCACCACGCAGGATCAGGGGATTAAATGAGCACATAAAAGCCCTTGCCAGCCACCATGCAAAACTGTCTGATCAGAAAATTGCCTCTTGACCAGTGCGAGACTTTCTAGCTGCCACAGAGACCCCTGTCTTTGTAAGAGGGTTGCGGCGGGGCAGAGTTAAATATCTCTTTATTAAATCCAAGCATCAGGGATACAGTGCCAGCCTGTTTGCTTATTGTGGAGAACAAGCCGCGACCCCGAAAGGTCCCGACGCTGCGAGGGAGCCGAGAATGAATCACAGACGCTTCAGACAGGAGCGAGGATGAGATGTAAGGTCAGGCTGCCTCCCCCCCAGCCTCCTCCCTGGGCTGCCTCTGGCTTTCAGCGCTTTCCTCCTGCATCCCAAACTCCCGCAGGTGCAAATGGGAAGGGTCCAAGCCAGGCGACATCCTGGGGGTTGAGGTACCCAACCAGCATCCCTCAGCTGCAAAGTATCCGAGGACACTGCCTCCTCCCCAGCTCGACGCAGAAGGGACTGGACTTAGAAAGCAAACAAAGTTCCATAACAGCTTTGCTCTAAGATCCTAAGAAAAAGGAGAAAAGATTGATGGTGATGTCTCAGGGAAAAAAAAAATATACTATTTCCTTTCCATTTTCTAGAGATGAGCTGATTACATCCGATGATGTACACAAACACCAACCAACATATACCTCTCCCCAGGTAGGAGCAGACACACGCTCGGCTCCTGGAAGTGCTCCCAGTTGACAGATTGGGCTGTTTGGCCGCAATAATTCCTGTATCCACAGCATAGCAAATTTTGAAAACCTGATATCTGGGAGAGGACCCCAGACTTTAATTATATCTTATTTCACAGCTGCAGTCAATTCCTGCTACAGCTTAATAAACAGGCTGCATGAGCCGTGAACGTATTTTGTTAATTTTCCTTGGGAAAATTGAGTTTTTACTGCCATTTTAGTAGAAATGCTTATCACAACAATTACGACAAATTGGTGAGGAATTGAAAACATCTGCAACGGGAAAAAAAAGTCTCCACAACTTTAGGACAGAAGGACATCAGTCAGCCTGGGCAAGTCCAAAAATTATGCTTTTCAGAAGAGGTAGATGCTCTGGGTGGATATTTTTTTCTCCCTGCACTCAATATTGTAAAAAGGTGGTTCAGAATTGGATCATTTGAGATGAGTTTGGCTTCAGTGTGTGTAAATCAGAGCTTTTCTTTCCATTTGGGTGGATTGACAGTCATGCAACCAGGCAATTATTTCAAATACGAAGTAAAAAAAAACCCTAAAGGGGGTAAAGATGCACCTGTATTAGAAATACTGGACTGAGAAAAATGCAAATTTAATTCCAACCTATTTGACTATGTACAAAAAAAAGAATATAGATCAAATATACTCCAAGTTAGGCGCTGACTTATCTTTCTGTAAAAGAGATGAGATTTCCTTATCCTTGCCTGGAAGACTCAGGACTCCTCGCATGTACATACCACGAATAAGCACCACAAGGTCCTCCCGGGAATTAGCCTAAGCTTTTTTTATAACAAAAGGAATAAAAATAAATGCTTGGCCCCTCTTGAAGCCCTCACTCTGGACCAGCTCAGTAGTAATATAAACTGTATTCCCACCAGTTTTTCATCAGAATTGTGATATTAGAATAAAATCCACTCAATTCTATATCAATACACTAAAATACCATTTTTTCCCCTCTCCAGAAAAAATAAAGATGTTTCAATACATTGCTCACAGAATAAGGGATTTTCCACAAGTCCTTTCACTCTCTGCTGAGCTTTGTCACTGCTGTATTTACCAGAGCTGGAGGAAGGTCCCGTTGGCATCACTTGGGGGTGGCAGGCAGCATCCCACGTCCCTGCCTGTCCCCTGGCCAAGCCATATCACCTCCCCAGCATCCCACAAGCCACTCCTCCTGCCCGGCTCATTAGTTGATCCTTATTTCCATTGATTCCCTGTGAACGGGATTCAAACAAACTTCAGCAGCGAAGGCTCGGAGTGATCAAAACAAATCAGCCAAGACATGAAAGAAGAAAGGTTGAAGCAGAGGAGTGCTGGTACAGGTGGGATTTTCATACTTTTATTCTTTTTTTCCCCTTCCTCTCCATCATTTCTTATGAGATGATTAAGTTCAGACAGGAGTAACATTGTGATTTTGATGGCTGAGAGATCTGAGGCACTCGGCTGTCAGGAGATGCTCTGCATTTAGCATCTCTAATAACTCGCAGGCACTGCGACATGAAGCCGCTTTGCACACACCAGCCCCCCCAAAAAAACCCCACCAAACACTTGTCAGACAAGAGAGAGACGCATCTGCCTGTGTCAAGACCAAGCAGCCCGGTGGGTAAAGGCAGAAGACTAAGGGTGAACCTTACCCAAAGCAAAGATACGCTGGGAGAAGTTGAAACGTGAATTTGCATCTCTTAAATGATACCAGGATTTCCTGGGGAAAGAGGCAGAAACCAAGAAAACTGAAGAGGAGATGCTGACTCAGAGCCTCAACAGGAGCATTAAAGCAGCAACCGAAGGCCCCGGTGTGTGGGTCCAGCCCCACACACGGAGGATCTCTCTTCAGCTCAGCTCCTTGCACTGATCCTGCCACTACCATGGACCAGAGACCTCGCAGCCCTTGGCATCATGCACCCACAGCCACAGGAGACACGATTCCAATTTTTTGGCGTTTGCGTGTGAGCCAAAAATTCCGTGTGAATATCGTGCAATAATATCCCCAACAAGCAGAGCCGGGAGTGGGCTCTGCTGAGCAGTGATTGCCTCCAGAAGATTTACTTCCTAGGAAGGAGGCCAACATGTTGGCGTTACAGGTGAGGAATTGACCTTCCTGGATATGCATTTAGTGCTGAAAAAAAGTCCAGATAGTCCATACAACTTTTTTTCTGGCAGTCAAACCTTTTGACAGTTTAAATGCCGGGAAGAGACTCTTGACGTTTCTACCAAGAAAAAAAGACCATTACCACCACTGCTGCTTTAATTGTTTCCTTGAACAACCTAAGATACATGCACAAGAAGCTCCGCTGGGATAAAAACGTGGCTTAAAAGAACAAATCCCTTGCACCCTCTGCCAGCACGGACATCGCCCTGTACATTTTACACACAGCCCCTGTGTGATGCTCGAACCCTTCCTCCTCACAACTCAGAACCTTTGGGCCTCTCATTGCAAGTGACGGCACGTGGCAGCTGCAGGCGTGAGCTTTATGGACCCATCCACTTCAGATGCAATCCTGCTTATTGCTAAAATTGCCCTCGGCGCTTTGATGGAAGCAACGTTTGGTCACTTAATGGCGCAGGAGTCGAAGGAGCGCTTGCGATGGGCTGCGCAGCCGAGGACATCTGACACGGTGCCTCTCGCACCTGTAATTTAGCATAATTGGCCATGGCCTTCATTGCTCCGCTATGAAAACAAACTCATTAATGTGGCAGTAAAAAGGAAAGGGGAGGGAGAAAATAAAAGGGAAAATGAAGGGACTTTGAGAAGAGGATGGCTTAGTGCTTTCGGGGGAGAGTGGCACCTCAGCACGCGGCTCCGATAAGCACCAGGCTAATTTCATCGCGCGACGGAGGGAGTGATGGATGGAGGTAGTTACGAGCATCATGACAGCAATAAAGATGATGATACATGTCAATGCTCGGAGAGCTCCACCTGCACGTCTTGCTCCTCCACCGCCACTCTCCCTCTTCCAGACGTGGGAGACACGGAAAGCACCGCGGGAAAGCCTCCGTGCCCCGGGCACACGTCACCCCACCGGCTTTACTCTGCTTTGGGAAGCAGGGGTAGGAAACATGTGCCTAAAGGCCGTAACCCTGTCCCCATCCAAACCTCATGAGGATATTCATCTGCTGTGAAGCATCAGCATCTCAGCAGAGTCGAGTCTGGGCAAGCAGCTGCTGGGGTTATTCAACAAACAGTCAGCACCAAGCTCATCCTGGGGAGATGACGGATCCCGCTGGGAACGGAGGATGCCGGGGGCCAGCCAGCAAGACAGCCCCAGCAGAGGATAGCCAGGCAGGATTTTGCTGGGGTTTTCCCCACGTTTGGGACAGGGGCCCTGGCAAAGCTCAGCAGAGCAGAGGAGGCTGCGATTGCATTGGCAGAGGGATGCAGCGGGGCAGAGAAGTGTTGCTCAGCATCATTCTTTGGGTAAGGATCTGCTGATCCTACCCCTTAAGCTGCCTCCTCTCCCCAAGATGTGCAATACTCTCAGCCTCTCTGATCAGAACTAAGAATAAGACAAGCTGAATGTCAAATCACTCTGGACTGAAAAAAAAAAATCCCAATAAACAGCAATAACACTTTGCAGCTTCACTTCCTTGGCACAGGTTCTTCATTGGTGGCTTTTGAAGAAGACTCAGTCATTTCATCTCTCCATCCAATCTGCCACTAAAAATAAACTGCTATTTTCCTACAGGTTCTCAGGTACAAAGCAGCAAGAGTGCTTTGTAATTTATTTGAAAGAAAGGAGTTATTTTCTTTTTAATCCCCTAAACAGCATTTTTCCCTTCTGCAATGTGCCAAATCTCTGGGATTTTTTTTTTTAATTTTAGAAAAGAAATTAATGCACAGAACAAAACACTGCCGCAGAACAAAGCGGAGAGGGTTTGTTTGTCCTCTGCAAAGGAACGGAGATGACAGACAGACAGCCTTCTACCACGGGTACAGGCCAGATTCGCACTGCTTCGTCTTTTGCCTTTGATGCCTCAAATTAAAATGAGGTGGAAGTCGGTAATTAAAAAAAAAACCCTGAGAACCACTTGGCTTTTTGCAATCATCTGATCCCTCAGCCATCATGCCTCAAGATTTAACCCCCTGAAGGATAACTCCTCAGCAATAGGCGTTGCCTGCAAACACTTGTAACTGACGGGGAAAGCAGAATTCACACTATGGGTCTGAGACTTCCCTGCAGGACAACAAGGACTTGTTGATCACTGGCACAGGTTGCCCAGAGAGGTGCTGGAGGCCCCATCCCTGGAGACATTCAAGGTCAGGCTTGATGGGGCTCTGAGCAACCTGACCTGGTTAGAGATGTCCCTGCTTCTTGTAGGGGGGTTGGACTAGATGGCCTTTAGAGGTCCCTTCCAACCCAATACATTCTATGATTCTATGACTCTAGCTGGGGACCAGAGGGAAAAACAACTCTGCCCTGCAGGGAACCCCAAATCCTTGCAAATTCATATAAAGACAAGATTGGAACAGAAGACTGAAGATATTTTTTTTCCTCCCCTTCTCCACCCCAGCCTTCATGCCCTGCAACTTCTTGCTTCCTCAAATCATTCTTGTTCTCCTTTTCTACCCGGGGTATGAACGCGCCAAGGAGGCTGAGGATTCTTCGGGCTCTATTTATGGCTCTGCAAATGATTCACTGAGCGACCTCGAGGAGAGTCCTTCCCCCCAGTATGAGTCAAACCCTGTACACGCTCACAAGTGCATCTGCCATCATCCTGAGTGCACTTATCCTGCACCCGCGCTGGTGTAAATAGGAAGAGAGCTTCGTTCTCCTCTTCAATGCTACCCTCTCTACCCTGCTATAAAATGTGACTCATACTGGCAATTCTCCCAGTGGAAGGTTGCAAGGCTAAATTAATGTGTGCAGAGCACTTTGAGATGCTGAAAATTGTTTTATGAATGCAGGGTATTAATAATATTAGTGTAGTTACCAGTGAAGAGGAAGGTGATTTAGTGCTATTTGTGTCTGAGAATTGCCATGCACAAAAATGATGCCATTACCATAATGAAGAGGAGAAAAAACATTACCCAAGATTTATTTGGAGCAGAAGGTGGTAAAGTGTCCTCACAAAGTACTGCTTCCTCATCCAAGGTGGACGGTGCCACCAGAGCAGTGCCAGGAGACCCACTAGAGACCAAAGTCCCACAGGCACTTGTGAGGGAGAAGCTGCTACAAGAGCTGATAAAAGGCAGTTGCAGGGGAAGAACAAACACACCGCGCAACATTTCAGCTGCACCCTGCTTCTCCAGGTCCTGCCCAAGACTATTGAGCTGAGATGAACACAGGTATGATCACTCTCAGCCCCAAGCATCACCTCTGCGCCTGATCACCAACCTTGAAGGCTCCAAGAGGTTTCAGGAACCATCTGCTGAATAGTTATATAGGTACAGAAAGCCACCCATTTCATAGAATCATTTAGGTTGGAAAAGCCTCTAGGATCAAGTCCTTCATCCAGCATCTCCCTGACCACTAGATCATGTCCCAAAGTGCCACATCAACTTGGTTTTTTTGAACACCTCCAGGGATGGTGACTCCACCACTGCCCTGGGCAGCCTGTTCCAGTGCCTGACCACTCTTTCAGTAAAGAATTTCTTCCTAATATCCAATCTAAACCTCCTCTGGTGCGACTTGAGGCCATTTCCTCTTGTCCTGATTTCCCAGCAAGAATTCCACCATGAAATCAAACCACACAGAGACTGCAGTTCTGGTCCGCAGGAGGGACCAGGGTGCACGACCTGTTACACCTCAGCAGCTCCTTACTGTGAGATTGCACCCACAAGGACCTCCAAACTACACAGCTCACATTCAAGCACCTCCAGCTCACAAGAACAGCTACTAAAGGTTAATCCCAAAATGAAAAATCAACCCACATGGCAAAAAAGGGAAATTACTTTCTGACCACGAGAAACCTAGCAGCTTGCTGAGAGTTGGAGCCAAGCGCCAGGATGAATCAGCCGGGGAAGTTTGCCCATCAATAACCGATAGCAAAAGCAAATTAAGCCTCAAGATCTGTCTCCTCTTAGCCAGATGCTTCAGCCCATGGCCTGGAGACTGTGCAGCAGTGAGAGGAAATGGGAGCGCAAATCGTATCACAGGAGAGCAGCGAGCCGTTATTTATCAAAGCAGAGTGAACAAATACATTTGCATCCATTAATAGCTTCATGATCAATTACTGATAAGAACAAACTGCTCCATCCTTCTTGATCACTGAAAGCTCAGCGCTAATTTGGTCCATGGCATATTTCAGCTAACGAAGCCAACCAAATCTGAATCAATCCACCCAGGGAAATAATAATGCCTAAACTTACAGTGGAAAAGAAATAAGCTGCTTCTTCTCAATACGCTGAATTGATCATCTGTCAGACTCAAGGAGGTCCGCTGGAGTTAAGGGGATATGGCAACATCTCCAGATACCTAATGCTACCAGAGAAACAGCCTCTTTCTTAATTATCTCCCGTGGGAAGACAGAAGAAAACAGCACTGTAGTAAACACTTAGAAACTACACACATTAATTTACGCCGGCTGCTGCCTTTGTATTTTGGAACAAGTTAGACTTTTTTTTTGTAATTGCTTGATGAAATGTCCCATCAATCCTGTCAACACAAATAATGCCACTAAATAATGGATGCCCACATGCCACCCAAATGGCGGGACTGCTAATTAGGGCCCGCAAACAGACGCGGAGGTGCAGGGGGAGAGCAGTGGGCAAGGGGTGACCTCTCCTCCAGCCCCCCGTGCCAGAAAGAAGAGGGGTTGGTGCCAAACCTCAGCTGGTGCAAAACCGTGCCTGTCACCGCAGCGTCTGGTGCCGATCACGCTCTTGGCAGCGCTTCCCCCAGACCCTCCCCAGCTTCCCCACGAACCCAGTTTTACACCAATGACGGGACTGGATGTGCTGCCAGAAAGACAGACGTTGGCACAATGCTCTCCCACCCCCTCCCCAGCTCAGCAGGGCCCCAGGGTGGGGGACACCCCAAAGAAGTGTCCCCAGATGCCATCAGACACATCACAGCTTGTAGCTGAGCTCTGTGTGGTGGAAAATGACCTGATCCCAGCTACAAACAACACTGCCTGGTGAAGCTCACGATGACCAAAAAAAGGATGTAAAGAGAAGTAAAATATCATAATAAAACCCAATAAGGTTTCTGGGTATATTTCAGTTCTGCACTGCTTTTAAGAACCTCCAGCTGAAAGCGGATAATTCATTAATTTGCTGTCTGGATGGCTGGATTATTCCTTATTATTTTGGCTGCATTGCTGCCACTGATTTTTTGGCAGCAAGAACGTGCAGGTTTATTGCTTTTTCAAAAAGGTAGACCAAGGCATTCTCCTTGGAAGCAGCACCAATAATTGATTTGTCATTACTAGGGAGATAATTCACTTAAATGCAATAGCAAGGCCCTGCTGAGTGTAGGACCAGCTAATTCCAGCCTCGGATTAGTACAGCTTGATAAGATTAGCGGGGACTCATGGAGCTCTCAGTCCCTGGATGTGCTCAGGCTGGAGAAAGGTGCAAGCTTCATGCCAAAAGGATGTTGTGTAATAAATACTGATGTAAAATATTTTCTTAAAAATAAGCCTGGAGTCCATAGCACAGTGGGGCTGGTTCAGCACCTCCTCCTTCATTCCCTGGGTCACTGCTGGAAGGCATCTCCCTTGCAACTGAGCATCTGTGTTGTTTCAGGATGCTCCTTCCAACACTCTAAACTCCCGAATGAGAGGAACCCAAAGCCTTCAGGTTTTGCACAGTTTTGCTTCACTTTGGTTTGGGCAGCTCACACTGTGCACGGGATCGTGCAGGTGGTTGGCACCCATATCCTCATGCTCAGAAGGGTTTGGCCAATGACACCCTCATTTAACACAACCCTCCAAAGGCAGCCCACACAGAGGGTCCCAGCTCCATCCAAAGTGAACTTTCATCTCAGGCTCTTCCAAAAGCCCGCTGAAGCCAACAAAGCAGACTCTGAATGCAGAAAGGGCTGCACCGGGAGCTGGGAGAAGGCGATCGGGGTGGCCTGGAGCAAGAAATGCTCATTAGGAAAAGCAGCAGCATCCTCACTCCTTACCTGTGCATCATGCTGTCACCCGGAGAGGAGCCCACGGACTCACACGTGCACTAACAGAGATGTTGTTTAGCAGCTTGTCAGCAGCTGTAAATTGGCCCAGGAGCGGAGCCGTTTGCATTCTCCACGGGGCTTGAACTGAGAATTAAACAGTGGCAACAACTGCTGCTGCTGCCTGATGGAGCAAATCAATTCGCTCCCTCCTGCCTTTTCCCCAGCCTGGATTCATCACAGGGTTGGCCACGCAGGGCAACACTAGCCAGACAGTCCTTCAGGGCTAGCAGGAAAAGACAGCGAGAGATCAGGGCAATTAACCTGAAAGGCCCCTGGAGAACAGAGAGAGGAGACTGGGGTAAAATTCAGGATCTGAGCCCTCTGTCTGACCGCACGCTGCTTTAATTGATCTGGGAGTCAATCAAACCAGCAGCAGCTTTTACTCAGCTAATCTGAGCCCTGTGCAAACCAAGCAAGGGCAGAACGGGATCCTCCAGCATCTCTGCCCATCACAGATGAAAGGTCTGACACAGGTAACAAATCAATCAGCAGAAAGAGAGGCAGGGCAGGACAGCAATGCACTGTGCACCGGCTGTTGAGATCAGGTTTATAAAGATAGAGAAATTCAGACAACTCTGCACTCGATGTGATCAGAAGCATCTGACTACAGAACCAGTGCCCAGCACTAAAACTGTGACCAAACACCTTCAGGAGTGACCCAGCAGGTCTGGAGTTGCTCTCCCTGGGATGGGGGGACAGAGGTTTTAGCCATCGCCTGAGAGTCTGTTGCAGCCCTAACCCTTCGCCCTCTCTCCAGCCAGCTCTGATGGCTGTTTCCTAGGCCAAAAAGTAATTACGAGGAACAGTTTGTAAAGGCGGGCCATCAATAACCCACCTTAAAACAGTGCTGCGTGGGAACCAGGCAGTCCATCACAAGGCAGTGACGGATCACCTGGCCAGCAGACCACAGAGAGAGGAGTCCTCCGACACATTAATCACCCCCAGTCCCAGGATAACCCTGGAGACCTTGCCAAACATTAGCAACACTTGCCTTCATGGCTGCCTCTTGCTTCTCCTCTCCCCCTTTTTTTCCATCATCCTTAATTCCCACTTTCCTCCTCATCTCCACACAGCATCCCTGCCATGTCTTCCCAGCCCCTTGGGTGAGCCAAAACAGCAGATACAGGTGGGAAGAGCCAGGGAGAGCTGCCCATGGCTCTGCTGTTCCCACATTATCCAGATGCCCTGCTGCTCACCCCAGCAGTAGCCCGGTGCATTATCCAGAGTAATAAACATCAGACATTCTCACCATGCTCTAAACACACGGTTCCACTGCCGCACTCCCACCCCTCCCCGTGCTGTCACAGCCCCGGTCCCTGCAAGCGCTCTGCCCAGCAGCACCCACCCAGGATTTTGCAGATGAGCTGCCTGCTGCTACACCTTGGATTGGAGCTGCTGCCCTTCCCCAGTGTCCTCAGTCCCAGAGCCCGTGGTCTCACTGGGTACAGAGGCATAATTAGTTTAGCGTGGTTGCCTTTTGCACAGCAACATCTGTTTTGCATGGGCAAGGGAAAAAGGAGGGAAGTAGTAAACATCATCTTTATTTTAGAAGGAAGAAAAACATTAAAAGCCTCTGCACTGCCCTCTCCAAAGCCCTCTGGCTTTCTGATTTCTCTTCAGAAGACAATTCTGTTATTGCAACCAGCTCCGGGGAGCTGTTTTGTTCTTGTGAGTGGTGCACATGCAGAGAAATTACACTTCTCCTGAAGAGCTCTTACGTGCATAGACATGCTCCGTCAATGCCCAGCCCGGGTGATTAACCCCAGGCTTTGGCTCTCCCGTTCAGTCTGAGATGGTCTGTGGAGGCGTCTGCTTTCCCCCCGCTTCAGGGAATGGAGAGCACGAGACAGAGACACTTGCCCTCTTGTTTTCTTCTCTGTATGGAGAGGTCAGCTCCAGCCCTGCCAAAACCGTGCAAAGCTGCCAGGAGACTGCTGAACCCAGCTGCTGACAGGAGATGGGGTTGGAGGAATGTGGCTGTGTCCATCTTTCATAAAAGAAGCTGTTTTGCCACCTTGCTCCCTCACTGGGCATGGAAAAAACCAGCCCAGCTGGGTAACGATCTGCTGCTGATGTTTCCCAATTTAAAGGGTCTTTCAATGCATCCCCAGGCACCAGCTGGAGTCAGAGGGCAGAAAAAGCTTCAGAATATCCTTGTTTACAAGCAGAGTTTGTGCCTGCTTGTCTCTGGATCTGAGGGGATGCTTTCTAGGGACAGGGACAGATGTTCAGGCAGAAAGCAGCTGTCTGCGCATCCTACCTCTGCCCAGATGTTTGCCAGTCCCTGGGATGTAACCGTGCCTTGCTGCCTGGCACACTCCACATAAGCACCACATCCCCATCCCCGCTGGGATCCTCCTTACCTCACACAAGACCCAGCCACAAATCCCAGATCCTCTGATGACAACGATCCTTATAATAACTGTGGGTTATTACAAGACGATAGGTTGTGTAAAAAAACATAACAGCCATAGCTGTACCCTCTGTGTATAACCACCACTCCTGTAACCAGTACACAGAGCTTCCAACCTCACAGGGAAACATCAGGTTTAGAGCTTGTGCTGGGGCTAATTCCTTCCCAGAGGAAACATATGCCTTGCTGAAAATAAACTTCCCCAGCAGCAGCAGATATAAGCCTGCATTCTGCAATGTGATTCCTATCAGCTTTAATATTATCCCTCAGGCTTACCACGCACCCTCCCCATGTGCCTCCTCAGCAAACCCTGCTGTGCCTTTGCTTTTCAGTGGGTACATCAGCACCGAGAAGGTTTTGTGGAAGCTGCAAGCTCAAAGCGATGGGCTGGATCAGGTACCAGGTGATGGCTTAGCCCTGCTATGAACTCCGGGAGTTTGGAAGAGTTTAGAGCGATGGGAAGTTCGTGCCATCTTGACTGGTCGATGCTCTCTTGCTCTGGGCTGTGCCCCCAACACGGGCACTGGGAACATCTTGTTTTACCATTACCAGCTGACAAAGATTAGACAGAGGGGCTAACTTGGCAGAGCAAGCCTTTGAAGCCTGGATTAGTACCAGTGGGTTATCTCCACTCAGTTCTTAGGGCTGGGATGAGAGGAACAATTAGATCATTAGCAGTCCTCTCTAATTGTGCTGTGATGAAAGGAGCAATCAATGCCTGAGCCTCCTCTGCACCAGCCGCAGGGGACAGGCTGCTCTCTGCTCAGATCTTCACCTCCCTGGAGCACAGACCAGCTTTGTTGTGTTTACTCTGCCTCCAGATTTTGGCAGGCAGAGGCACAGGCTGGTGCTGTTCCTCTCCCCATTCCTGTCAGCCTAGAAGAGGACAAGCAACTCTATCTCCATCCCAGGAGGGATTTCCAAGGCAAAGAATTTGAGGAAGAAACCGGTTTTGTTGTTGCTACAACATTTGGTACCAATCTTCTCTCTTTCGGGTGCTCCAGGGATTGATTTCGCATCATCTGTCTCTCACTCAGGTTTCTGCTCCAATAACATCACAGCACAGACGACAAAGGTTACAGCAGCACCAGCGTGTGCTCGGTGGGGAACACCATCGAGGTACAGGATGTGGGACAGCTGCTGCCAGCCGCTGACGGCATCTCTAAAAGCCAAGTCGCAGCAAAAGAAAAGTTATAACAAGACTTAGAGCCATACAGTATCTCCGTGAGCCTCTCACTTGAATGGCTGCTTGGCTGAACCACAGAGCTGGCGCTGCCTGTGCTGTGCTGGTAGGGACAGGCTGGAAACGCAGCAAAGTGCCTCAAGCAGACACCCGGCTCCTCTGGCTCCTCACTCTCCTGCCTGCTTCGGGGTTGAATGGGCAGAACTGCAAAAGTCTGTCAGGCAACTGAAAAAGGTGACATCTAAATGGAGAATAGGGGAGCAAGTGTGTAAAAGTTTGCTGTGATTGCAGCTCAGTTCTCAGGACTGCCCGAGTGATGCTCCTCGGTGGTCCCTGGCTACAGCTTTCAGCAAAAACATCCCCGAAAGAAACCACGGCCATCCGAACATCCCACATCCAAACAAGCACTGTGACAATCCCACATCCAAACAAGCACTCTGAGCACGTCCAACAGCTGAGCCAAGATTCAGCAGGCAAATACAGCCCTAGTTTGTAAAGCCTTGACAAATCCCACCATCCTCAAGCAGTGCACTCCTGGATTGCAGGAAAGGCAGGAGACAGAGTCCTAAAGTCTGGCTGGAGAAGGGATTTTCATGGCTTAAGCCCATCCTGGTCCACGCAGTTCCGAGCCAGTTGGCAGATTTCCACCTCGGCAGCTTCCAGGGCTTTTTCAGAGGGAGACAGCCCTCATCCTTTTGCATGACTGACTCCTGCCATCTAGTGCTGCACAAACCCTGGCTGTGCAGCCCTCAGTGAGGCCAAAGGCCAAGTGCAAAAACTCACCACGGGCCCAGGGAAATGGTTCTTTCCAACAGGTCATGACACAGGCCATGGCTTTGGGGCAAAGATCTAAGAGGAGCCCAGAGAAGGTCAGACGGGAGAGCAGAGGTCAGAGGAAGAGGGTCCTGGTGATGCTGCAAGAGGGACATTGAGAACAAGGGCTCTTCTCTGGTGGCTCCTCAATGCCCAGCACAGCTCAAGGCCAGGGGCTACAGCGACCCACAAAACCAGCGGGGGTGACCTCCTGGTGAGCGTGTTTGATGCAGAGGCAGCACACGTGGCAAGGAAATCCAAGCCATGGCAGCCCCGGGCAGGCTGCCCTTGGATGCAAGAGCCTGTACATGGGGCTGGGGCCAGAGGGGTTACAAAAGCTCTCTTGGGTGCTCTGCACTCCCACCTAGCATCATTTCTTTGTGCCTTTGCAAGCTCTCTCTGGCCTGGACATGGCTCTGGTATTGCTGGGGTGTCACAGGTGTTGGACAGGAACAGCCACAGCCCATGCCCAGCTCACATCTTGGAGCCAAGCAGCTCTGCTCGCCTCTCCCCACTCACCCCAAACCCACACACAATCCCTTTCTGCACAGCTGGGCAAATCCATCAGTCACTCAGCAGCAAATGCATCACCTGGACCAAGAGGTTTGTGCTGGGACCTCAAGCTTGCAGGGCTGGGGGGGGGTCTCACCCCTCATACATCCCACTAACTCCCCAGATGTGATGCTCCCAGCCCTCACCACCATCCCAGCAATGCTCCCCACCACCAACACCCTGGTAGAGCCTTTCTCCACGTGCTTTTGCTATGATAAGTGGAACTATTAGGCAAATTTGTTATTGACTGCTTCATATTAGACTATTTTTTGCACTTTCATGGCAACACGATTAATAAAAATGCACTTTATCTTTCTGGATTTATGGGTTGGTAAAGCTGCTTTCATGTACCTCGGGGAATCAGGGGATTAGAACTGTATTAAACATCTCCAGTGAAAATGCCACTCAGGTGAGAAGGGGGAAGGAAAGGGGAGGGGGCAGGAATTCAAGGGCAAGGAATGAGCAGAAGTAAACTTGGCAAAAAAATATGGTTTTAATATATTATCTAAAGAACAAAAACCTCATAAAAAGTTATCGCCAGGCAGGAGGAATTCATAATACCACTGCTTGTGAATTCTGCCTGGGAACTTCCTCTGTAGATGAGAGTCATTAAGTAAAAGCAAGATACCAGCATGCAGCCTACCTGGACAGAGGGAAGGAAAAGATGGGGAAACAGCATCATTAACACAAATCATTCCTCCCTCCACAGAGAAATTAACGTCTATCAAAAGCAGGAGCCATTTCCAGCCATGGCAGGAGGTATTTCCCATGCAGCAGGAAAATGGGATGCAGGTTTGCATCGCTCCTGGCAGGGCTGGAAGAAGGACGGTGGGAGCAGCAATGACAAACGGCTTCAGGTACCACCAGGTATTACCCATAACGACAGTTCATTTGAAGTCTGCAGCCTTATCTCTGAAGTCTTGTCTCGTACCTGAGATAATCTTGCCACTGGAAACTATCATCTCGTTGCAAACACTTAAGACTTTTGGCCAACAACATCGAAATGAAGCAAAAGAGGAGGTTAATTTTGCTGTGAAGCCATCTTCTCAATAAGCAATCGCTTTTACTGGGAAGTCATCAATACCAAGTGATCTGCACAAAGCCTTTGATTTCAGGCAAGCTACTTTTCCACTGTGGCTAAAGCATTTCAAGCCTTGTCGCTGCAGCTGGTGATCTTATCCATCCGGGAGTTAGCTGGGATTTAGAGTGGCGTGAGAGAAGCCACAGCGCTCACTGCAACGTGCTTTAGGATCGGTTACCACCAGAATTAAGCTATTAAGTTCCACTTTCCAATGAGTTTTAGCAAAAAGAGGTAAATTAATTTTTTTTCCACCCATCCTTTCCTGGATCTCTGGTGACACAGACCCGCTCTCCCCCACGAGTTGTCTCCCCTGTCCTCCATACCAGACATTAGCCCCCATGCATTTCGATCCTTCGTTTTCTCTCTCCTTTGGCAAAGAGCCTTTGGAGAACTTTGCCCACAAGAAAAACACACTTGATTTACAAACACCCCGCTCGAGACATCTGAAGAGCAGGTTATATATCGCTGTAATTAATCCTCGGAGGGCACTAATGGCATCGGCAGCGCTGCTGGCGTAAGTCAGTAGCTACTAAACAGCTTGTGTTATCTAAAGAACAAAGATGTTTCACACCCAATAACCATCCCTGGTGATGAGTGCTGCTAACAGACTGTAAATCTGCCCCCACCTCCCTGCACACACGTGGACGGGCACAGGGGAGTGGTCCCCAGAGCATCCCCCTTCCCAGCCCTCCTCTTTAACCAGACGTGGCTCTTTTCCTCAGCTCTCCACCCAGGGGAAGGGTTCATTTTGCTGCAAGCTCCTTAGGACAGGATCCACCTCCATGGGTCAGTCCCGGTTGCAGGCTACTTGTCCTCACCATACTGATAATCATGCATAAAGCCACCACTCCATTGCCAGCACAGATGTCCCCAGTGGATGAAGCAGTTTGGTGCTGTACAGCAAAATATTTTTCTCCCCAGATTCATACCTAGCCAAAAACAAGCACCATTTTACTTAAGCATCCCTGATTCAGACTCCCCGAGGCTGCAAACGCCTCTACAGCAGCGCTGGGATATTTTCCCAGCCATCCAGTACATCAGCAGTGAATTGAGCTGAGCTCCAACGCTGCTGTCCTTTAAACATCTGCAGGCACAGCTGGGTGCTTGCAGAGCTTTCCAGCAGAGCTAAGGCTCAGCACGTCCTTGACAAACCTCAGCCAGATGCCTTCCTTCAGCTTCACCTGAGAGCCTCATCATCCCTGCAGGACCAAAGCCGTCCCTGGGAGCTGCAGGACACAGCAGGAGCACCAGCCCCACCATGTGCTCTGATCTCCGCAGGAGCCACAGCTCCAGAGTCTGGAGAATGCTCCCTCCTCCTGTCTCTTTTGAGACAGATCAAAAAAAGCCCATATTATGCTTAAAACCCGTGATATAATAATAACAAGCTCTGTGATGATGAAAAGAGAAAACAGTAATATGGAATACCAGGTGAAAACCATCCTGTCTTAGCTCAGTTTTTATTACTTCTGTTTATGACAGCACTATCACACCAGCCACAATAAGATGAACAACAGGATAGATCAGTAAATATTATCATCCTCCTGCAGCAAAAGAGAGCGCAGGTCCCAGAGGCGTTTAAGCAGTTTGCCGAGCCCAAAAAGTGACAAAATCTAATACAGGCTTCATGAGAAGAGGTTCCCAGAGCCCCCCACTGCATCCAGCTCCCCCACAACACGCATGGTTACAGCTCTGTCTTAAGCACAAGAAATACAGGCTCAAGCAGTGGGTTGCAAGAGCCATTTTCATCACTCCTGTCAAGTAGTTTTATTATTATGTATTTTTTTCCGTTCACCTACTCCCTAATTACAAAGTCCTTGTCTGGCCCACCTGTAGGAACCAGATAGTGCAAAGCAAGAAGGCTTCCTCCATTGCTTCCAGAAGGAGCCAGCTGTTTAAATACCTTTATTAAAGCTGGTCCTAAGCTCTTTAGGTCAGAAATTGTGTCTTTTTGTGGTAGGTACAGTCCCACCTCACTGGATTTTTGTAAAGGCAAAGTGGTGTGAGGCTCTGTGGTACCAAGTACCAAGAGTTCGGAGGTGGATCCCACTTCTCCCTGATGCAGGGAAGGGCCAAACACATTTTGGAGACCCCAGAGAGGGGAATGGCTGCAGCCATTGCACCAGAGCATCTGTATTAAATTAAGGGAGAGTTTGGCAGCTGCTGAAAACCAGGATTTAGTTCAATGTTTTACACCAAGAGCTCAACTCAGCTATGCCAGAGTTGTACGTAACACATACGAAAAGCATAGGAGATGAAAAATCCCTAGGATATTGATTTTTCACGGACAGAGCCGTAAAAACCATCTGGGATGGTTTCTCACGCTGGTGAAAAAGAGGCAGATAAATGTCAAGCGCAGTGAGAAAAATTGGAATTTGCAAATTATTTTCATCAGTTATAGGCAAAGAGCCACACTGCTGCTCACGCCACAATTCTGTTCAACTTCCAAAACAGTTTTCTTGAGCCTCATTTTCTTCCACAATTACCCTTTCTTTCTAATGATCATACTTGCAAACAATCAGCTTGATGCTTGCAGGCTTGATACTTGCACACAGTGATCCAGAGGACTCAGGGAGGTGTTGTACTAAACACAGGAATGCAATAAATTTGTTAAAATATTACGTTACCTTTCAGATACGGACAATACCACTGAGAAAACTTTGAACTGAGCAACACGCACATCTCAGGATTACGGAAAAATCCAGTTTTTCTCTCCAGATGACCAGGGTATCACCAGACAGAAACACTTAGTGCGTGCGTACCCCTTGATAGCCCAATGACCTCAGCAATACCTTTCCTCTGGACACACATTTAGCGACTTCAGAAGCCTTAAAATTATACACAGTTAAAGTGACACTGGGTAAAGACAATTCTCTCGGGGATTTTGGCAGCGACATGCATTTTAAGTACAGCTCTTAAGCATTTTCTCACCAGATGGAGTTTCCCTGCACTGCCAGGTAGGAGGGTTTTGCTGATGGTTATTTTAACGAACATCGTACCTATTGAAAGAGCGGGTTGAACCTCTCGCTGTTGTAAAACACGCTTCAGTTCATCTCCATCCATGCCTCTCTGCTTTGGTGGCATGACTTTACTCGCACCTGAGCTTCTGCTCGGCCCTGTAATTCCCCTGACCACCTTTTTGGAGATGTTTTTCCTACCCTTTTCCCTTTTTTCTTCTCCTTTCCTAAGCAGGCCAGTGAACACTTCCACTATTGACTTTTAATCATGGGTCTTGAAAGCTTTATGCGAGTGTTAAAACCTCTGTCGGTACTAATAAAACCATGGAGCTGGAAATATTTGCCGTTGGGAGGGTGACTACAGAGAGGAGGGAGAGCTGGGGAGACCCAAAGGACAACGCTCTGCAGGGAAGATAAAGACAATGGGAACTTTGAGAGTTGGCTTTCTGTAGCTGGCAGGGAACTCGGCTGCAATTTTCAGGAGAGGCAGGAGGACTTCTGCCTCTGGGAGTTTTCTGTCGACTTTACAGGCGGCAACAGAGGCTCTGCTGGTTTCTCCTGGATTAAAAGCACTGCTGTTACCTCCTGGAGATGCTTGCACAACTCTGTTTAGTAACAGTCTCACTCAATGTCACATAACTTCCCCCTTTCTCTGCTACAGAAGAGAGCAGGTTGATGGTTTTCACCAAACCTGGACAATTCCTCCCTTTCAGAGGACAGATGCCCATGGTGGCTCCTGTGGGCTGGAACCCTTTTGCCTATGGAAACTCCTCTGCCTGGTTTCAGTTACCCTTCACCAACCCCATCACCCACTGATGCTTGTTTCCCTCTGCACTTTTTGGGAGGATAAGATTCTCAAACCACAACAGCCACCTTCATCAGCATAACAAATGCAAGAGGATGGTCACCACCATGCAAAAAGCCATCTCAAGGACTTCAAACACAAAGCACTGAGCAGAGCTCCTCCTTGCAGAGCTGCAGCTACCACCAGGCAGAGCTCCCAGCAGAACCAGAGCTTCATTATAACATGCCACTCTTCAGCTAAGTACTCGCTTGGATGTTGACGGGGATTGGAGAGGAGTAGGAGCACCTGGGCTGCAATGTTTAGATATTAATATGAAAAATGTCTTCCTGATAACTTTTTCCTCATTATTTCCATGTTATTGTAATTTCACGCAAACTTCTCCTTTCCAACACCACTCCTGGCTGCCGCTACACTTGTTCTGAGCTGGATCTGGCCCCCAGCAATGCTAATAATGGCTTCCGGATCATGTTTATTCATTTTGTGTTTCACTCACAGTACTTCATGTGACTTATGTATCCCCTGAAGCTCATATTTCTATTTGAATTGCAGGGCAAGTAGTGGGTTTTAACATTCTGACTGCACACACATTCTCCTTTCCCTCAAAATGAAAGATCATTTGAACTTTGAATTGCATTAGCATGACATTTTTCTACTAAATTACCCTGGCTGCACTCAGTCTGAAAAGAAACAAACCCCTTTTAACTTTGTGTAGGTTATACAGATGTCTAAACACCAGAGGCAATGCACAGGGGAGAGGGGACAGGTCTGCAGCACTGCTTGGCATCCTCACCCAGGAAGACAAAGTCCATCTCTGAGTCCTCCAGGTCTGAGCCAGCATCTACCCAATCCCTTTCTAGGACAAACTTGCAGCATTGAGGTCTGAACATCCGTCACTGACTCATCAGCAGCTGGCGCTGCCATCTCCCTGCAGCTGGGATAGCTTCATATCTACATCTGCAAGGACAACACACCAACTTCTGCAGACCATCCAGCCACCTCTGCCCTTGCACATCTCACATCCCTCCTCCTGGACACTGCAAGATGATGGATGGAAGAAGCACCAATCTTTTGAGACTGTTTTCAATGCCCACCTCACAGGGACATCTCTTTGGTGGTGAAAAAGTGGCCCTGCTCTCTGCTTTGGGAGGCTTTTGCAGAATGCCAGATACCACTCAGATCCAAGGGGGCTTGTGGGATTTTATGTTGTTTCATTGGTTTGGGTTTAGGACAACCATGTAGAGTTAATGGGTGACAAATGTTTTAGGCCTGGAGAAACATTTCAGCTGCCTCTGTCACCACAGCTTCCCTCAACTCACAGCCTGGTTTCTCCCACCCATTCACTCAACCTCACCAGTGATGTGATCCAAGTGACTCATGCACTTGACCACCACGTTTCATATCACGAGATACTTTTCCACACCCAAACCGGTTCCTCTCAGGATTAATCTCCTGGCTCTGTAGACCTCTGCCTCGAACATTTACAGGCAATGCATTTCCATCTGAAGAGGAATTTAAAAACTATTAGTCAGGGAACACAGCAGATAGTAACTATAGCAATGCATCAATCACAGCATGGTAATTACACACCACCGGGTTGCCTGTAAAAGCTGGTCTACCTGGCAGAAAATGGCAGTAATCAGCCTATTGGCAGCAGACAATACAGCATCATTTGTAATTCTTATGGCTGCTTGTTCTTCATTTCACAGGGGCTGGATGCTAATCAATGAGTTGCCATGGTTACCTGACATCCCTGGCCATCAATACACAATGAGATGCAAGGAAATTAGAGGGGCTTTTAGTCACCACTGCTGGGGAGGAGTTGGGGGACCTGGCCGGCTTGAACCTCCCCTCCATGTTGTGCCCACAGGTTGGAAGCTCTGGACTTGGGCAGATGGTTTGAACTCTGTCGCTGGCTTCTCCTCGATGACCAACGCTATGCAGCCAGAAGAAACCAACTTTCTGCTCTGAACACCAGAGCCACCTCCCTGCCCTGTGTACTGAAGGGTGCCCTAGAAGGGGACGAGGAGTGGCTGAGCTGCAGTGCATCACCATGGAAAGACCAGGGACATCTCCTAACAGGGAGCAAGACAGTCTCCAGCCCATGAGCCAACAGTGCAGTCAAGGCAAAGGCTGGAAAATGGAGGACCAGGCAGTCAGACAACATTGCCAAGATCATACAAGGAACCCACAGCAGAACACAGCACAGGCTCCCCGGTGAAGCAGACAGAGGCCGCACACGGTGACTGCCAAGGTCAGAAAACAAAACCTGCCCCAGTGTCAGAGATCTTAGAATGGTTTGGGTTGGAAAGGACCTCAAAGATCATCTAGTTCCAACCGCCCTGCCGTGGCAGGGACACCTCCCACTAGACTAGGTTGCTCAAGGCCCCATTCAACCTGGTCTTGATCACCTCCAGGGATGGAACATGTTTCATCCTAGTCAAGCTCGCTTCCCAGGAACAGCAAGGGGTTCTTACTAATAACCTCATTACTTTCACATGCATCAGTATTAAAAAAGAAAATGACATTTGATGTTTGTGAAATCCAAGTCTAGTTATGAATCAATTTCCCAGATTGTTCTTATTAAAGTAATTAAATTACTTGTGTGCTGGAATCTCCTGGGAAACCAGGAGAGCTTTTGCTCTCTTAGGGGGTTTTGGGGAGTCACAGCTCCAGGGACCCAGCGATGAGACATGCCAAGGGCACTGCTGGCCACACAGCAGCAGAGCGAGGAGCTTGGGGGACATGGGCTTCTCAGCAAGCTCCAGGGACTGACCTGCTCTGGTGCAGCAGCTCAGCCCTTTTTAATTGAAGGGCCATCTAAGCTTTTTCAAGACAGCCTCTCAACAGCAGCTAGCCTTTTCTAAAACCATCCACGGATTATCATCTGCAGCATTGCCTTTGTGTTTCGTTTATAACCACATAACAGGTAGGCTGGACCTTGAATGCTCCTTCTGTTTGTCCCCGTTCCCTCTTTGCTTGAATGCACAGGCACACCGACAGCAATTGGAAAGATAAACATCCACAGGGATTTCACAGACCAACCACGCCGAGTTTCATGGATGAAATGAGATGGAGCAGGGACAGAAAAGGCACTGAGGGGCAGCCCGGCTGCTGCTTACAGGAGGACGCAGGTTTTAGGACCAACAGTTCCTGGCCCAGCACTGGGAAAGTGCAAAGACCAATATCCAGAGCAGATTGCAGGAGTAAAGAGATGAAGTTTTTTTTAATTACACTCTGGTTATAGGATTGATGCTTCCCCTTTCCATGCCATCACCACTCAACTAATGTGGAAGATGAGATCCAAGGAGCTGCTTGCCACCAACAGGCAGGAGAAAAGCAGACAGCAAAGCCCAGCACAGGCTGTCGCTGCTTTATAATCATCCAGTCCAAACTATTAAAATGCATGAGCTCCATCTATTAGCAGTGCTGTTCTCAGGTGGCTCTCAGCAGACCCCTTGGCACAGAACGAGATTTGTTGATGTGAAATAACACAACTGTAAACACTTTTTTGTATGCATGAGGAGTAGGACCCAAACCACTCACGGAGGAGGCCAGGACAGGAGGTTGGCCAGATCTCTCATTGTCCCAACCAGCAGACACTCAACCACTCATCTGTTCCGAAATTCCAGGTATCTGCTCTCTCCTTGAGAGGCCGTGGACATCAAGGCCCATCCTGTCCCATGAGCAGTTCAAAATAGCACTGTTCTTCCCCCCTCTATAGCAGGACATTCCTGTGGGAACATAGGTCCTAGATCCTCAAAGCCTTACAAAAACCACCAAGGAACATGGAAAGACAGAGTCATGCAGGACCTCAGCACCAGCTCTGTTCCTGCTCACCCACCATGCAGCCCCTTCTTCATTCCTTGCACAGGACCACTTTTGCCCCATTCCCAAGGCCCTGAGGTGTTTTTCCCCCCGGCTCTCCCCAAGGAACACCTTGCAGGGCTGTCCTGCCCTGTACCAGCACCTTTCCCTGGGATGACACATTTAGAAAGCACCTGGTCCCTGGCATACTCGGAGGAGAAATAACTTCTTTGCTATCCCGGTCTTGTTTTATTGCTGTTATTCTTTGAGTGAGAATTTTATAAAGAGAAAGCATTAGGGACACTTGCAAACAGCACCAGCAGCCTCTTGTGGGCACGGCAAGTGCTACAGCTGTGAGCACCGAACCTGGGCCCTTGTGCAAGTTGTCTCATTGCTCAAAAAGCAAAACACTTGGGTAAGGAAATGGTAAGAACACTCAAGCCCTCAGCTCTCCCTTCTTTGAGATATAGAAGCAACACACTCCTCCCCGAGCAGGACACCATCAATCCATGCTCACCTCTGGAATCTTGTCTCCAAACACCCTTTACCACCAAACCCACCACCCCGACTACATTATGCCTCTGCTTAGTGCAGGGATTTAACAGAACTAACCAGGAATTGCATGTAAAACACATCACATCAGAAAGGCTTCACTGACAAGATCACCTTGTGACTAAGCGATTACATCAGCTCCTCTACCTGTTGCTCTCTCCAGGGCTGACTGCAAGTCACACTCTGCATAGATAAGCCAGACCTTATCTTGTCAGCAATCCTGTTTCCTCCTCCAGTGTCTCCCACCCGGCTGTGATTTTATCTCTGGGTACACAACAAGGACCACTCAAACCAGTGCCACTCAGCTTGCTTGAGGCGAACCCAGGATTTACTCAGAGCGCTGTCTTTAACCTGCCTCCACCAAACATGTAGATGCAGGAGATAGCCCACAAGCACACTAAGGGCTAAGTAAACCCGGAGTGGGAAAATATTTTGCCCAAGACCATCCAAACCCCAGAAATGTGCCCAAGCCAGCAGCATCATCCCCTCAGGTCACAGCAAGCATAAAGCTGCTAAATCCCACTCCCTCCCCAGCAAAATCCTACCCGTCCCCACCTCTACAAGCCCACACAATCATATTTTCAGCTTCCTAACACAGCTTTTTAAGTAAGATGGACCCTCCTGAGAGGGTATAAATCTTTACCACAGGATGAACAATAATTAGAGTTTTTATGGAAAGGCCTGAGATGACTGGAGCTGATGGAACATCCATCCCAAAGCTGCTCTCCCAGGGCATGCTGGGGCCAGCACCAGCTCCTCCACACCAGCATCACACCAGTCCCCTCCACAACCCCCCGTGAGCCTCTTCTCACACAAGGTATCAAACTTCTTCTGGATTTCTAGCAAAAAACCTCAGCTTTGCCCTCTCACAGGGTCTTCTCCCATTCCCCAGCTGGCTACGTGGAGCTGCTGAGCACAAGAAAACAAGCAAACAGGACAAACCACCTCTCTTGCTCCAGGAGCATCACCAGCCCTCGTGCTTCTTGAAAACAAACAGTCCCCCAAGCAGGGACAACAACAAACCCTTTTCCCAGGGCATTTTGTATTGGAACTTCTCCCACACCACCAAAGGTGGAGAATATCAGGCTACAGGCCAGCCTGAGGACTTATCGCCTGCAACACGCCTGTTCCACATCTCCCTTCCCCTCGCTCTGGAGAGCAGCCAGGAAAAGGGTTTGCATCTCTGTTCCTGCTGTGTTTTTCCCTCCGGGCTGTTAATTCCTAACCAGAGAACAACACCCACACACTCAGGTAGCTCTGTGCCTGGGGACCACTCTGTCCTGCCACAGGAGGAACAACTGCAAAGCACATGGTCCTACCCACACCCTCTTCGTCCTGGCCAGGTAACAACCAGAACAGCATCGCAGACCCCCCGGACACGAGCACGGACACGAGCACACTCACCTCTGCCTCAGCTCCTCAGCTTCTCACTTTCCCAACCGCAGCCAAACCCTCTCTGCTCCCCAGGAGCCCTTTTATGGGCTTCATCCCACCCTCAACACCTGCACCACCCTTGGGTGATCCCCAGGTGCCAGGAATTCCCCAATTGCTCCCAATAAACCCTTTCCCTTCTGCTGTGGGGCACCTGTACACCCCTGGTTCTGTTTTTGTGGGCATCTCCCATCTCATCTCCCAAAAAGCAACTCTTACACATTTGAGCTTCCTGCCCTGCATCAAGAGGCCCATTGCTGCTGTGACTGCTGGGATGGGCTCTTGGGGGGGGGGAAATTTCCTTACAAGCTCTTGGGCCTCCAGAATGGTGTCTGGGCAGGGTTTTCATCGATGGATGTGCCAATCCAGGAGCTGTGTATTGGGACTGAGCTGATGGGTCACTTGGCTGCTTGCAGCAGAGGCAGCTGAGGGCTGCTGGAGTGAGGGTGTGCAAAGGGTCAACTCTCCTGCCTCCCCTGACCAGGCTTAGCTTGAATCAAATCTGGTTTAAACTCCTCTGGAGAAAGCAGAGAAGAATAGCTGCTGCGGGGTTTGCCCTGATTTAGTGAAACCAGTTTACATCTGTGTTTATGCAGACCCTGCTTCAATAAATCCCCGGATTACTGCTTGCCTTTAGAAGTGATTTAAGTTGATTTAAGGGATTCGAATTTGCAGCAGTGTAGCCAAATCGGTATTTCACACCAGGGCAAAATAAATAAACAAGTGGTGGAGAGGAGCCCTCAGACCCCACTAACACTGATTTCACAAGCACTAGCTCCTGCTCCTCTCCGAAGGCAACGCTGGAGCCCGTGCCGCATCCCCCAAACTGTCCCCGTGGGCCTTTTAACCCAGTTTAAACATCCTGTGTTTGAGTTGGGATAAAACCTCATTATGAAAGCTCTGCGCTCAGCAGCGGATGCTCCCTGTTCTTCCGGGCTGTTCTCTATCTAATTGCAGTGGATACACCACAAACATTTCATCCTGCACGGAGAGCTGGGGTTAACGGTGCCCAAAAAGAGCCACGAGCCCTCCAGCAGCCTTGGCACAAGGCAGGATGCAGGGTCCAGCCGTGGGTGCAGGCGAGGGCTAATGCAAGGGGGTTTTGCAAGCACCAGATGAACAGCTTACCCCTGAGTGATGACTGCTGTTGCTTCATCTCTGCTCGGATCTGAGGTCCCCTGAACCATGACTGCACGGGAGCAGAGAGAAGGGCTGAGTCATGATTTTTTAAAAAAACCACTCCCCTAAAAATAGTTCCTGGCATCCTTTCGTGGCATCCTGCCCTGCACAAACACACCGTGATTCCCACCAGCCCCTCCCATAACCCCACATCTCCCAGTCCTGACCCAAAATTCAGCTTCATCAGAGCATCATTTTTGGGAAGGGGTCCCCACGGCATCTGTCTGGCATATCTCCTCTCCCCACAGTTGTGCAGCTCCCACCTCCCAGCCCAGCCATGTCCTCCCAGGGCAGACCCCTCCAGCTTGCTGGGTACCTCCAGATCTGCTCATCCTCCTACCAAGGGACCAACATCTCCACAGGTGACAGGTCCATCAAGCCCTGACCAGCCTCTCCCGCTGCTCTAATGGTATATTTGTGAGATGGAGAGCGGCTGTAACCACAGCCCTGGCACGCTATAAAAGCGCATAAAGAAACGTATGTGCTCATTATGCAAAGGACTCTCTCCTTTATGGGGTTTGGATTAGAGCTGCTAATATATGAAGCTAAACTGCAGAGTGCGTTTGGTTTTTATGGGTGCCATAAACACGAGTGGCAGCACGGCTGGGAAAACGCTGCTGGGGCCGGCGGCAGCGCGAGGAGCATCGTGTTCCTGTTGGGATGCGGAGCACAGGACACCAGGAGGGACCCAAAACCAGAGATCTTGTCCAAGCCCCTTTGCTGCTGCAGGCATCGGGCCACAGCATGGGGAGAAGGGGGCCCTGGGCAGCAGCATCTCTCGCCTGCACCCCCAGCTCAGCCCCAATCCTTGGGCGACAGTGAGAGCAGCATGTCCCAAGTGCAGAGCGAAGGAGCAGGAGGAGAAGGGGAGATGCTTCCCTGTCTTTTTTTGGAGGAATATTCCCCAGCGCATAGCTCACATGCCCAGGAGGCTGGGGAACCCCTGAGGAGGGTGATGGTGGTGTCAGCCCAGCCGGCTGCAAATCTCTTCTTTTATTGTGGTAATTGCCAACGCTTCCACCTCCGTGAAAATCAAATTACTCTGTGCAGAGATAAGGGCAAGGCCCAGCCCCACACTGGGGAGGAAGGGTATGGGGGGAAAGGAGCTGTAAGGCAGCTTTTTATCACACGGATGCAGAGGAGAAAAGGATGGGAAATATAAGGAGATCGGTTGAGGATTTAGGTGAATTTTTGCAGCCTGCAGAGCAAGGCATTGCTGGTGGGGGAAACAAAGAGGGCCTGACCAGTGCAAGGGCATAATCACATTTTTCCCTTGCCTTTGATCAATCTCTTTCACCCAAATTTCCTCCAGGAGAACCTCAGCCCGGTCTGGACCTCAGGCTGCATTTCTCCTTCCTCCCCAAGCCAGGGCACATTTGGGATCCAGAGGCAGACCAGGAGGGCTTTGGGGTCCAGGACACCGGCAAAGGCTGCACTGGCAGAGTAGGGAAAAGCATCTGTCAGCACCCTGCTTCTTTCTACCGTTTCTATGCCACAAAATCATCCAGCTCTCCGTTGCCTGGCGTGACACAGTGTCATCCCAAAAAGTTCCCCAGGTTGGCCCCACCGAGCCCTATTTTGTGCTGGTTGCGGAGCTCTGCACACCTCCAGAACTGGCTGCATGTCAGGCCTGGAAGGATTTCATAAATATTTAAGCAAAATGCTTTCAGCATGATACATGTACGGTGTGTGCTACGTACACTGAGCACTGAAACTGAAACAGATAGAGAGAACTGTGTGGGTAGCACATCCGCAGATGCTCTCTGTTCCTGGCTGGGTTAATGATCGCTGCTTCACCCTGGTCACCGATGGGGCATTTTTAATTTACACAGCCCCCTGGAAAAGCAGGCGCATATGTCGGCTCGTGGAGAAATCAGCCGGCTGCTGACAGGAGTTGCTCAATGATTCCCTGTGGGAGAGTCATCTGCGGAGAAAGGGATTTGAAAACACAGCACGAGTGTTTCACGTGCGGCTGCGGCTCGACAGCGCTGACCCCGCCATGGCCGCCGCTTCCCTTCTCCTCCCAGATGTCCTTCACAAGGACCAGGCTGGCTCAGCCGCCTCCCTCCCTGCACAGCAAGATCCCAAACACCTGAAGGAGAAGAGGAGGAGAACAAGTGCCCGCTGTCACAGCACCCCGTGCGATGCAGTCACCATGGGTGCAGTTCTCCAGCTCCAGTGCCCACAGGAGCAGCCCCTTTGCGCCCTTCTCCTGGGAAGTCCTGGTGCCCTGAGCACCTCCACCTTCAGGGACCCACGGCAAAGGGAGCTGGGAGGGAGCCCAGCCCGTGGTGGCTGCGTGGGACCCAGCTCCCTTCAGAGCCCTTTGAACAGCAGCTTTTCCCAACAGCCCCGACAACAGGAGCATCTTGGCTTGATCACAGGGAAGCTTTGCTCTGGAAGGGAGCGGAAGAGCCCCCAAAGCTTTGCTCTGAAGGGTGATGTAATCACATTTCCCTCCTCAAAGATTCAGGATGAATTATTTAGACCTGTATTGCAGCAGCTCTGCTGAATTATTTAGGAGGATTTGGATTGGTAGGCCAATGAAGCAGAAGCAAATTGGGGTGAGCAGCGCACTGAATAGTCCCAAGAGAAAGCCAGGCCCTTTTTCCTCTTCTTTTTCCCCTGGCAAGTGGTAGGAAAACAGCCGGTACAATGTTTGGGGTGAGTCCTGCGAGCGAGGCAGGCAGAGTCAGACAAACTGCTTTTTCCAGCAGAATATTCGTTGCTGCCCAACTGGTTACCAGCGCGTGTGCAGGGCTGGGAGATAAGCATTGCATAATCCAGTGAGTAATGCCGAGGAGGAGGGGAGGAGCAGGAGGAAAAGGCTGTGAGAGAAAACCTCCGCTCCTCTCTACCCGGTGAGAAACCCCTGAGGAGCACGAGCTCGGGGTCAGGGCAGCACGGGGGCTTGGGAGATTGCGGCTTTGCAGCTGATTTCTGTTTCTGACCCTGCTGTCGTGCCCGGCTCCAGATCCTGCCTGCAATTTGGGATTACCCGCTTGCTCTCCCCACCTTCACCCTCCAAGATACCATCCATCAGCCCCCTCCGCAAAGCATAAGCAGGGTTTGGAGCGCACGAAGCTCTAAAAGATAATATATCTGAGGGTCACTGTGCACTTGCCTTTTGTCTCGAATGCCCCGAGGAGCCAAATTTTCCAGCTTCTCTTTCTGGCCCTGAGGACTAGAAACTGTGTTTGCTATCAGAGCTCCAGCAACGAAATGACGCCAGGGTGATGCTTTAGAAGAATTCACGGTTGTGTGAGAGCTGGCCTAGACAAGCCAGACTTTGTGGTGTGGCTGGGATGTCCAGCTAACAGATACCCAGATTAGCATCGCAGATCAATACCGAGAACCACGCAGCAATTTATCGTTGTTTTGCAACTCCGCTGGGCTCAGGAAGCTGCTTTGTTTAACTGTGAGAGCAGACTTTGCTCGAAGGCTCTGGGGACCTAGTCTGGGCTTGTCTCTGTTTCAGCACCAAGCAAAGGAAGAGGCTGCAGAGCTACCAAGGAGCTGAGATGTGCTCTTATCATTAATTTTAATGGGAAAGGAGCAGAAGAATCCCAGAAGTGGAGAAGGAAATTTCAGTCTTCCTTTGTAAGCTTGGCGGTGATACGCTTTTCTCATGACCTTTGGGGTTTTTTGCTGCTAAACGGGCTGGGATTGAAGCCAGGACTGCCGGCCACTTCTCGGGGCTCCAGGAAAGGGAGCTGAGAGCAAAGCCTGGTCTAAGTATGCTTGAACTCACCAAGTGAAATTCTGATGCTAGGCTGGGAAAGCCACGTGGAGTTTACTTTCCATTCCAGCTTTGGCTGGCTTTATTTTACCTAAAATTACAGAGCATGCAAGGAGAGGAGTGCTGACGAGCGTCGCGTGGGTGCCACGTGGCTTTGCCTAACCCCCGTCAGGAAGGGTACGGTCAGAGGGGACTAGCTGGTTGGATTCTTCCCTCCACCTCCACCAAAACAAGAAATATCCCCATCCCCAGCTGGAAGTCACTTTGTGCAGCACAATGAGGCCGGTATCACGGGCACGTCAGGGATATCAGCTGGTGGCGTGGCCACAGTGGGGCTGAGCTGCTGAATACGCATCACTCCCTGCACAGCGGCCTCGCAAAGCTTAAAAAGCAAAGCCCGCAAGACACCAGCATCACTGGAGATCCTCCTTGGCCACATATATAAGCTCCTCTCCTGCTATCTTTGCAGATCGCTACCCTCGTATTTACCCACTGCCAGGCTGGCCAAGCCGGGCTCTTTGCCATCCTGCCAGCCAGCCCGTGGGAGCACGCACCGGTCCCTGCAGCTCCACCACAATTACACCGAGCAGCTTCACAGGCTAATTGTCATTTGTAATCCACCTGCCCAGCCCGGATGATCAAACACCAAACACGCCTTCTTCTCTGCTGCATTTCACCTCCAAATCCCCGAGCAGGGCCAAGCACAGCACTTTGCCGCAGCGGAGCTTCCAAGGAGGCTGAGCCAGCTGCCGGGATGCATTTTCAGCTTATGGTTTGCTAAGGAGCTGGGGTTCAGGAGGGATGAGGGATGATGTTCCCAGACTCTCAGCGATCCCAAGGGCGTATCTCAGCCCTGAATCCCTCTTCTGTCCCCTATAGGCTCAGACTTTGGGCAGCCCCCCCAGCAGCTGAGCCACCGCCGGCCTTACCTGCTGTCGCTTTCTCCCCACTTGGAAGGGAAATACCGACTGCGCAGTGTCAGGAAGCAATGCAGGGCATGTGCATCTCTGGCCCTGCATCGGGGTGGCCGTGACACCCCCAGTGCTGGGGCACAGCCTGGCCCAGCCTGCCCGGCCGCCAGCCCTGGCACCAGCGATGCCCATGCCCTGTGCCGCCGGCACTTCCCAGCCTGGCTTCACAGCCTGTATTGCCAGCTAAAATTCATGTGCAAAAATAAAGGTACTATTTATTACACTGGCGGCCTCATCCTGTTCCTCTGGGTACCATCTGAGCCCTCCAACCCTCCGGAGCATTTTGCGGGTTCATTTCCTTTTCCCAGGCTTGCCTCACTCTTCCAATATTGCTTCATAGCTCTGTAGGGGAAAAAAAAAATTATTAAATACACCTACTTCTTGCTTTTATCACTGATCTTATTATCTTGAAATATCCTTACAGAGCAGTAAATTAGTATGAACTAAGTTATATCCAATTTCAAAGGATTTGTAAATAATTTGCTAGCAAAAAAAAAGGATGAAAAGAAATCCCTTCTTTGTCATTTCTGCTTATCCTTTGTCTTAAACTGTAAGGGCAAAGGGACTCTCGTTCAATCTAGCCGTGGAAATCCACTTTGGGCTATATCCAGGATGACTACGCGAAGTGATTAAGAAAGACTAGTATCAGGGGGAAGGGGTTGGGCTTGACTCACCCAGTACCTGCTCCGGTCCTGGCACTGCCAGGAGCAGCCGGAGGTGCCAGACCCCAGCGAGGCGGGCGAGCATCTCATCCACCCTGCCCCGATTTCCCCCAGGGAAACAAGTGGCTGGGGTTTCATCACCTGCTTGCAGCGAGGGTGCGAAATGTGGGTTATTGGAAATTTTGTGTCTGTGTGTGTGTTGGGTTTTGTTGGAGGGAATTTTAATCTCCCTGGTAATGAAGGCAGGAGACAGGGATGTGATTGGAGGGGGGGGTCTTTCTGTAGGGTCCAGCTCCAGCATCACGGAAATCCAAGCTACCCCCAGGGAGGCATCTGCCCGAGCACCCCACACTCCTCATGAACCCAAATCTCTACACGGGCCCTTTTATTACTCTCTGGGGCTCCCTTACCCTGGGAAAGCATCCAGGAGACTCAAGGAGGTGAAGCAACACCACGTAGTCAGACTCGTTTGCGGGGGCGAGGACACGGCAGACGGGGCGAGTGCTGACATGAACGGGACGGAGGAGCCGAGGAGGATGTTTCAGCCCAGGAGAAGCTGCTCCAGCATGAGGCTGATGGGCGGTGATGTGGGCTGGGGACAGCAGACCCCCACAGCCAGACAGGGACAGCCAAGGGACACAGTGGGGCTGTGGCCCCCCCTGCCACCATGTCTCCCCCGTGATGGTCGTACTCCAGAGCTCCCAGCTGCAGAATCTCCCCAAGTCAGGGCGAATCCTGAAAAGCTGCAGATGCAACCTCTGGCCCATCTGGTACAAATAACTTCTTGGCTTTGCTGCCTTGTTTTGTTATGACTTACTATAGAAACACGCAGCTCCGCTCGGCTGAAAATGAATCTTTTTTTTTTTTTTTTTTTTTTTTTTTTTTTTTTTTGTGCCTTTTCCCCTTGAGTGAAATCCTGCTAAACCATTTCTCTGTGCTCACAGAAACACACTTTCTTCATCTTCTTCTCCTTCATGTTCTTCTCCTTCTTCTTCTCCTCCTTCTTCTCCTTCTTTTTCTTCTTCTTCTTCCTCTTCCTCTCTTCGTTTTTTAGATCCTAAAATAGCAAATTCCAGCTGACTGCTTTCAAGGCAACAAGGCACCCGCAGGATTGTGGGAGCATTGCTCAAATCAGCAGAGAAACCAACTAAGCTGCCAGGAAACAATATTAAAAAAAGCAGGGGGGTGGATCTCGTCTGCCGAGCGCCAGCTCCATAAATCAAAGCCCTGCGGTTTGTGCAGAGCTAAAACCTCGCTTCTCCCGTGCTCCACCCCGGCAGAACTATTTTTGCACGGTGTCAAATGCCCTGATAGTGGGAGCCGAGGGCTGGGATTCGGGCACACGCCGGTGGAAGGCAGGCTGCAGCAGACCTTGACGCTCTGGTTCGCAAGGCACTGGGCAGGAGAAACCCCAGCGCCGAGCCCCAGCCGCTCTCCTCAACTTGTGCCAAAGGCTGGCATAAAAAAATAACAAACCATGACCATCTGCGGGACACAAGCCCCATCCACGGCGACCTGCCAGTTGATGGGTGCACAGACCAGTATGAGGCTGGTTTAGTCCCTGTCCTTGAAGCCCTGCAGTCCTCTCGCTCCTGGGGGTCCCGCTGGGCCACCTGCCTCACCCTGTGCATGCAAGGATGTGCACGTTGATGCTGTCCCCAGGATGGGCAACCTGGGGCTCTGACCACCCTGCTTCATTTCCAGATGTCCCTGCTCGCTGCACGGGGGGGTTGGACTAGATGAGCTTTAAACATCCCTTCCAACCCAAACCATCCCATGATTTGATGATTCTGAGATTTCCCATGCCAACTCTGGGAAGGGAACGGCTGCAGCTCTCCTGCCAGACACCCGCTGTGATGTGCCAGCTCACGCTGGCGCTGCCGCCTCCCCCAACCCCACTCCACCTCGGCACCCCAGCTCCTCGGGGGAGCCTCCAGCCGCTCCCAGGCACGGTGCAGATGCGTGCTGGAGCCGGGGGAGCCTCCCTCGCTGCATACCTGACCGGGACACAGCCACGCAGCACCTCGCACAGGGCAAGTCCAGATGTGCTGCCAGCCAGGCAGCGAATTCCTGAGCGCTGCGTCAGCTGGTGATGGCGAACGGGCCTGCTCAGAGTGCGCAGGCAGGAAGCCTGCCTGCGTGTAGGAAGAGATTAACGACGAGGTGAGGAAGAAGGAGGCAAACAGATTTCCCCAGGGGCAGACGTACAGGGAAGGAAGGGATGTGGGAACATAACTGCACCTCCAACCCAGCACCAGCCTACCAGGGATGCACCGAACGCTGCTCGGTGCTCGGGAAGTCACAGTGCGTGTGGGTACCTGCTCGGCTTCCTCCTGAGACTGGAAAAATCACACCCACACAAGCAGGATGGGCCTCACCTGTGGACAAGCACAGCCTGCTTGGGCTACAGAAATCAGTACCAGGGCCTCAGCCTGTGTCGCTTCAGGAAGGCAATTTAGCAGAGATGCTCAGGGTTTAAGAGCATCCCTTCTCCCTCTATCAGCATTAAAGGTGAAGCCGGGAGGGGTCAGGAGGCTGGTTCCTCCCCGTCTGCACCTTGGCACAGCAATCCCCAGCCCCACAAGTGGTCCTCAGCCCGTGCTGACCTCAGCCTGCTGCTTTTGGGCTGGTTTCGGTACCTGAAGGTAGGGCTGTGCACAGAGCAAACCCCTGCCAGGCTTGACCACGTTGCAGGCAGGACGGGAGCAGCCACCCGCGCACACGCAGCCGTGGCCTGGCTCCTTCTTGTCCTGCATTTATTTGTCTTTCCGCCCGATAAACGTATGTGCAGGGGCACCTGCAGCGGAGCAGCTGAGAGGGTGGCTTGTTTGCGAAGCCAAAGCCACTTAAGTCAGCATCTGCCTGAGCAAGAGGAGGCTCCTCTGGTGACAGCGCAGCCGGCCCTGTGCCCATGGCAGCAGGAGGAGGTCACCGGTACCGTGCCTCAGTTTCCCCACTACAGCGAGGACGGCTCTGGCTGCAGCCCCAGCACTTCGGTTCTTAGGCTGGACTTGATGATCTTGAAGGTCTATTCCAGCCTCAATAATTCTGTGGTTGCCCGTGGCCAAAGGCCTGGGGAACGTGTCCTCACTTCTGTGCCAGGGACTAGTTGTGGCATGAGCCAGACACACCCCGGCCCAGCCCAGCGCTTGTCCCAGACGGGGGCTATTGGAGACTCTGCTTTGAGTCCTTGCTCCGAGTCAAGCAAAACAGGAACGTCAGCCCGCAGCTTTGGGGCGAGCTCCCCGGCCGCTTTCCCGGCCTCTCGCCTCTCTTCTCCATGAGCTTCCCAAGGCACCCGCCTGAACCCAGGCAGGGGCGAGGGTCCAGATCCAGCCGCCTTTACCCAAAGCACCTCTCACCTTTTCCTCTCCTTTAGCATCTGAGTGAGCAAAGGACAGACACATGGACACACAGACACATGGACACACCGACACACGGACACATGAACACACGGACACACCAACACGCAGACATACGGACACATGGACACACGGACACATGAACACACCGACACACGGACATACGGACACATGGACACACAGACACACCAACACACAGACATATGGACACATGGACACAGACACATGGACACACCGACACACGGACACAGGGACACACCAACACACGGACACATGGACACACCAACACGCAGACATATGGACACACCAGCACACGGACACACCAACACACAGACACACGGACACACAGACACACGGACACACCGA
>VZZY01024570.1:0-33985 GCA_013400335.1 Eurystomus gularis | reverse complement strand
GGGGGATGCGGAGCCGGGACTCCCCCCGCCCGGCGCGGCGAGGGGATGGCGAGCGGCGGGCACCGTGTCCCCGGGGGATGCCCAGCGCCTTTCCCGGCCAGACCCTGCGCCGGGCTCGGGCACAAAGGGTCGGAGCCGCTTCCCAAGCCCCTGGGGTCGGAGCTGCCCGGTTGAGAGGCTTAAATCGAGAGCGTGTGTGTGTGTGTGTGTCCCACCGCCCCCCCCGGCTGCGCATCCCTCTGCCAGCCCGGGCTCAGCTCCGGCTTCTCACTTCCCTCTGAAGTCTGGAAAACTTCTTTTCAAGGCCGAGTGAAAATTCTGCATGTTCAGCACCTTGGCTCGGGCTGCCTCAGGTTACGCAGCTCGCCCCCCACACACACCCCCCAGACTCGCAGGGAAGGGAGAGAAGGGAGTCGATGCCTTTGGTTCGCTGTCCGCTGCCCACCCGTGGCAGGAGTTCTCTGCCCCTGGTGCCTCTGTGCGTGTGGTGGGATGGGCAGCAGGCGGGTGGGCAGCGTGGGTGGACGCGGGTTAGCGAGCGCGGAGGCTTGCGTGGGCATCGGGCACCTCCGTGCGCAAGAACGGGTGGTCTCTGGATGTGGGCATCGTCGCACGCGAGCATGCGGCCGAGGTACCGCTGGAAGTGCTTGAGCCTGTTCCCTTTGGGCACACGTAGACATGGCCAGGCAGGCCTGGCGATGCTCTCCTCGGTGTGTCTGTGAGCGCTGGACAGGTTCTGCGCCGGTTTCTGCCCACGGGTAAAGGCGTGGGTGGGAGGTCACTGCTGACCGGAGGATGCGCGGCTCTCCGGGGCTTGCCCACCCAGGCCCTGGCCAGGCAGGGATTAACCTTTGCCTTGAAAAGCGGTGCTGGAGCGTTGCCGTGGCTGTGGCAGAAGCCAGCTCTTGGGCTGTCACTTTTCACCCTGCTGACGCTCTGCGTTCGGTGCCAGCTCTACACAAGTCTGGTAGCTGCCGGCTCTGGTGAGGAACAAGCGTGGAGCTGGGTCCTGGGCTTGGTGCACGGATGCTCCCTCCTTCGCTCAGCCCGCTGAGGAGTTTGCACTTGCCTTCTCCGAGGGGGCTGCATGCCTGCTTGGGCTCTGCAGAGAGCACCTCGCTTTTTCTCCTGGTTCAGGAGCCTCTGGCCACGGGTACAGGTTCCCAGCGGTGTGGCAGGAGGGTCCCACATGCAGACACTGGCCCAGGACTGTGGGGGAGCCCTGACAGCTCCTATCCAGACCCCCCAAGCCCTGATTCCCCTGCACGCTGTGCCTACATAACCTCAATCCCAGTATCAGTACCGCTGCATCCCTGCTACCAACCCCTTCTCCTCGGGGAGCTTGTGTTTGGTTTCCCACTGTTCTCCTCTGCTAACACCCCCCTGGCCCCGAGATCAGCCCCTTCCAGCCGTGCCAAGCTCTGGGCACCTCCTCAGCCCTGCTGAGGGGGTTTCTCTCTCTCTCTCTCGTGTGTTCACAAGTGAGCCGAGGCCTGTGAACTCATTACACGTGTGACTGGCTGTGCTCGCCGCAGAGGAACCAGCACCTGACCCATTTTCCCGAGCGGGCTTGCGTTTCCACAGCAGTTACCATGGCTGTCCAAATTCCTCCCCAGAGCTTGTTTTCCTCACCGAAGGCTGCAGCAAGTGGAAGACGAGCAGGAAAAACATAAGTCCTCGCGAGTCTCCACTATCTGTCCTCCTGATAGCATCGCTCCAGACGCTGATTAACCTCCCTTTGAAATCATTGCCAGGGCAGAGCCTGCCCGGCTGCTCCTCGCCTGGCCCCAGCCTCCCACACCAGCCTGCAGTCACAGCCACGCACTGTCGCGACTCCATATCGCGACGCGCCGACCTGTCCAGCTCACACCTACGCCCGCAGCCCGGCTTTGCCAAGGGTCCCTCCGTTAGCCGGCCCGCCGTGTCACCCGTGCCATTAATCACCAGGGCCATTAATCAGTGGGACAAAGAATTGTAAGTGCAAAATCCTCGGTGCAGTCAGCGGTGGGGGCAATTAATGGCAGCTGCAAAAGTGCACTCAGGAGCACAGTCGCACGCTACGGGGGATGCTCTCCGCTCCCTGCCAGGCCTCCAGCCGCAGCCCCACGGCACATACGTGGCACATACGCTCCCTCGCCCTCGGAGCCCCCAGCTGTGCCCGTGTCCCTCCTGCTCCCCAGGTGACCCCCTCTTCTTGGCACTGCTAAATCGGTCTCGAGTCGTTCTTTTCCACCCACCCCTTAGTCACTCTTCCCTGGCAGGCAGCGCTGCGAAGCGGTGGGAGGCAAATGAATGTGAAACTCAGGCAGGAAAATGAGATTTCAAGAAAAGCCAGCTCCCCTGCGAGACACTGAAGCGGGCGTAGGGACTTCCAGGGCAGGTTTCCCGTGACACGAGTGTGTGGGGCAGACCCCGGCCAAGGCTGGGGCAGAGGGACGGTGGCTCCGGAGAAAGGGGGAAGCTCAGCCCTTAGGGATGCTCTGCTGCAGAGCGAGGCCAGGCAGAGCCAGGGAGGCTGGCCCAGCGAGCCGCCGCTCTCCCATCCCGTGCCTCCCACAGCCCTTACTCTGATGATATCCTTAGCCCTAAAAAAAAATCACTCTTTTCCCCCCTTTGAAAGGCTCTAGTTTGCTGCGGGCAGGTACAGTCATGCTCAGCACACGCTCAGGTGAGGCATCCGCGGCACGCAGCGAGGTGGGCAGCCACAGAGCAGCCGCTCTCAGTGCAACAGGGAGCAAAACCCAGCCGAGGGCTGGATGGCATATCTGCTTTCCTTGAGACCATTCAGAAACCCATCTGCATCCCCAACAGCGAGAGCTGCGCTCCAGACTCACTCCCCGGGACGCTCAGTCACCCACAGAGATCCCAGCAGAGCTCAGAGCCCGTGGTGCAAGGTGCTGCGTGGACAAGTGTGAAAAGATAGTATCACTGCAGCCATGATAGGAAACTGGTGCTATAATTGCTCCTGGAAGCAGCACAGGCTGGCGGAGACACGACTGTGGCCCTGCACGGCTCGATAATGGAGCCACGGAGCCACGCAGGCTGCCCATGCCCTGCACCCCGAGGCATGGGACCTTAATCCTCCAGCGCTTAGAAGCAGCTTAGCACTGATGGGAAACTTGGAGGCTTTTTATTTTCCCTAACCACGGACTTGCATGTGTGTTTATAAGCATTTCTTTCTCTTGGGAAGTCTCAAAAATCCCCGCCTGCCTAATTTATGTAATGTTATATGTTTGCTGGCTACCCTTGGGTTTGCTCTCGTGGCTTTTTCCGGGAGCCCTGCACAGAAAGCTCCTCTGTGGAAGGGAGCAGGATGCTGGGAGGAGGCACGGAGCGCTGGGATCCAGGAGAGCAGCGGTGAAGGCGTGAGGCCGGAGGTGGGCAGGACCTAAGTGGATGGTTGCCGTTAGGGATTAGTTAAAAATAGCAGGGAATGTACAAAGATTTGGCACGTGGGTCACAAAGTCTTTCCTACACAGATCGTTCGCTACTGTTGGGTTTTTGTGCTTGCTCACTTCATGAAGAAAAGCACCCCCCCCCCCCCCCCCATCCCTCCGGCCTTGAGCAGGAAGGCTCCATAAATTGTTCCTGGGAAGCCCTGGATGTTCCACACGTGGCCATTACCTGCTTTTGGAGAGCAGAATCCAGGGAAGGAGGACACCCTGTTGCAGAAACAGTGCTGGGATTACTCCAGAGCTGCAGGAGCAAATGCTGACCCTGCCTTGCTTTGCAACCAGGTCCTCTCAATCGCAGCGTTCTGGCTCGGACCTTCCTCATCCTCACGCACAGAAGTTTTCCTCCTGAGCTAAAAGGAGACGTGTGTTGGTCTCCTTAGCAGCCTCAGGCCCCTGTGCCAGCGAGCTGCTTCCAGCAGAGGGTAGCAATGCATGTGCACGCTCTCCTCCTTAGAAGAAAAGGATTTTAAGGCATTTGTTGAAGACCCTCATCCCCTGAGCCTCTGACTTTTGGAGAACCAAGCATCTCCCCCCGTCGGGCAGGGCTTGGGTCCGAGAGCTGAGGGGCTGCAGCTGGGCACTCACCTCCCTCTTGCTGGAAGAGAAAAAGCCTCCAAAAGGTCCATCTTCATGTGCTATGGCACGAGGCTGCTCACCATTAATGGCGTGTTCTCAGAAGAGTTTATCGAGGTTTCCTAGGTGCAGAAGGGGTGAATTTGGCCACTTGCCACTGTCCCTGAAATGGGAGTTAAAGGAGAGTTTACTTTTTTTAAAAAAATTATATGACATCTCTATAAACCAGTTATGGATGGTCTCTGTTAAAGGTTAATTGAATACTCCTTACAACTTTGATGTACAGTTCTCTTTTCAGAGAATTGCTCTATTTGGCAGCCAGGCGTTAAAGGGGTGGTTTTCATAACAGTCCAACTTTGAAAAAAAAAAAAGGGAGGGAGGAGGAAAATAGAAACTGAATTTGCCTTTTCTTTGTTTTTTTCCTTCTGCGGCCGCTGCATTGAATGCTGGTTGAGCAGAGCAGGGATAGGGACACGTAACACTCTGGAAAGCAAGAGAGGGAGCTGAAGGATGAGAAGACAGCAGCAGCACAGCTGATGCTTTTCACAGCAAGGACTGAGACTGGCTCGTCCCCATGTGCAGAAGTTGCCTCTTCTCAGCTCCCACTTGGCTGAGCGTGATGCAGGGTACAAAAATACCCAGCATTTAGACAAAACACAGAGTAACTGGCATCCCAAACAAGGAAGGACAGCACAGAGACGAGGCAGAGCTTAGTTTTGGAGCTCCGCTGTTAGGAAGTCAAGCATCGGCTTGACAGGGAGAAGTTTAGTTTGCTGGAAGGTTTTTAGATCCTACCTCAGAGAAATTCTTCTGACACATCCTGACAGCTAAGGACAGAGACTGAGGGTTTTCAGCTGCTGCCAGGGTCAGTTATTTCCCCTCCTGTTCCTTAGGGAAGCAGCTGAAGCTTCCCAAGGCAGCAGGCAGTTTCCAGTCTATGACTTTAGGACTCCATCCCACGAGAACCAGCCCTACCTCAGCCTCTGGCTGCTCATGTCCTTGGCTACCTGGCCATCACCAGTGAGAAAAGGGCACAGGAGAGCAGACAGTGAGTCCATGCACCCTGACAGGGCTCACGCGAGCACGGCAAGGCTGAGAGAGAAGCAGCGCAGATTTGCTTTTTGATCCCCAGATATACCAAGGAGGTGCCAGAAGGCTATAGAGGAGGTGGAGGACCAGAGAGGAGACCCAGCTGGGCCTCCTAAGGCCAGCCAGGGAAGGTGGGCTGGGCAGCTGTGGCCAGCAGCAGCACAGGAGGCAACATGGGCTGTGCTCCTGGCTGCCTTTCAGCCGCTTGGGAAGGGAGCAGAGACAGCGAAAGGCAAGAAGATTGCAAACAGAGCCCTGTCTCCATGGCAGCCTGGAGCTCCACTTCTAAATTTTCCCTGTTCGTGAAGGGGATGCTTCTCCCCTGTATGCTCCTGGGGGTTTTGCAGCAGAAAGAGCCTTAGCCCAGGTATTTCCCGGTGGCTGGTGAGGGTCTGGCTTGTAGAAGGAACCCTTGGTGCTAGCATCTTGTCATAACCCAGGGGAAACGGGCTCACTGTCCCTCCTTACTGTTCCATCCATAATTCAGGGGACAGAGGAAGACACGTGCAAAGCCCGTGGAAGCAGAAAACCAGGAGGAAAAGTATTTAGGGCTCATCTCAAGTTACATGAAGTCCTTGCTATTTTTAGCTGGCCAAGCAAGCGCTTTCCATCAATTAGACCCCGGAGAAAGCGCGTGGGAGACGTGTAGGACACCAAACCTCACCAGTCTGGCTGCCGACAGGGGCTCTTCCACTTGGCACCAGGCACAGACCTCGCCGCGTTGGTGTGGCACAGGCAAGAACCAAAGGACAGTGTCTCTGCAACTTCCCAGCCACGCTCAGAGGCACCTGCAAGATGTACGGAGCCACTGAGCTGCCTAGCACAAGCCGGTCCCTTGCCACCAGGTTTTTCGGATGCTCCCCCCCGTGCTCACACCCTGGCAGATTGTATTTTACAGGGTCGGAAATAGATGTGCGAGAAGGGGCCTCGCAGATCCCAAGTGAAAGCCGTGCTCAGCTGTCACCCACCCCGGCACCAGCTGCCAGCCCCAGACGGTTCCCAAAATAACCAACCTGTGGCGGGGATGTGAGAGCCCCCTCGCCCTCCTCCGAGGGAAGGAGCGGCCGTTTTGCACCCACCAGCCTCACGGGGACAGGCCACCATGGATGGATGGTACCTTCTGCAAGGTCCTCCCTGGGAACAGGAGCCAACATTCCCTGACAGCATCCCCAGGCTGCAAAAATCCCTCCCTGAAACTTACCCCGTTAAGAGAGGGGTCCTGCAAGCAGGAGATTGAGCGGGTGCTGGTGACCTGGGAGCTGGTGGCCCGGGTGCTGTAGCACGGCAGGGTCTTGGTGCTGACCTGGCTGTTTCCCACAAAGCGATGGTGCCCATCACAGGAGGGACAGGCTGGAGGTGGTGGCCATTCCCCAGTGCCGGTGTTGCTGTTCAGGTGTGTCCACAGCCACCGCAATTCCCAAACCTGCAAGAGAAGGGACAGAGCATTTCTGAGTTTCCAATTAACAGGGCTTTAATTGCTGTATTAATTGCTCATCGGTGGGAAAAGCCAGACACTGTCAGGAATTAAGTAAGCTGAAAAGAGCTTTCCACCCCAGGAATATTTAACTATGTCTCATAGAAGCATTTCCTTTGTACCGGGAGCATGACTGGGATGACTTGTGTGGGTGCTGCGCTGTTGAATCACTGCTGAGCTCCAAAATCCCTCTGATGTGAGGCCGCTGGCAGGAGCAGGGACAAAGCTGTGAGGAGGTCTGGGTGCTTCTGGGTGGCACAGCTGGAGTGTCTTCACATGTGGTAGGGTAAAGGTTGAGAGCTGGAGCGTCTTGGAGGGTCGATTTAACCTAAAACAGAGTGAGAAAGCATTGGGGTTCTGGTCTGAGTGAGAGCTGGGGACATCACGGGTAGGACTGAGGGTTACTTGCAGAAATGTGGGGCATCAGGAGCATAAAGAAGAGCTACAGACCCAGCCAAGGTGGTAATAACGTGGAGGACCAGGCTGCCAGAGCAGCGCAGGGATATTCCCACAATGCCCTGTTGTTGCTGCGCTCGCATCCAGCGAGGAGCGTGACCTGTACGAGGCCAGCGCATCTTGAGAGCAACCCTTCCTGAGGTCAGACAGGGTACAGGGACAGGAAGAGGGAGGCTGAGACCGTCTCAAGCCCACCTCCTGATAACACTACTTTGATTTGCTTGCGTCTGAAGCTATTTAATATAAACTGCAGCTGTGCTGGAGAGAGCCGGGGTGTTTCGGCACCAGAAAACCCTCGTCGCTGTGCACAGAAACACAGGCCAGCCCTGCAGACAGCCTCAGCTTGGCCTGAGCGGTGCTCATGGGCCGGTCAAGGACCATCAGCTTCCCAGCACAGCCCTTTAATGACCCTGTCCCATCGCTGGCCAGTGGGAGCAGGTTACGGAAGTGATGCTTTGTCCCCCCTCACCACATCATTCAGGGAACTGCCAAACCCAAGGATCCATTTTGCCTCCCCAGCCCTCTCCCACCAGCTCTCCCTGCTCATCTCCTGATTTTCCTACAGGCTGCCAGGGCAACCACCAGCTTTTCCTGGGAATAAATGGCTGCTGACTGAGGTAGAGCCTCCCAGCCACCAGCGACAAGGTCCATCTCGCTTCTAAGTCCCTCTCGGGCTAGGGAGGCAGAAAGAATAATGCATCACTTTTTCTAGCCCGCGTATTTGCTGGTGCTATTAGTTTGCACTCAGGCTAACTGTCCAGTAAGCATTTGCTGGAGAGAAAGCACGAGGCTCTGCAGAAACGCAGACGCTGGAAGTCACGGGACTCTGCTGACTTACACCAATTTTCTGTGGGTTGAGCAATCGTCCCCAGGCAGGGACAGGAGCCTCGCCCCGCTCAGCCAGGGCTCCCGCGCAGGGAAACGCTGCTGTATCCCCACAGAGGGTCCCGACAGCATGGAAGGAGGCACGGCACAGCGGGTCCTGAGCCGATACCCCCTAAAGCTCGCTCTGCCAAAATGATTCATTGTTAATTTGAGAAATTCCACTTATTCTGGTACTGGCTTCCCCACACATACCTCAAGCCAGTCACCTCGGTGCCACCTACATCGTCACACAGATGATTTTGCCCTGCTCTCCCATTAAAGTCACTTGTTGACTCAGCCCTGGTCAGGATTGGTGCCTTCATTGCTCAATGGATGGAAGAGAGATGAACAGAGCTCCTTCAGGCTCTTCCCAAAGCTGAATTCAGCGTTGATTTTTGGCTTTTCCAGCAGCAGAAAGGGTGGCATAAGTGACCTTGACCTGAGCCCCCCTCCTGCAGAAGCTGGGTGCAAAGAGGCAGCGCTCGGTGCCACCGACAGCCTTCAAAACAGATGCAGATTGGCTTTTATTGCCTTTTTTGCCCACATTGAGCACCTTCACCTCCAGGCTTGCCGCAGGCTCACCAGTCGCGGCGCAGGAGCCCAGCTGCCAGGGGACACCGGCAGAGCCCTGGCAGCGTCACTGCTGCGCTGGCACGAAGCCCACCCCAAGCCCTGCCAAGGCCGCTGCTGGCTCCTCTAACAAGCACCGGGCAGTGGGTGTGAATTCTCTTAGTGTTCATTGAAATAACATTAAGTGTGATGGACTCCTGGGCTGTTAGAGTGGATGTAACGTGTAATTGAGGCTGGTTATTCTTCGTCTGGAGTGTCCCCCTTCACTAATGGCAAATCAGGGCAGAACACATGGTGCGCGCTTTGTGAAGCCCGGGCTCAATTCACTCCCTGCCTCCGATCAAAATGATCCCAATGAATGTCAATGAATGAGCAGGGGGGGGACAATGAATTAGAGTGAATGAAAGCCTTGTAACGGGGCCCTTCGCCAGCCCCGAGCCACAATTGAGCACCACAAGGACGGCGTCTGCCTGGGCGGCGTTTGAATTCAGCCCCATTAGCGCAATTAGGGTGAAGATCACAGGGTGGGGGCAAGGTCGGCCCCGCTGATGGGGCTCTCCAAGCCCTATTGCTGCCATTTCTTTGGGGACCAAAATGAGCAGGACTGGGAGAGCCTGGCTCCAGCTGGGCGCGGGAGGGAGGGCTGAGCTCGTAAATCTGAGCGGAGACGGGCAGATGCTCAGGCAGCCCAGGGTGGATCTGTCTCATTAGCCTGGTGTTTGTCAGTGTGGGGTTGGCGGGTCCAGAATTCACAACCTGGTTTTGATTGCAGATCCCAAGCTCAGCTCGGGGGGACTGCTGCACTCCAGGCTGTGGATTAAACCATTCTCTTCATTAAAGCCTAAGTCAGATGCTCCAGGTAGCACGTGAATGGCTATTCACCGTGGAAAGGCCCACATCTTCCCCCTGGGGCCAAGTTCCTGCCTCAAAGACCCAAATCAGTGAGTGAAATAGGGGAACATCGCCTGGCAGCGATCGAGGGGAAGAGGAAAGAGGCTGCTCCTGGATCCCGGCTCTTGGCAGCTACTGCTACTTCTGTATTATCTCTGCATCTCCCAACAAACACCCAAACGTGTGGGTGCATCTGCACAGAAGTGATGAATAATAATTCAAGAGGGGAAAAAGAGTGGGCGAGAGAGTGCAGGGGAGAAGGAAGCTTTCACACACCGAGGGGAAAAGAACAGGCTCAGCAGGGAGGGAGGAACACTGCGAAGCCTGGAAGGAAGCGAAGGCTCCTACGAAGGTGACCTGCCTAGGGAAGGCAGAGAGAAAGCGACCGCCTGTGAAAACTCTGAAAGGAAAAGGGAAAGCCTTCAAAGAAACTGTGCTGCAAGGAGATAAGATTAAATTCCTGCAGCCCATTCAGAAAGGAGGCGATGGGGAGAGCTGCTCTCCCACGTGCGACTGCAGGGTAGGCACGACTGCAATGAATGTGAGATGCCATTCGGTTTTTTCTCCTCTATTTCTGCAAAAATAAGAGTGGGTGCATCCACGTGTTCAGGCCCTGATCCTGTGGGTTTAGCTCACGCTGCCTGGGTGTTTAATGGGGATCTGTCCCATGGGTGATCCCCACTGGACCCCCGGATCTCCCAGCTCAGCACTCCACCTCAATGGGCTTTGTTAGCAGCCTCTCTGAGTCCCACCAAGGGTCACGGAGCAGGGGCACAGCCCATCGTCACCTTGGGGGTCTGACCAACGCAGGGCTCGTGCCGTGGCCCCGGCCCCCTCCCCACCACGGCCCCGACAAAAGAGCTCTGAAGGGTTCATTTGCTGGAGGCGGCCGAGCGCGAGGGAACGGCTTGTGTCTTTTCTGGCTTTCTGTCCTCGTTAATTGGTGAGTGACAGGGCAAAACACACTTCTGAGTAATCACATTTAGCACCGAGTGCCTGGGGAGGGAGCCGAGCAGCTGGGAGGCTGCCGGGGCAGAGAGGGGCTGGCACGGTGGCATCGCCATCGCACGCTGGCACCAGCACAGACCCACCGTGGACAACGTGGGTTGCCACCCCAGCAGCACGGGCCGGGGCACCCACCATTGCCGAGGCATCTTCAGACCCTGCACTCTCAGCATCACGTAGATTTTAATTTTCTTTTCCCACCCCCTTTTACACTTTGTGATGTGCATAACCGGACTGGACTGCGGCTGTTGCCAAGCGCGCAAAAACCCCCTCAAATATGCATGTATGCATGCATCTAAAGATACATGTACGTACTTAACAACTAGTTGTTGTTTGGCTCAGCAAACCGATCTGGCTCCCTGTAGAGTCGCACGGTCACTAGATTTGACGCAGGGGAAGACACAAGTGTGTGCCACGGAGGCTGAACGAGGATGGGGGACAAGCGTGGTCCCCCTTGGACCAGCTTGGAGGTGGCCAAAGCTGGAGCAGAAGCCCATGTGCCCTGCTCTGGGTGCACTCCCAGCTGTGCTGCTCCAGAGCCTTTCTCTTTCTTCTTGTGCGTGAATGCCAACTCCTCCACGGCTTTCAAAGTGTTCATTTTGAAATCAAAAGAGGGAAGAAGGAGAAAAAGACATGCCCAGCCCTCTCAGGCATGTGTGGGAGGGCTGGGATTGATTGAAACACCTCCTGCCAAGAGGCTGGAAAGTCCCAGCTCTCCTTCCCTGCACTTCTCCTGTTTTCTGCAGGCACTCAAAAAACCACGGGCACATCTATCCAAGGATCCTGGTGCCCTGGGCACAGCGACAGCCAGCCTGGCACCCCCAGAGCAGTTGGTCCACTGCACTGCTCCACGTTTTAAGGCATCTAATCTCCCCGACTCCTCTGCCATAGGTCTATGTCAGTACACCGGCTGCTTTCCCCCTGCCTGCCTCGCTCGCACATGCTGAAGGCTGTCTCTGGGATGCTATCTCCGGGATGCTATCGCAATAGCTGGCATCTCAGCTGCTGTGACACTGCCTTTTCTCTTCCGCAAGCGCGGTGTCAGGAACACACGCTGGCAGAGCAGCCTCCTCTGCCAATTATCCTGTTCCCTGCAGCGATTCCTCCCCCTCCGCGCACATTATGCCTCTTACCCTGTAGAAATGAATGAAGCCAAAGCCATCGATCACTTCCAGCATATCAGCATCCAGGCAGTGGCTCAGACCTTGGTTCTTACTTCTCTTAATCTCCCAAAAATGGATTTGGGGATTAGAGCGGATATTCTGTCTTTCTGGGAGTTTTCTTTGACACTTAATCAATCTGGGTCCTCAGGGCACAGAGGAAAAGAAAACAAATAGAGCTGAGGGATGAGCGCAGGTTGGTGTTACCCTGTTCAGGACGCAGAGGAGCCTGCACAGGAGCAGGCGTGAGGCAGGACGTGATGAAGAATGGGAGGAGCACAGGAGCAAGCCTAGACCTTGCGGCTGAGGCAGCGAGGATGCGAGGATGCCCTGGCACAGCGTGCCTGCATCCCCTCCAGCATCCAACCCTCTCCCGCTGCCAGGGGACATCTAACCCCGGGATGCCAGCGTGGGTGATGGGAGCCTGGCACGGAGAAGAGTCAGACCGTGTAGTGCTGACATCACCCAGAGCAGGAGCTTTGAGATGCAGCGGAGAGCAGGAACGCTTCCTCTCCCATCACCTTGTGCAAACAGGATTTAGCTCCTTTTGATGATGCACTAACATCTGCTTACAAGCGGCTCTTCCCCGTCTCCCCTGCTCACCCTTTAATTATCTAGATGGAAGGTGCATCTCCATTATAGCCCTAACACCGGGAGCCTGGCGTCACAAAGGCCACCCGGGAGCCGGGAGTTTATTTTACATTTTGCTTCCCCCATAGCAAAGAGAATTAATGCACTGCCCTGCATAGCTCTGAACCGTGATCACAATACTTAGCACACGCCTAACTTCACGCCTCTTGTCTTCTTAAGTGCTGCACAGGCATTAGGCGTAATTAAGCCTCACAGCATCCCTTTTCAGGTGGGTTAAGAGGAGCACTGAAAATTGGAGAGAGATCAGGGAGTGACAGGCTGATGCAGGAGAGGTTGTGACCGCAGCTCGCAGCTCCGAGCTCGGCAGTCGGGAGACGGGATCCATCCGGCACGGAACAAGCAGGAGGCATGGGTGCTTGTTGAAACTGCTGCCTATTAGGCACCTAAAAATCACTACAGATCCCTTTTACTCCATCTCTTATAACCATCCTGGCCTCATCTGGCCGTACCGTATCCAGCGGCTCCCGACAAACCCCCAGGCATGGGGCAGGATGAGCCCAGCCAGCTGGGAGCTGTGCCACGGTGGGTGCCAGCCTGGCTGGGAGATGTGGCAGCTCGTGGGAGGCTCCTGGAGCCATCCCCAGGCACAGGGGAAAGCCCTGCTCTTCCTTGCCTTCCTCATCTGCCACCCTCCTTCACGTGGGGCTTCTGTGGAGGGATGGGGAAGAGCAGCACAGGGCTGGAAGTGGGGTACCAGCCGCTGCGAGCATCCCTCTGCATTTGCACAAACCTAAGGACCAAGCGGCTCCTCTGCACGCACACCCCCAGCCTGACACACTGACCCATCCCCAGACACACACGGATCCCTCACTCCCAGAAGGACTTTGAGGGGCTGGAGCATGGCCAGAGAAGGGCAATGAAGCTGGGGAAGGGTCTAGAGCAGGAGTGTGGTGAGGAGCAGCTGAGGGACCTGGGGGTGTTGAGCCTGGAGCAAAGGAGGCTCAGGGGAGACCTTCGGGCTCTGCACAACTCCCTGAAAGGAGGTTGGAGCCAGGTGGGGTTGGCCTCTTCTCCCAAGGAACAAGCCACAGGACAAGAGGAACTGGCCTCAAGTTGCACCAGGGGAGGTTGAGGTTGGACACGAGGAAGAATTTCTTTGTGGCAGGGCTGTCGCGGGCTGTGCCAGGCTGGGCAGGGCAGTGGTGGAGTCCCCATCCCTGGAGGGGTTTCCAAGCCATGGAGATGTGGTGCTGAGGGACACGGTTTAGTGGTGCCCTGGCAGTGCTGGGGGAATGGTTGGTTCTGATGATCTTAAAGGTCCTTTCCAACCAAAACAATCCCATGGGGAAACGTGCACACGTGCCCTTCGCACAAGCCCTTCCACATGCAGACACCAGCTTGCACCCAAACGTGCGTGCAAGGCGTGTTTACACACTCACATCCTCAGAAACCACCCGCTCCTGCCGATGCCCAGACCACAGGCACAGCATCTCCCCCGCCGCTCCTCACTCTGCTCCCTTTCCCTCCCCAGGCTCGCAGCTCCCAGGCGCAGCGAGGGCTTTGCTATGATTGCAGCAGCGTCTGTCTGTCCCTGCTGCCCGGACCTCTCGCCGCACAGTTCATCCGGGCTCCGCTCCCCCCGCTGCATGCCCCCCGCCTGGGACCAGCATGGGCAGCGTCAGTAGCCTCATCTCCGGCCACAGCTTCCACAGCAAGCACTGCCGAGCCTCCCAGTACAAGATCCGCAAGTCATCCCACCTGAAAAAGCTCAACCGGTACTCGGACGGGCTGCTCCGCTTTGGCTTCTCGCAGGACTCCAGCCACAAGTCCAGCTCCAAAAGCAGCAAGAATGAGGACTTCTTTTACATCAAGGTCAGCCAGAAGTCGCATGGCTCCCACCGAGCGGACTATACCTCCCTTGCTGGAGGGGAGCTGGGCAGCCAAGCCGGGACGAGCGGCATGGACTTCGGGACTCCCACGCCGCAGAAGCTGATGCCCTTTCCCAGTCAGCTGGAAGTGGTTAGTAGAGGAGATGGTGGCCCCAGAAGTGGGGGGTGACTCACTAGGCTGCATCTGCCCTTGAAGCAGGTGTAGGTCCCACCATGGGGTTGTCCTGGTCCAGGAGAAGGCTCAGAGAAAATAGTTTGGGCTGAGGAAGCAGGAGTGGGGGGGCAGGGGGGCTGCTGAGGGCACCTTGCCACCCTCTGCTTCCAGGAATTTGGGTCATCAATGTGATCCATATCCTTTCATTTCCAAACATGCCATTTGCCACCCAACAGAGGCGGTTTTAGGCATCAGCATCCTCCTGAGCTTTTGGCCATTGATAGAGTCCTGACCTGTCCCAGCCATGGAGGTCTCATCCTTGGGGGCAGGAGAGATGGGGGGGAATGGGTGGGGTGGTGTTGGTCTGTGCTGACAGGCTCTGCTCTTCTCACCAGGGTGCGGAGAAGCCGGCTGCACGACCGACCGCCTTCAAGCCGGTGCTGCCCCGGTCCGGTGCCATCCTCCACTCCTCCCCAGAGAACGGGGGTCACCTCTCCCAGCAGCTGCACCCTCCAGACAAAGCCAAGGAGCAGGAGCTGAAGCCGGCGCTGTGTTCAGGGGGTCTCTCTGACTCCGGCAGGAACTCCATGTCCAGCCTCCCCACCCACAGCACCAGCAGCAGCTACCAGCTCGACCCCCTCGTCACACCTATGGGACCCATCAGCCGCTTCGGGGGCTCGGCCCACAACATCTTGCAGTGTGCCATCATCCAGGACAGCAACATGATGAGCCTCAAGGCCATGTCCTTCTCCGATGGGGGCAACAAGATCCTCAACCCCAGCAAAGCCCCCCACCACCATGCTGCCGAGAAGACCACCTGCATCCGTTCACCCATCTCCACAGACGAGTCCACCATCCAGGAGCTGGAACAGAAGCTACTAGAGAGGGAGGGAGAGCTGCAGGAGCTTCAGTCAAGCTTCGAGGAGAAGGAAATCAGCTCCTGCCAGGCTTACGAAGAGAAGCAGCGGCGCTGCAAGGAAGAGCTGGAGGGCCTCAAGCAGAAATGCAACAGTAAGCTCAAGCAAACCTCGCAGAAAACCCAACGGACGCAGCAGGTCCTTCACCTCCAGGTCTTCCAGCTGCAGCAAGAGAAGAAGCAGCTCCGGGAGGAGCTGGAGAACCTCCTGAAAGAGCAGAACCTGCTGGAGACCAAGCTGAGATCCTATGAGAAGGAGAAGACCAGCTTCGCCCCAGCACTGGAGGAGACCCAGTGGGAGGTAAGTGGCACTGGAGCACCAAGAGATATCTCGGGCTGCCAATGCCAAGAGCAAAGCGTGTGCATGGAAAGCGATAGCTCCAGCACCTGCAGCTCTTCTCCGTTTCTATACCTGCATCCAGCAGCACCACAGAGGGTCCGAGCAGAGCAGATGGTGCACGCACTAAGCCCACGCTGTAGGAGATGGGTATTAAAGCCGAGGAGAGCCCTAGTCTGTCGCGTGGAGGCTCTGCGAGTTATAATGGAGTGCCTCCCTGCCCCTCTTAAACCCTCAGCACTTCACATCACTAAGGAGACAACTACGGAATAAAAACCCGGTCATTAAACCCGCGACTTTACATTCCCAGCCTCCAGCACAGGGTTTTTCAGGCTGCCTTCCCACGCCTAAACAAGAGGGACTCCGACTTGCCATGGTCATATATTAGAGAGCAGTAAAACCTTTCACTCTCTGCTCACGCTTAATTTTCTCACTGATTGGGTATTGCTGAACAAAACCTGTTAAACTGCTGAAAATCCAGGAGCAATCCTGCTCAGCCGCCTGGAGAACAGGCACCAGTATTGCTTCACTGTGGCTGTGCTGGGAGACACGTGCCCAGTGTGCTTCAAGGAGTGTGGAGCTCACCCTCACTCTGCTGCACACGAGGATTCCTCATATCACTTCCAGTATCTCCCGTTTATTGGTGTTTTCAAGCCACCTTTCCAGGCTGTTCACAAGCCCCACCGAAACTGTGGCCGCAGGGTCCCACCAAGTGCAGCCAGACACCGAACACCCAAGAGCTGTCTCCAGGAGCCACAGTTTAGGCTCCAGCGGGATGTTCCAGTGGGTGCAGTTGGGTGTCTGCTGGAGAAACAGGCTCAGCGAGATTAACTGACCATGTGAGCCATCAGTGGTGGTTTTGGCAGACGTGTTGGATGGCAGATTGAATCATAGGATGGTTTGGGTTGAAAGGGACCTTTAAAGGTCATCTAGTCCAACCCCCTGCAGGGAGCAGGGACATCTGCAACTAGAGCAGGTTGCTCAGAGCCCCGGCCAACCTCACCTGCAATGGTGCCAGGGATGGGGCAGCCACCACCTCTCTGGGCAGCCTGCGCTAGGCCCTCACCACCCTCAGCAGCAAAAATGTCTTCCTTCTCCCTCATCTAAATCTCCCTTTTTTAGTTTAAACCCATCACCCCTTGTCCTGTCCCAACAGGCCCTGCTCAAAAGTCTGTCCCCATCTTCCTGACAGGCCCTTGAAGGGCTGCAAGGCCACCAGAAGGTCTCCTCGGAGCCTTCTCTTCTCCAGGCTGAAACAAGCCCAACTCTCTCAGCCTTTCCTCATAGAAATGCACTTCCTCAACACCCTCCATTTCCACACCTCAGCTGAGGGGTGTCAGCTCCTTAAATCCTCTCAGCTGTTCACCCCAGCCCTCCATGTCAGCTGGGGTGGTGATGCATGGAGAGCACGGGGTCCCCCCAGGCCCCTCTGAGAGCCGGGGGCATTGCTCCCTGTGCTGGGGCATCTCCCTGGGTGGGATTTTGTGGCTGAGGTCTCCACATGCCTAACCCCAGCTGTGCCCGCCACGGGTTACCGTGGGTGCTGCAGGCTTTCTCCAAAGCACAACCCTAACCCAGGTGCTGAATCCCTCCCCACAGGTCTGCCAGAAGTCGGGCGAGATCTCCCTCCTCAAGCAGCAGCTGAAGGAGTCCCAAACGGAGCTCAACACCAAGACCACCGAGATCCTCAGCCTGAAGGCTCAGCTGAAGGAGGTGAGGATGAAGATGGAAGGGCTGGAGATGAAGACCCAGGACCTGGAGGGCTCCCTGCGCACCAAAGCCATGGAGCTGGAGGTGTGTGAGAACGAGCTCCAGCGCAAGAAGAATGAGTCCGAGCTGCTGAGGGAGAAGGTGAACCTGCTGGAGCAGGAGATCGTGGACCTGCGGACAGAGCTCGCTGTCCTCAAGGAGCAGCTGAGTGAAGCCCGGGAGGTGGCCAGGCCCTGCACCTTGATGGACGATGCTCAAGCCCTGCAGGGAGAGGTGGAGAGGCTGCGGGCAGAGCTGAAGGCTGAGCGGGACAACAATGAGCAGATGACCTCCAGCTTCCAGCATGAGCGGCAGACATGGAAGGAGGAGAAGGAGAAGGTGATTCACTACCAGAAGCAGCTGCAGCAGAGCTACCTGCACATGTACAAGAGAAACCAGAACCTGGAGAAGATGCTCCAGCAGCTTGCTGCGGGGGAAGACGGCAAGGAGCCCATCGAGCTGGACATACCCGGCGCCGACGTCCCCTACGAGGACATCATCGCCACTGAGATCTGAGCCAGGTCTGCCTTCTCCTTGCAGCTCGAGGGCGGGCGTCTCTTCCAGGCGAGAAGCTCGGCCCCTGCCTTGTACAGTTCAGATGAGCCATGTATTTATTAGTGGAGCTGGTGGCCTGGCCAGCTTTCCAGCCCTTCTCCCCTCCCTGTGGCGCTGCCCTCCGCCGCCTGTCGTGAGGTGAACAAGCCAGTCGTGCCAATGGTGACGTGCCAGCAGCTCCCCCTCGCCCCTTCTGCTCCTTGTAGGACTGAGAAACCGGCGGGTTTGGAGATGATGCAAAACTCCCAGGAGATGCTCTGCTCCAGGCTCAGTGGGATCCCGTGACGGTGCAGCTCTGGGGATGGGGACACCACAACCCTTCCCACTTTCTTCAAGAGGAATTGGCCACAGCACATTTCCAGGCTCTCGCTGCCTGGAGGAAGCACCACGCTGCTCTCATCTCCTTAACCTCGGTCGGTGCCGATTTCCAGGGTGCCGTGGGAGCAAGGAGCTGCCTCCTTCCACCTGCACAGGCTGCACATCTCCTCTCCCATCCTTCGGCTTAGGAAGGACCCTACGCACACCCCCCACCTCATTATGGCCAACACCACCACCAAAATCACCTCTCACAAACGAGCACAGCCCACCCCACACGCATCCTGTCCCTTGGCAGCACCAGCACATCCCTCCTCGCTGGACTTGCAGAGCCACGGTGAGCCCAGCGCTCCCCACTCCCACGGACAACGACACCGTGTCCCTTCTCTCCAGCTGCCAGGCGAGCAACTGGATTTAAGAATTAACTCCAAGACGCAGCCTCACCCAAGGAATCCGGGGGGGAAATCGGTTGTGTTTGCCCCACGCGCTCTCACTTGCTCGCTGCGACCGTCCCTCCCGGGAGCCCAGCTGCCTTATCTCCTCCTGTGCCCTTACATCCACGGGATCCCAGCAGCAGGACCCAAACCAACCATTTCTTTCATTTCTTCTACCCCAGCTCTTAAAATTTCCTCCTGCCGCCAGCAAGCCGGTAACGCGGCTCCACCGCTCCCCACCCGCGGTGACTCTCCTGTCCCCCCGCAGCTCAGCACGGGCCGGGAGGGAACCAGCCAGCACCCAGCTTGCCAGGGCAGAGGTCTCCAGCCGGGACCACTCTGTGCTAGTGCAATGATATTTTCACTGCAATGTGTTTGTTTACCCACTCACAAGCTGGGCACAAGCCCAGGAAGCCCCCTCCCAGGGTTATGTGGTGGGAAGGGGGGGGTCTTGCACGATCCCATGCTGCAAATTCGGCCAAGGGCTCAAAGCTGTGCACAAGCAGCAAAATTCAGCGTCCTTCATCCAGCTCCAGCCAGCCTGTAAAGGCGACACACGGAAACCAGTCTGTGCCTTCTGCACCTGCCCCCGAGCACCCCCAACACGCCAACCCCGGGCATCCTGGCTGGTCCTGGGGCACCCCGGCCAGCCCCAGGGCTGGCACGCAGCACAAGCCAGTCCTTAGCCATGGTCCACTGGAGAAAAGCCAACCTGAAATCCCAGTTCCAGCCCTGCAGCTGTAGGTCGGGGCCACGTCAGGTCAGCCAACCTTTGCCCAGACCTGCTGAAGGATGTTTTGGAGAGCCCGACTATCAGGGATGAAGGATGGCACCCGGCTCCGCTCCGGCTCGCGAGCCCAGAGGAGGTTTTCTGCATCATCCAAGCCATAGCCCTGCCCCGAGGGCTCTGCACCCCCTCCGCACCCCACGCCGGAGCCAGAGCACGGTGACCAGGAGCCCTCCGGTGCCAAACCCGCGGGGTGCCGAGGGGAGCCATGCCCTCCCCGGTTACCCCATCCCGCAGTCCCCAGCGAGGCGATGCCCACGCCCGCCTGCCCAGCCCTGTTCCCGCTCCCGCTGGCCTCGGTGGCACCATCCCAGGCCCCCGTGTCCCCCCCCCACCCCTATAGCCAGCGCTGTATGATGTGATCGCCCGGAGGCATCGCCGTGCTGCCTTTGCACAACGCAGTGTGACCGTCCGCATCGCAGGTGTGTCGCTCCCGGTGCGAGCCGCGGCCGCTCCGCGGCGGGCCGGGCTCAGCCTGTACATATAATTATTTTTCTGCAGGTTTTTTTGGATGTTATTTCTGGTGACCGATGTAAACTACTGGTAATTTTATGTTTTTATTTATAAATAAATTTTTAAAAACTTCCTCGGCCTCCCCGAGTGCCGGGCTCGGCAGCGCTGTCAGCACCGGCAAGCGGCAACATCGGCAGGAGGGTGCTTTGCCATGCCCCTCACCGGGGCACATCACCCCCACAAGCCTCAAACCATTTATCACAGCACTCCAAGGTCCCCTTTGGGGACATCCTTCCACCTGGCCTTGCTGGTTTCCAGCCCCGCTTCGCTGTGTGGGCGAGCGGCGTTATCTCCGCTGTGCAGCTGGGATAACCCAGGCATGGAAAAGTGGCAACTTGCCTCCCGCGGACGCATCGGAGAGGAGATAATCCTCCTGGCCCTGCTCCCAGCCTGCACCCCACAGGCTTCACCTTCCTGCTCTGCAGGTGAGGCTGATTTTCATCCCAGCCCCAGGCAGCCCAAGTCCCCCAACCCCAGTGGTCCCCAAGCCATCATCCCTGGAGCGGGCAGGGCCATCTCCTGAGGAGAGCCGGAGAAAACAATTGCAGAGGGGGAGATACGGTGGAAATGCCTGAACGAAACCAAGGACGTGTTTTGACTGCTGAAGCTGTTTTCCTCCAAAACCTATTTGCACTGCACGGATCTGGTGGTTTCACAGGTCTAAGCAGCGCAGGGGGAGGTAAAGGGGAACGCTGAGGGGCAGAAAACAGGGGGAAACACTCAACTTGTGGGAAACATCATTCGTCCGGACTCATCTGGCTGTTTCCACAGGGCACTTGCCCACCACAGCGCAGGGTGGGGGGCCCAAGCCATACAGAACCTGCTCTGTGCTCCCCCAGAGGGCATCCAGGTCCCACCAGCGCTTTCCAGGGTGGCCCTGGCTTCACTCACACTGCCTGAGGTGTGAGGGATGTGTGATTTTAGAGCCCCTGAAAACTGCTGAGGAGGAAGGAGATAGAAAACCATGTACAAGGACTCTCTTTCTCCTTCTGTTACAAATCACCTCTGACCACCACGTGCCCTGGCTGCGGGGTGCTGCTGGCTCAGCCGAGCCCTTCCCAGGCTTGTCCATGTGTCTGGGTCAGGAGAACAGCAAGGCGGAGACCCTTGAGCTGGCCACTGTCCCAGGGGACACCCCTGTCCCACAGAGATCACAACCAAATTGTGGATGCTGCAGCACAGCAAAGCAGAGACTTACCAGAGCTGAGCAGCAGCAGGAGTCAGGACAGGTCCAGGAGCAAGCGCAGCGTCCTTGGGGGCACGTGCACCACAAGGACAGCTTCTCGGCAGGGCCCAGGACACTGGGAAGCCAAAACCCCAGCCCTGAGGACCTCGGGCTGCTTCTTCCATTAAAGCAGGTGAGGGTCCCACCCCTTTTCTAGCAAACCCTTGATGAAGCTCCTGATGAGGAGCAGCTGTGTCCTCCTCCCAGGTAGGGCTCAGAACATCCTCTGTCTCGGGTAGTGGACACTGCCCAGCCCTTGCAGGGCTGCTCCACAAACAGGATCACAGCTCTTGTGTTAGGAAGCTGCGAGATCACAAGGATCCACTGGTCTACTGGGAGGTGTCTCTGCCCATGGCAGGAGAACTGGGATGAGATGATCTTTAAGGTCCCTTCCAACCCAAACCACTCTATGAAAGCTGAGCAGGGGAGGACAGCCCTGGCCAGGGCAGCCTGGTCCCTGCTGCAACCCCCCTGCTTCCCACCCAAGAGGAGGCACGTTCAGGAAGGAGCAGAAGGCCCTGGTAACGCCGGCGTAAAGCCATACCCTCGAGATACCCGGTGCTTCCTCTGTGGCAGCATGAAGAGGATGGCACCGGTGCGTACCAGGGCTCCTGGGCTGAGGAAGCATCAGAGCACAAGGGACACAGTTGGTTCAGGTGCTGGGGGGCAAAACAGGAGCAGCAGCCCCAGCTTGTGCATCCCCCCCCAGCTCCCTGCCTCGTCCGTGTGTTGGGTTAGCTCGGCTCCAGCTGCCCGAGCACCAACCGTCCGCAAACAGAAGGAGTTTGAATTAGTTGTTGAGCTAATCAGTGGATGCAAATAAGCTTCAAGACGGAGAAAAGCTGATTTGCATCTTCTTTTAACACCCCGGTGCCACTGCACCGGTTTCCGGCTATGGGGGGGGGGCAGAGTCAGGCCTAAAAACCTCAGCAGAGACAAGCCCAGGGCTGCCTTTGAAAGAGCAATTAAAGCGAGGCACCTCGTGCGGGAAAAGGGTGATGGAGGGTGGGAGGCAAAGCTGCTTTTGATGTGCAAATACCCTGCAGCAGCTCTCCCCACCAGCCTGCTCCCCTGCCTTACATCTGCCAGCCCCAACTGAAAACCCAAGGGGCAGGGTGGGGGAACCGTGCCCAGCGCTTGCTCTCCTCCCCTCCTCCATGAGCCGACAGCTGGCCTGTGCTTCTCGGAGGGCCCTGACTGGCTGACATCAGTTGGCCAAGGGGGATAAGACCCCCAGGCAGTCCTCATTAGTCATTACCAGAAGAAGAAAAAGAAAAAGAAAAAGAAACCAGCCTGTAAATGCGCTAAGGCAGCAGCTGGGAGATCAGCGCGGCCCGTTGAGCGCGGTACCTGCTGTCTCCGCGCCGTGAAATCTTGGGCTGCTTGTTTAGCACCCAGCTAAGGGCTGTGGCAGGAACTGCTCCCCGGGCAGGGGCCTGGAGCCCAGGGATGGCTCACGGCAGAGCCCGGCCCGATGCCACGCAGAGGAAGACCTCTTTCCCCAGCACCCGAGCACCCCTTTGCTTCCCCAGCCTGTTTTCCCAGCGAAGGGATAGAGTAGCTGTGCTGCAAGCCCCAGCCTGCCGCGGGGCCTCCGGCTGACGGGAGCTAGAGCTATTTCTGTCGTTCCTCTCTCAGCGGGCCCCGTGCCAGGCTCGGGCTCTTCACTACCTGGGAGCTTCTGGTCTGTAGGACAGGGTCTGCTGCAACGCGGGAACCTGCCCTTGCGCCCAGGACGACAGCGATGCTGTGCCTGGGTTGGCAGCTGCATTTTCTCCAGGAGCCGGGAGGAACACAGATTTCTGCCCTGCTTCGTGTCTCCAGAGCCGGAGGAGAGCGGGCTGAGGCGTGCCCGGCGATGCCGGTGGGAGTCAGTGCTGGTTGGGGCATGGGCAGCGCAGCCATCGCAGCCCCGGCCGCTCACGAGCCCAGGGAGCGGAGGGGACAGGTCAGAGCTGGATGTTGCCACCAAACCTCTGCCAGTCGCACACACCTCATTAAACCAGAGTAAGTAAACCAGAATTAACTCCACTAGGTAAGAGCTGGAGAGCCTCAGCAAGCTGCTTTTGTGCCTCAACTTCCTCCCTTGACCTTACAACCAACCCAACCCTTGGTCCCCACAAGCACCCTTCAAAACCCCAGGGCGTTTCCAGCCAGCATCCTCCAGGCCAGCGACCAGCACCGCCGCGCTCCCCGCAACTCCCAAAGCCGCTCTTGCGCTGCTGCCTAAACATTTAATTGAAAAAAAAGAAAGAAAAATCTCATTTCCAGGTGACACAGGATCTGGAACAGCCTCGTCCTCCCGGACTGCAGGCTCGGGAGCCGACGCGCGGCAGCTCGCTCCATCCTCTCACACGGTGCCGAGGCTGCCGCGCTCCGGCCTCTCCCCGCAGCGCTGCGGAAAAGCGGTTTCATCCCCGGCACAAAGCCCCCCTCGCCGCTGATCTTCATCCCAAACCTTTGTCTGGCCCGCCTGATGCGTGGGAGCTGCTCGCCAGCCTGCCCCGAGCCACGGAATAATCTCATTCCTTCCCCTTCGCTCCCATCAGTTGCAAATTAAGCCGAGCTTAATTGCCGTGAATAGTCTTACACGGCGTCTCGCTTTGCTCCGTGGCGCGCACACGCGTCGGGAGCCACGTTATCCCTGCGCAGACGCTCGCGGGTGTCTCCTCGGGAATGCTTGTTCAACCTTTGTCCCCAAAACCTGTCACCTGCTGAAGGATTTCAGGAGTTCACCGGACTTTGGAATGTCTTAGCTGGTGTTTTCAAAGCCTGGCTTGCTGAGGATCATCGGCCGCCATCTGTTTGTGGGGTTACTGCTGTGCCCTGACCACAGGGTCACCCTCAAGAGAGGGGGACTGGAACAGACGGGGTAAATAAGTAGAAAAAAGGTCAAAAGCACTTGTCTCAACTTTTTTCAAGCCATCAGCCGTTTTTAAGACACTAGATCCTCCTTCCACCACATTAAGGAAGAGCCTTTCAAGCTCTGAGGGACAATCAAAGCCATTACGAATACTGAGGATATGGAATTTGGAACTTCGTGTCTTCTCCTGGTGAGAAATACCCTGCAGGAGCCAGCTTGGACATCTAAATGAGGATTTTTTTTTTTAATCTTTACCATCTCAAGGCCTTGCACTTCTGTACAAGAAAGAGCTCAAATTAGAGCATAAAACAGCATTTAATGGAAGACCTGAGACAGCCCCAGGCTTTTATCAGTGAGAACAAACCGTGTTTGTGGAGGTGGTGGCAGCGCAGCTCAACACGAGTTCACGGGTGAACAGCAAAATCAGCAGAAAAGTGGGGTGTTTTTTTTTTCCCCTCATTAAGCAGCTGGTTTTGATGTGCACGTTGTTGAGCACAGGAGGGTGTCTGAGGGTACCTCCGCTCCGGAGCGCACCAGGAAGAACCCTGGACCTCCTTGTTTCACACTGTTCATCATCTCCAGCCGTGAGGCTGCATCCTGGAGAAGGGGAAACTCCTGCAACAGCGAATTCCCGGAGCAGGGCTGGCACCAGGGGCTGAAGGAGAGTCACGCCCCAGGCTGGCTGTGCAGGATACCTGAAGAAACCCACCCAGTTCCCCCTCAGCAGCACTGTTCCCACGGAAAATGTGAAGTCAAGAGATGCCTGAGCTCGTTTTCCAGAAGCCCTTTAATGTTTCTGAGCCTCCCCTGGTGCAAAGTGCCCTCAGAGGCAGGTGGGAACGGGGCCATCACGTTCTCCTCCCGCATTCCTGCAAAGCCTTTCCCCAGGACTGCACCACCCACCCTCTCCCCCAGCACAAAGCGCTCCATCCTGAAGCCGCAGGACAAATCCTGACCAACAAAAGCGACCAACTCTAGTCAATAATGCGGGGCTGGCTCAAGTGGCCCTCGCTGCACACCTAGAGAGGGAGGTGGAAAGTGGTTTTGGCACATTATGAAGTAGTTTCGCCCATGCAAACAGGATCCCCCCGTGGGAAGGGACGTCTTGGCCGCTGCTGAAAGACCCGAAGTTGTTTTCAACCACAGAAACACAAAAGCTTCCATTTTGTTCGACACCTTCCATATTTTAATTTATTTAGATATTCTCTACATTAAAGTATTCTCATGCCAACGCTTCCGACCTCCCATCCCCACCTCAAGAAAAATAGACTTGACACAGCGTTAGAGTGGAATGCACTGGAATAAAGTTGCGATTGCGTCCAAGTTACAGAGAACACGGAACAAACTATAGAGAGAACAGCACAGAGGAGCCGTCAGGCAGAGCCGGAGTTAGTACACTGGCCTCGAGTCACGTTGGCACCTTCCCCGGCAAGCACCGAAGGCGTTCAGGGAGGTGCAACGTGCTTTGGTTCGCTAGACCAGAGCTTGGACTACACGAAGCCTGGAAGAAAAGCAAGCAAGCCAGCCAGCGCTGGGCTCGGAGCCTCGTCGGAACCGAGCTGGAGAACTCCACACCGAACCGACTAGCCAAGCTGGCCGGGAACGCCGAGCTCTGCTGGCCAGCCAAACCCAAACCCCCGCCTGGAGTGCGAACCACAACGGTCTCCAGCCCACCCCGGAGCCAGTGCCACCTCGAGCGCGCTTTAGAGCGGAGTTCAAAATATCCGTTCGCACACGTTGCTTTCTCCTGCTGCACAAGAACACACTTCAAAACCGAGCTCCCCCCTGCACGGCTGCGCCAGGTGTAAGAGGGTGTGGGGTTGGGGTGGTTTTTTTCCCACATCTCTCATAATCCCCGTCAGCAGCAGCACAAAGCCTCGAGTTACCTCCAGAACCTCCAGTTCTGCCCACCGGGACACCAGGGCTCTCGGAATGCTTTAGCTGCTGGTTTGTGTCTGGCATTTCCAGAATGCAAAGAAGGAGAAGAAAACAAAAGGGTAAGTAGGAAGCTTACGCTGCAAGCTTCAATTTAAACCTTTCATTCAATAATTTAGCTTTATGCTACCTTCAGGTAGCAACCCACTGGCCTGTGACCTCCAAAAAGGCCCTTTGCTAGTAGGAAAGCACCTGGTGCCCCTAACTCGTGCCCTCGGTTCCTGCACACCTTTCAGAATCTTAAGCCGTAGTTAAAACCGAGCAAATTTGTTTTTCAGAGGGCGTATTGTCATGCGCCACGCTTGCCACAGATTAGCCTGGTCTCGAGGCACAACAGCAGGAGAGCTGGGTGCCATCTGTTCCACCAGCAGCACGGCGACCGCGGGCGCTCAGACCGAGCAGATGCTTTGGACAAAGGAAGCCACGTTTGCTCTTTCCCGTTTTCTACACCGCGTGCTCCTGGTTTGAAAGTAAAGATTTGCCATTTCTGGTAATCCTCACACACTCCCTTGAAATGTCTACCAAAGGTCCAGTTCAAAAAAAGAAAAACCACCAAGCTTCGTGACAGCTATTGCACATCTGTAAGAGCTGGCCTAAATATCTGCCTGAAGATCCAGGCTTTGGAAGAAGGGATATTTTAAAAACCGGTATCAGTGTACGCTGGAACACTGGCACAAGTGTCACCTATCCTTGGTTTTAATTGTAAGGGCGACAAGTAAACACCAACACATGAGAAAAGAAAACAAACAGCATTTCACAGAGCAAGGAGCTAGAGATGGAGCTGGGGCTAGTGTTTCGCAGTGGAATCCCGAGGATAGAATTCAGCCAGCGTTGTCTGAGGAATTCTCTTCAGCATCTCCTTGGGGAAGATCCGCAAAAGCTGCCACCCGATGTCCAAGGTCTCGTAAACAGTGCGGTTTTCGTAGGGACCTGCAGAAAGCGAGCACGGGCTGAGACAGGGGGCAGGAAGGGGTCTCACGAGCAGGCAGATCTGAGAACAAGACCGACGTGTTACTGCAGACGGAGCCGTTCTTCGTACGGACACTTACCCTGAGCAATGAAGTTCTTCTCAAACTTCTGCAGAAACTCCAGATAGAGAAGATCATCTGAAGTAAGAGCTTCCTCACCAACGACGGCCTTCATAGCCTGTACATCCTTTCCGATGGCGTAGCAGGCGTACTAGGAGGGGCAGAAACACACCCGCTTTTACCTTGATCATCCAGGTAACAGTTTCTGCTCAAACCCAAGCAAAGGGGCTCACTAAATACTCAGCGCTTCAAATCACTGAATTCCTTCAACGAATGCCCCTTACAGGCTGTTCAGTAGAAGGAGTATCTGAAACACGCCTCTGCTTCTCTGTACATACCAGCTGGTTGGAGACATCTGCGTGATCCTTCCTGGTCATGCCCTCTCCAATAGCTGACTTCATGAGTCGAGACAAGGAGGGCAAGACGTTAATAGGTGGGTAAACCTGGAGGAAGAAGACATCCAGGAATTTCAACAGGAATACTTTAACAAGTACAGAGTAATCCTAAATACGTTCTAACCGGGGTGGTACACACCTGCCTGTTATGCAGCTGCCTATCCACGTAGATTTGTCCCTCGGTGATGTACCCAGTCAAGTCAGGGATAGGATGAGTAATATCTGCAGAGGAAAAAAAACGGTTTGACAGTTTTAAAGCCTTTTATATCCATTCTAGCAGCAGCTTTTTACTTTAGTAACTGCAAAGCTAGTACCCCGGTACATCAGTAAGGATTAGAGCTGCAAGCACTCCTGAGAGACAGCTGGGGAACAGTCCCAAAGTCTGAAACGGGCAAAGCTTTTCTATCAGCAACATCGACACTGAAGAACTGCGATATTCAAATGGAAGGTTAAAGGCCACGGGGCCTCCTGTCTTGCCGTGCGTCCAGAACAAGGCTGCTTGCTCTAGAGGAGTCCTTTAAAGCGCTATTTATTAAAAACGCTTGAAAAAAAAAAAAAATCACTCACCATCATTGGGCATGGTCAGAATAGGAATCTGAGTAATGGAACCATTCCTGCCTTCCACGCGCCCTGCACGCTCATATATAGTAGCCAGGTCGGTGTACATGTAGCCTGGGAACCCACGTCGGCCAGGCACTTCCTCTCTGGCTGCTGAAACCTGAAGCAACCCAGAAAAATGTTTCCAAGAAGTCAGATCGCTCCTACAGACCTCCCGTCTCTCCTAAGCTACCATCAACGAAGGGACTGAAAACCTCACTGGCTATGTAAGAACGCCGTAACGAACACTAACAACAGCTTGAGCAGAAGTTCACTTTCTCACTCGATACCACAAGCGCTTCCTGCCAACACCCAGCACACGAGTTAATAAGGGCGTACCTCTCGCAGAGCTTCGGCGTAGGAGCTCATATCTGTCAGAATGACCAGCACGTGCTTCTCGCACTGATAAGCCAGGAACTCGGCTGTTGTCAGAGCTAGACGAGGCGTGATGATGCGTTCGATGCTGAAACAAACCAGCGTGGTGTTATTAATGACACGTGCAGCAGCCGGAGTAGCAGCGTTTCATATTCTGCTTTGCTGCAAAGTGCCAGAGTAAGTGACATCTGGGCAGGACACCAGGCTTCGGCTTCCACCTTACTCGTTCTTCTCAGCCTTTTCCCAAGGCACACAGTGCAACTACTTACGTTGGATCATTGGCCAAGTTCAGGAACAGACACACGTTGTCCATGGACCCGTTTTCCTCAAAGTCCGATTTGAAGAACCGAGCAGTTTCCATGTTCACCTAAATCATAACATGAAGGCATCAGTTCCAGACCAGATTTTAGGTTACTACGTTTTGCATCATATTAAGATCCAAACACCTCACTAACACTCCAAGAGCAAAGCTCTCTGTATCATGAAGCCTCGCCTGAATTCCCAGAATGAGTTATTTCTACAATTCCGGGCTGGAGGTTAAGTTTCAGACGCTTTATCCTCACCAGTCACATTGTCACAGTAGTTCTGGCCGTTTGGGGTTTTCAGCCAGCCAATTAACACTGTCTAGTTATAAGACCTACTTCAGCTACTCTCAGCGTTATCTTATTACTCAAGAATCATTTTCCTCAAAAAATATTGACTTACACCCATAGCAGCAAACACGATGGCAAAGTTTTCTTCGCTGTAGTCCATCACATCTTTGGATTTCTTCACCAAGCCAGCTTGGCGACAGATCTGAGCTGCAATCTAAGGGGAAAATGTTTCAGTCCACCTGCGTATTTGATGCTCTTACAGATCAGAATTTCACTTGGTTTACTTTTTAACCCCAGCGAAATGCAAGCCCCTGTTTAGACAGCAGCTTTGAGTACTCACCTCATTGTGGGGCAAGCCAGCAGCTGAGAAAATGGGGATTTTCTGGCCTCTGGCAATACTGTTCATACCATCTATAGCAGAAATGCCGGTCTGAATCATTTCTTCAGGGTAGATACGACACTGGGGGTTGATTGGCTGACCTGTTACATTTTTTAAGAGAACACATGTTATTCCACGTACACATCTGAAGCTTGCTCAAACCGCTGACCCCGAGCACTGACCTACGGCTCATGTCCAGAGGTGCACACCTCACTGCTAGGCCTGTGAATCTTTAGATGCACTTGGGTTGTACCCAAGCCTTTTGTAGATCCCAAGACTCTGGCACTCTGTGGTCATGTAAACGGTGAGTGCTTTCACGAAAAGCCTATCAGGTTATCAGCTTTTTATCTTTGGAGGCTGTGTAATTAAGATAGTCTACACATACTTCAAAGAACAGCTCCTAAGCATTACAGAAAAAAGTTATTTTCTGCTACCTCATCTTCCTGCATCTCTGTAAATTTGGTTTAATGCCACACGTGTACTTAAATATAAGATTAAACTCCCCCCAGCAGTCAGATCCCACGTTCAAAACCTGTAACATTTAGAAATCGACACCAGATTTGTCTTTAACTCCATGTCAGAAATGGATTAAGAACATACCCATTATGTCAAGGAAATCTTCAGCCAGAACAATGGGGCCTCTGTCTATAGGTTTTCCTGATCCATTAAATACTCTGCCTGCAAGAAAGAACAATAAAATCAAGACGTAAATTACTGTGAAGTTAAGTCAGCGTGTGATAACTCTGCTCATTCTTCAAAGCAAGATGCAAGTACTCACCAAGCATATCCTCAGAGACTGGGGTTCGAAGAATATCCCCAGTAAACTCACAAGAGGTCTTCTTTGCATCAATACCTGAAGTTCCCTCAAACACCTGTAGATATACAAGAAGAAAAAATGAACCCACGCGGGAGAAAGGAGTAAGTTGTGTGCTCTACAGAACAACACGAACAGCGTTCATGAAGTGTACCAGCAGCGCCCAACAAACCCGCTGCCATTCCTTTCATCTCGAGCATTTCCCTTTGCTGACAGGGTGAAGTTCTCCAGATAAGCATTGCTATTAACAAGAATAAGAAGTACCTGCACAGGAGTTTACCTTAACTCTCGTACTGTACAATTACAGAACAATTCCTTTAATCTAGCAAAGAAATATAGGGAGGGGGTGCAAATAAAAAAAAGCCACGGCACTGCAGTTCTCAGTCTTCTAAAATGATTCATCCCATTTGCACTTGGAATAAGTAGGTGATTTTTTTTTTTTTTAATTTTACAATACCATATCACAAGATAGATCAGACACATGCTCATTAATGAAGTTTTCTTCCTGTTGCAACAAGAGACGCCCCTGTCCTTAGTCCTACCTGAACCACAGCTTTGGAGCCGCTGACTTCCAGAACCTGCCCGCTTCTTCTCGTGCCATCAGGAAGAGTCAGGTGGACAATCTCTGCGTACCGAGGAAACTGAGGAGAAGCAATCAAGATGGTAGAAAGCATTAAAATCCAGTAGTCATGAAACACAAGTTAACAGTTTCAAAAAGCTTACCTAGGCAACTACTCTATTTTTACACTTATCAGAACAAAACCCATTCCAAGGCGATTAAAATTTTTCAGGCTAAAGCTGTTTTTACTGAGACTAGACGATGTTTGAGAGCAGCAGGCTGCAGAAAGCCCTGACAGAACCTGTTCTAAAACCCCTGTAGTCCCAAAACACGAACGGGAAGCCACAGTGCAGTGTCTGACAGGGAGAAAAAGCTGCCTTCTGCCTGTACACAGCACCCCTTGCTGTCTTCAGCAGCGACCTGCCAAAAACAAGCCAGAACTATTTACAGTTCCCTTCCACAGAACACTTAGGCTTTGGTAACAAGGAGTTCAGGAACAAAGCAGATAGGTATGTTTCCTGCCTTCAGGGAGGAAACATACATTCCGGGGATTTTGGTAAAACTGAAACACTGTTTCCTTTCTTTCCCCCAACAGCCTCAATGGTTTTCCCCTTCTTCCAGGGCATGGAAAACCCTCCCTCAGCTTTGCAGCTCTTTGCCTATCTCATTTACCTTGGCACTCAGAAACATGCCGTGTATCAAAACTGCTCAGCAGACCCGTGAACTTCACAGCAGTCTGGATTTAACTTGTCACAGCTTTTCTTGTAAACTTTCCCTCAAAAAGCTTCATTAAGAATCTGAATCTTTACCTTAACTTGATCCAAGATAACCAGGGGACCATTCACACCCGATACAGTTCTATATGCTGAAAGAAAACAAGCCACGAGTCAGTTACTGCCTCAGACCATCAGAAAGACCCTACTGAAAGTTCTCCAACCTTCATTCCTATCTCTAGTCTCAGGTTTGCAGATTCTGGGCTCAGCTCTGTACCTCTTCTGTGTTTACCGTGAACTCCACAAGTACCAGGTACTGAACTGTGTGGCCAGCATTTTTTGCTGCTACTTGCAAAGCACCTGAGGTACCATTAAGATACAGGATATCACTGTTTTCTTGTCCATCGTGGAAGTTCACTGCAAGTCTCTGTCCAGGGATAATCTGAATGCCACCAGAAAGACCAGTACACATTGAGCTGACATTTTAAGCTAAGAAAAATACACAGTGGCAAGACCTTTAAAGAACAGGGATAACAGCATCTGTAGTTTGTGATAAAGAAGGTGCCGCTGCAGTTTAGGTCCCATACATGGCAAGAAGACCTTGGTATCAATACTCAACGTCAAGGCTTTTTTCTTTTGACCACAGAAGCGTCCTGCTCCATGACACTGAAACCACGCTGGGCTCTGCAACGTGCACACATCTCGTGCTCAAAAGCAGAGCTACTGTGGTTAAGTTGGGGTTTTTGGAAACCTTATAACACCTTCCCTGTCTTCTGAGAAAAGGTCAGTGCACTATGCTGTGAAAGGTTGAATTTCACCTTAGCCAAACTCCACCTTCTCCTGGGTTATCCTGGTTTATCTCAAAGATTGACACCCGATAGAAGGCCACGGCTAGTCGGCTCGTGTCTTAAACATCAGCAGCTCAAGCATTAGCACTACAGACCGCTTCCGAGGTGCTGCGAGCCCAGAGTTCATCACTCTGCTCTCAGCCTAGTAGAAAAGCTGTGAAAATGTAGCAGACAAACCTCCTGCGTTGCTCCAAGGATACACGAGTGTCCCAGCTAGAGCCCAGCAGCACTTGCTAAAAGCAACACTGAGTCAAAGCTTCATCATGGTCACAAGGAGCAGTGATCAAGAGAGTGACTGTTAATCACTTCTCCCTGGGATGGAAAAATGAGCAAGTGGAGCAGGTTCCAAAGCAGGAGAGACACCAACACCCATTCCTGGTCCCGTTACAAGGCTGAGGGAACAGGCACTCATGGTGCTAGGAAGGATCACAGATTCCACCAGCGCCAGACCACAGGGAGCGATCTGCTGCTGCCGCTTGGGCCTGCCCAGGCCTGGCACGCTCACCAGGTGCTGTCTAGACTGTCAACAGCACGGTATTTACCCTTCAACAAGCAGTGGGAACTGTTGCAATGTAATCTCTCCATCAGCAATAACCAAAACTGCAGCAGATAAGGTTTGAGGGTCACTGGGCCTATACCATGGTCTACAGCTACAGCTTCCATTTCTGTTTTTCTCTTGTCAAAAACCGCCCTGCAACACGTGTCCTGCGATTTCTCTTGACCAGAAGCAGAAGCTGGCCCTGCTCCTTTCACCTGAGCAAAGACAACCACACGGACACCACGCTGTGAAGAGAGCTCCTCTCAGACTGCAAGTCCTGCAGCCCACTGTCCGTGTGAAATGGAAAACATTATCTCGAGCAAAGCATTTCATCTCATGACTGTCTCACGAGCACTTCCTCAGCCAGCGGGAACAGGCTCACACTCCTTGCTTTGTCCACAAGAAAATATTACCTAGATGCCAATCAGCACCAATTTTCCTTGAAAACAGCTCACCACTGACTAAGAATTCCCGTTTCCAGTAAGACCGACCAGCTCTACGACAAACCAAAGGCAACTGAAATGTTTTTCATATCCAGCTTGCAAGCGACGTCAGTTTGGGCAAAAGCCAAAATCTACACGGAAAAACAGGAGCTGAATATTGAATCGTTTTGGTTGGAAGAGACATTTAACATCATCAAGCCAAACTGTTAACCTAACACACAGTCACCTTGGCTCCAACCTTGGCAGAAGCCTCCGCTCTGGAGTAAAGCGGAGCTGCAGACTTGGTGGAGCAGGAATGGAGATGATGGATTGGGCTTTCAAAGCAGACTGACATTTTCAAAGGAACCACGGCAGAGAAGCTCCCTGGCTACCACCTTGTGGGTGGAATCAGAGAGTGGTTGGTGTTGGAAGGGACCTTCCAAGCTCATCTAACCCAAACCCCCTGCAGTCAGCGGGGACATCTGCAGCTAAGGCAGATACTCACCCTTCGAGGTGCACAGACACAGCCACCCAGGTAATTACTACCTAGGCCCCAAAAAGGTCAGAAAAAACCCCACACCTTCACACAACCTGGACTTCCCCCCCGTGCAAAACACTGCAATAAAGGGTTTTCTACACGGCTCCCGTGCTTCCCCTTTTTCATCCGATTTCTCAACTCCGTTTTAAGGGAGCAGAACCACGACACCCTCCACAATTTACAGTAAATTTACTTCCTGCCCAACCATCCCTCTTTCAGGAAGGACGAGGCCTGCGTCCCCCGGCGGGCAGCAGGCCTGCGAGTCTCGCTTACGAACACGACCAGGCCGTGAAGGCCCCACCGCGGCACCGGCGGAGGGGGCAACTCCAAGACCCCGGCCCGCAGCCCCTCAGAACCCCTCCCGCAAACCCGAAGGAGCGCCGGGG
>VZZY01024568.1:84053-252114 GCA_013400335.1 Eurystomus gularis | reverse complement strand
CCTGTGGCACTACGGCAAACTGATTAAAAACCTCTGTATTCTCTTGGTAAACCTATCACAAGTTATTCCCATCTTGCTGTTAGAGTACAAATGCCAGCAAGTTACATGTCTAGATAGAAACTACTTCTACACAGGGGAAAAAAGTCTTAACTAGGTGTGAAATAAATCATCTGGGAAATTGGCTGATCCAATCAGGAGCACTATCATGACAGAAGAGTAAAATTTTGAGAGTAAAGTTAGTACAAAAAATTTTGACAAATGTATGATCATTAGGATAATTTTTTTTTTTTTCTGGTTCAGGCTGAGTTTGTCTAGTTAGGGCTTTTTCTCAGAAGCACTTACAGTTTTTTGATCAGTTTTAATAGAAGGGCTTCTCCAAGCCAGGTTAGCTGCAAAGTTTGGGGAGATGTTATCTATCAGATGAGAAGGTAATGACAGAGCTGGCTCTGACACAGAAGAGAGGACATAATTCTTTGAACTCTGAAGAACCCAGCTAACATGTCTAATTTGGAAATAAGTTTCCTGTGACCCAGCGGTAGAAAAAGGCACCTCTGGATGATTTGTCTCAGTTTTGGAGCACAGCAGTAGGACACATCCTCTTAGATATGGGAAGCAGGCACTGAGACAAGACAGGTGTGGAGTTGGACTTCACCTCTGCAGGAGCAGCTCCTGTATGGACACTTACCCATCTATGTTCACAGTGCAGGGCTTGGAGCTCACATGAAAAAAACTGCACAGTGCATCCATGTGTTCCTCTTCCTAGGGGAAACTGACTAATGCCAAGTCTCCCAAATTTCAGCTGATACAAATAGGAAGCAATAATGAAGAAAGAGCAATGTCTGTCAGTGTCCTGTAAGGCAGAGACCTTCTTCCTTTCCAAACCTGCCTTGCAGGTGCTTGGGGATTGATCCAAAGCTGCTATTGTCAAGCACAATGAGTACTTGTTCTGAATAATTAATGTTAATTTTGGATGTGTCAGCTCCTACCCAGAGCTCCTGAGTATGAATTAGTTTGCCCAAGTATAAATGGTAAACTTAGAGGTACATATTGTTTTACATACCATGTATATTCTGGTATGTCCTGCTCCTTCTCCAGCTGATATTAATGTTAACAAATTGAGCATAAGGATGTAGCATTAGGCCCACAGAGCATGTCATGTTCTATAGCTTTTGTAGTTAAAGTGAAAATAATTCTATGCGTAATTCTATGTGTGTTTGTTTCTGTCTATGGAGTATTGCTAAGTCTTTTTCATTTTGAATGTGGTATAGGAGTTGGAAGACTCTCTCCTTGTGTCATCAGCTTGAATTGAGCCCCAAAATGTACCCAGTTCCAGCCATCATCTGCTTTTTTTTCAGTGACCTGTGCAGAGCAGGGTTTTCTGGCAGGAGAAAAACCTGACCAGAGACAATCATGCCTCTGTGCCCTATGGATGGTCTCCCTAGGACAGAATTAGTGGCTTCTGATGCTGAGCTGCTACTGTACTTATGGATAAACCAAGGAATGATGTCTGCAGGCCCCTGAAAGTAGTACATTCCTGAAGCAAAACTGTGTTCATTCTGAATGGAGTTAAGATGTTGTATCTAACTACCTACTCTGCAGGGAGTACATGCACATCTTTCACCTTACACTGCACTTCCTAGTGTGAGAGGAAAAAGCCCTTTTTCAATGAAAAGAAAAAGGCATTATTCCTTCTGGAATACCAAATAGCATGGCTGTTTTTCCATTAAAAATATTTTTTTTCTTCATAGCAATTTCTAGGAGGTTTTAAGCTACAGTGCTATGCAGATATGCATATATGTACATGAATACATACGTTCAATGAAGCATATAACCTGCTCTATCTTTTTGGCAAAGCTTAATAAAGGTTCAGAGTGGGCACACAAATTAACTCCTTCCTCTTTACTGCAATCTCCTGCTTTCCAGGTAGAAAAAGTTTTGGTGTCATCTTTCCTCTTGAAAACAACACAACCCCTATGAAAATCCAAAAAGAATAGAGCCAAGGACTTAATGTTTAAACATCCACATGAATGACTATTATAAGCCACGGATGAATTAAATCTGCCAATGACTGTGCTCTTAAAAAGGTTTGCATTAACTAAAAACCCCAAACATTCCCCCTTCTGCCTAATGCTTCTGTTTGCTATTCCCATAACAAGAGATAATGATTTATTGTACCCTATTTGTTTTGGGTTTTAATAGGATTTTGAAATAAGTCTTCAGCAAACAGATTATTGGAAGTTGTAATGACAATTAGAAGTTAGAACTAAGTAATTTGCAACTTCAAGTAACTATACTGAGCTAGTAGCTTTTTTTGGTAGAGTAGAATTAGTAAGACTGAGTCCCACCTTAAGCTCCTTGCAGTCTTTTTGGACAAATGACAAGTAGAAGTGGCTTATAAGACAATATTTAAAAAAATAAGGCCTTGTATTTGCAAGAAAAAGTCCTAATTGGGTATTTTCCAAGAAGGTGTAAAACAGCTATGAAACTCTAGAGAATAATTTTTCTCTTACATTATCCTAGATCTTGTTTAAAACACAAGCTGGGCATACAGTCATCACCATCTCTAGTGACTTTTCAGCAAAGTATATTGAACAATCAAGGGAAGAAAATCAGTTAAATGCTGAAGTGGCTGGGAGAAAAGGAACAGTGTCAAAGTTGTCCTCAATAAAAGAAGTGTTACACTGACATGATCTGTAGCTTGATACCAGATATTGGAACCTGAACGTTGTAATTTATCAGAAATTGTTTCTTTTATAACCACACATGAACTATCCTCAATGATGCAAAATAACTTTATAATTGTCTCAAAATGGAGGATTATGTATATTGTTTCAAATAGTCACTTCTAAAAATACAGTAGGAAACTGCAAGGTGTTGAAAGCTGTTTTAGCTTTTCAAACCCAATCTTGGCAAGGAGTTTTGCTCATTAACAGTGACTCTTGTAGCCATTATGGAGGCGAGGTAATAGAAATCTTTTTTATTGATTGGGGCTGTACTTCAAGAAAGGCATAATTGCCGCCCTAAATTTAATCTTGTAGATACTCATCTGGTGCCAATGTTCTGTTTTAGTATTAATGTCTTCCTGGAACTGTTAAAGTGAATGTTAAAACCTTAACTTCATATTAACAGTGCTAACTGTGATCTAGATCGGTATGCATTATTAAAATATAGCAAGTATTTTTGACATCTGGTCCTTTGTTGAAGTGTTTGTTTAGTAGGAAACTTGCAAGGAGTGGCAAGTGTAATTTACTTTTTTAATCTTTTAGATTTGGGATACTATTTACATTGGAGCAACATATAACATAAAATGAAAGACAAAACTTAAAAAAAGAATAGAGAATAATTTATTGGAGAATAGATGGAGTATATTTAAAAGCATTTTGCTATGCTAGTTAGATGCAGAGAAAAAAATGCTACTCTAAGGAGCTGCATGAAAGGGAGGAGGAATGTTTCTGTGAGTTATAGTACTGACAGTTTTCCCAAGCTTTTTTAAACACTTCATTTGCAGTATTCAAAGTTCTCACAGTCAGTGTGTTTTTTATTCTTGTGAATTGACAGGTCAGATCAAATCTTACATCTAGTTACTGTTGCAGCTCTGTAGGTTCAATCAAAAAATTCTTGTATCCTTGTTCCCCTAAGTTACCTCTGGAAGAGTGCAGAAATGTCAGAACTTTTGTATTCTTCCATCAAGGCACTGAGATTTTGGTCTATAGTTGCTCTGAACCTTCCAGTGAGAAAAAGGAAAAGAAAGCGTGAATGCCCAAGATGTGGTTTGGGATTTTCCTTATTGAACCTGAGAGTTATCCAAGGGAATGGTTTAAAACTTTTTTTCCAAATGAACTTATAAGTGATATCCTTATTCCCTTCCTCCACCGCCAAGGTTTCCTGCCACTGCTCCATCCCATCCCACGTCCGTTCCACTGCTTGTGATGAAACATGTGGCTCGTCTTTTGGGCACTGGTAGGTGTGACAGTGGTAGATTTCTGTAAATCTGAATTTTCAAATTAAGATGAAAATTTCTGAGATCACCTAGATTTTCTTGTGTTTCACTAAGCCCCTATTGTATGACTGGAAAGCTAGTTTTATAAAATGCTTTCAGGGATTAAGACTACATGGGGCCTTCTGTGTCCTTAGCATGTCAACTGTTAACTCACCTGGGAAGGATGTATTACAGAGGGAAAAAGAGAACTCAGTTGTAGAGGCAGCTACAAGCCAGCATTTCATCAGGTGTTGCATTAATACCTCCACAAATAAATGCTGACATGTTAGCAACTTAGAAAACTAAAGCACTTGACTTTAGCAGTTACTCAGTAGAAAGACACTGGAGCTAGTCTTGGTTGAACATTATTGAGGTCTTTCCCTTGTTAGTCACTGAAATTTCTCAGTAGAAGCTGGATCTTATTTATTCACTCTTCTTTAGACTGTGGGTAAACATACCTGTTTTTAAAAAATGGGAAGAAATGAGGAAATTTATCTGTGCCTTCACATTTTAATGAAAGCGAAATAGCACGGCACTAAAAACCTTTATAAAATGGTCTTTACTGTTTAAAAACCTTGCTGTTGTCAGGAGCGGTTGTTGTGGTGGTGTCACTACAGCCACAGATCATGAATTTGAGCCTTGCCATAGAGGTTTGAAAATAAATGTAGGTTTATTGACATGAGAAAGGGTTATTTTCTAGTCTTCTGTGTGATTACATGAGAAGGGAGAGAACTAGCAATTTCTTCATGTTGTATCTTCTGAAGTGAAAAACATGCTCAGTACCAGATTATCAATGCCCAAATGATTGTCTTCATTGTCCTGCTGTTATGTTGTCTTCATCCTGTTGGGAGCTGAAAAAAGAGAAATGAGGATTCAGTTACTTAAGGGACTAGAGAAGAAACAGTCTTATGCACGTGATGTCATGTGAGAAATATTATGTGCAAGTGTTCAAATGATTCATTGTATTTACTGTGTTTTCTTTGGAATTCTTATGCAATTACAGCAAAATCACCATCCACATTTTTTTTCACAACTTTGACTTAGGCAACCAAAGTTTTTATTAACCAGGGAATGAAGAACATGTTATTGAAAGGGATTAAGCAGTGAAATGATGAATGGAACTGTTTCCAAAGCATGCACATAAAGTGATATCATCTAGCTAAGGCTGATTTCTGCTCCATCGCTTCAACAGGAAAAGAGCTATATTGCTGAAATGATTCCGCTTAGGCTCTATTATTTGCAGTGGTGCTTGACAGTTATGGAGTTGGAATTCAATTTCTTTCATCTAAAGCAGGTGTGCCTTAAAAAAAAAAAATCACTCTGCCACTTCTGTATAACGCATGGAGATTGTTGGCTTCTTGCCTGAAAGCGTTTCAGTGCACTTATCCCATTTTCGTACAGCAGAAGTTGTCCATGAACATCATCTTGGTTTAAATACATGAGTGAATTTTCTTTATCCCAAACAAGATAACAGATGATATGAAAAGCTTTATTTTATGCTAGCATATAGATTTAAGAACCCATTTTGAAGGACAGTTTTCTAGAAATCTCTATTACAAAGTACAGAAAGGTGTTGATATAAATGTATTATTCTGGACAAGAAGAAAGGTGCTCCTTAATCCTGATGTATCTCTATTTGATAAGACAGGTTAACCTTGATATTAGTATCATGTATCCAAATTTTACTTTCCTGTTTGACTCTAAAATACCTTACCTTAGTTTCTGATAGTGATGTATCCAGGTAGCAGTCGTTTATTTGTGAATAGCACACAGCATATTTATTTTATATGAAAAGGCAACGTAATTCTACAAGAGCCTGCTGGAATTTAGACAGGTTTAGTTAGAGTAAGGATTTGAGTTTACATGGAAAAAATGTATGCAATGTGTGGAAGAACTATATATATTTATTGAGGTCAAATAAAAATGTATGTGCATATTGATCTCCAAGCTAAACAACCCCAGTTCCCTCAGCCACTCCTCGTAGGACATGTGTTCTAGACCCTTCACCAGTTTTGTTGCTCTTCTTTGGATGTGAATATATATACACAATAGGATTTATTATGAAACTTAAAATGCTGCAAAGGCCCTGTCCTGGTTTTTTTTTTTTTTTTGGTAGAAATGTGGAAAGAAAGATTGAGCATATCTTTAATACTAAACAGGGCAGAAACTTCTAAGTATAAATGTTACACAGACCTGTGCAATCACCCCAAAACTCCATTCTGAGAGCATGTGTCAACTAAAGTCAAAGCGTATCAGAGAAGACTTTTAATGGACTGGTTTCTCATGTGTTTGTAAAACTCTAATGAGAGCTAAAGAAAAACGTTGTGATTCCCAAGTCAGTAGACCTCTTCTGTCCCATTTAGACTTAAAGAGAAGATACAGGATGCATCTTTTTTTATTGCAGGGAAACAGTAGAAGGCCAGAATGAACACTTTCATAAGTTTGTTGTTTTTTTTTTTTCTACATAAGCTTCTCTGAGACTAAAAGTGTGTTCAAGTGTTCATACTGTGCACTACCATAGTTATTTAATTCCTTTAAGTACAAGTGGCAGGCTTTTTTCACCAAGAGGCTGGAGCATACTTGAAGACCTCCAGGTCAGCAGGGATCTGAACTGGAGAGTTCACCTGGAACGTGCTTCTCTGTGGATTTATCTGGGCACGCCTGGGTGCTTCCAGGTCTAGACTAACTACAGTATATCAGGATGCCTCTAAATATAACCTGAATACAGAACCAAGTATGTGTGTTGAAGGTATTCAGTGATATAACGAGGAAGTCACAGTCATGTTTCTTACTTAAATAGCATTAATTACTCTTATATTTCTTTGTAATAAGCAAGCAAATAGTTTGACTGACATACATGTGTAACTCAATATTGCTTATATTTTACTTTTCCTTTTTATCTCATATTACTTCTATTTGCCAAATAATTTATGAATAGGCATGCTGTTTTTATCCTAACACTCTACAGATGAATAGCTTGTGTATTCACAGACGCTGTGTACAGCTGGTATAACTTGAACACCATGAGTTGTGATTTAACGTCTCTTAATGTGTAAATGAACAAAGTAATGGTGATGTTAAGGTCACTAACAGCAGCAAAAGGTTGCCTAATATGAGAGATTGTTTATTAAAAACATCTTGTATTTTCAGGCTGTACTGACATCAATAGTATGTTTAATCTTTGAAAGGTCATCATTGGGTTTGTTCACAGGGAATGAATGGCCTGTTGCTGTTCGATTTACTGGTAAATTCCAGTGTTAACAGTATCTGCTATAAGGTTTGCCATTTCTTAATTATTATTTTCTGTAACAGGCTTCACTTCTCAGTACCTTTATGCCTTAGAATAAATATTCAACAGACGGCAAATCTAGCTCATTGATATTTAAACTGGTATTGGGAAAATACCCCATCGTGATAGCTTGTACTGTAATATTACGCACCATTTATATCTAACTAGATAACATTGTTTAGCTGAAATTAATTATGTTGGCTTAATTAATGCTATTACTTTAATCCATCTAGAACGGAAAAAAAGCCCAACAAGGAAAGTGTGATGGTATCAGATAGGACAAGAGATACAATACAAATTTCAGCTTTCTGAAAAGCTCCCTGTGGTACAAATGATGCAGTGATTGTCTTAGTCTCTTTTGGGACTTGTGCCAAAGTTTTTAGCTGTGGTTCCACTGGAAAAAAGGCCTGTTTATTCTGTTTTGTTTGGGTTGCCCCTTCCAGCCCTGAACAAATGTGCCCTAATGGGTGTTTTGAATGTAAAAGTCAGCAGGAGCATTTGTCTTCATGTCTGCCACAAAACTTGCTAAATTATCTGGATCTCTCAAAGAGTCAATACAAATTAAAAATACGCAAAAGGTTTCTAAGAGAGTGATTGCTATTCTAGCAAGTTCATTAGCCTTCTGAGGAATGCTCTTGGCAGGCTTTGTTTAGCAGAAGTCCAAACCAAAGTAAACAAAAAATGTCAGAAAATGAATTGCAAATCACTTGGCAATATAAAGTGAGAACTAGGCTGTAGATGATGAATAATTTGTGAAAATGTATGTTATTCCTCCAGGACTCCTAACTGCGCAAAGGGGAACTATACCAACGATTACAGCAGAGCAAGGGGAATAACTTGATTAAGCAAATATGGGCCATCCAGCTTTTCCAAATGCACTGGCAAAACCAGACTCCAGGCACTGTTTAGTTTGTGGAAAAAAGGAGTTCTGCACTGAAGCCCTTTTTTTTTTCAGCTCCCTATATCTATCTCCTTAGTTTTCAATCTATACGCTGAAGAAAAATGCTGCTAAAGATGAATTTTTCATTCTAATTTTGTGAGACTAAGTTGAAGACTAGAAATTAAAGGAGGAAATCAGTCTCCTAAACTGGGTAAGTGGCAATTACCTTGCACCCCCTTCCCTAGGAAAGGGAGGTTGGGCAGTTCAGGCGCTTGCAGGTGCGGACACCTGGAGCATCTTTTGTCAGCTGCTGCTGAGGGAAGGGAAGAGGCTGCTCCACTCCAATTTAATCCAGGTTTTTTTGACAAATTTTACATGCCCCTGCTACTGTATTGTTCCCATGATTTGAAGATTCACAACAGAAACAGAGTAAAGAATGAGTTGTAACTCCCATAGCCAAACATAGTGGTAAATCTAAGAGGAAGGAGAGACAATTGCAGATGACACAGGCAAGGCTAATGTGCTCAATGACTTTTCTTCAGTCTTCACGGGAAAGTTAAACGTGACAAAAGGCTCAACATGATCAGAATGAACAAGGGAACAGGAATGCAAGGGAGAGTAGGGAAGGAACTGAGTATTTAGATTCAGAAAAGCGAGATTTAGGGCCTGTTTACAAGGTTAAGTGAGTAGGCAATGAAGTGGGATTTGAATTTATGGTATGCTATCTACTGCGCATAACTCTCCATATGGAAAGCCTTAGTATGTAAGAGAGTCTTTACATGAAGCAGCTTTTCCAGGTCAACAAGGCCTCACAGAGTTTATCCCAGCATATTTAAAGATGCAGTTTCCAAACCACAGCAATTTGCTTTGAGAACTCCCAAAGGATATAAATAGTCCCAAAACATGGTACATTTCTTTAACTGAGGAAAAAATTTATTCAGACTAAGTTGGTATCTGGAAAGTTACTAACACAAATTAAGCAATCAATTTTTAAGTCCCTTAGGCTTAATAAGGCAAGCAGCCACTCTATCCACCAAGAGCAGATATGTTTTTCACTTTAGGAAGAGTTCTGATATGACTCAGACGGTCATGCCAGTAAGTATGATTCAGATGAAACAAGGAGCAAGGCCTGTTTGAAAAACTACTATCAAGGAATAATTTTATCAATAGTCTGCAGGCTCTGATTTTTCTACTATTCACTGCTTTCATGAATGTCTTAGTCAATGAGATGTCATGCTTTTGAACAATGTCACATTTGGAGGTGGTGCTAGCAAGCTTAGAATTGAAAATCTTTTTGATAAATGGATGAAGCAGCTTGAAATCCATAAGATAAAATTAAGTGAAGACAGTAAAGATGTTGCTTGCAGAGGAAAAGTCAACTGCACAAATGCCAAATGGGAAATAAATGCTAAAGTATCAGCACTGTGGAAAAGACTGAGCAGGTTGCAGTGCTGTCACACAAAAATGTAAATCTCTTGCTGTAAATGTGTTAATCAGAGACTGGGAAGCCATGTAGAGAGGTAGTTGCTGGGCACGAGCCTGTGCTGGAGCTCAGCTAAAACGTGTCAGGAAGGATATGGAGAAACTGGAGAGAGTTTAGACAAGAGCAACAGAAAATAGGGTTTGCAGCTTGGTTGGTTTAGCTTAAGAAAGCGGGAGAAAATTGCCTCAAATTGTCTTCAAACATTTAAATGTTGTAACTGAAAGAGCTGTGATAACTTTTCTGTGTGCCCAACAAGGTTACCTCAAGAAGTATCAGTTTTACTTGCAACAGATCTGGTATATGTTTAGTGTTAGGGAAAACAAAACTGTGCTCTAATAGTGTAGCTAAATACTGGAACAACTATGCAGATAAGTTGTGAGATTTCTGTGACTGATAGGTTTGGAGAAGTTCTTGTTTAAAGGCTGCTCATATTGTTCACTTATATCTGATCCAATCTGATAAATTAACTCTTAGGAGGCTTTTCTCAACTTTTTACAGTAATATGGGTATGGATTCCTATGTTTACAATTTACTATAATCTGTGCCAGTAAAATGAACTTTGTATTTTAATGTCTCATAATTTTGATTTTTTTTGGAAGGGCAGCACATTGCTGTCATATAAGCTGTATGTTTTAAACTAGACACCATTAAATCTATATTTTTTGTTACTGATTGATTCTAGCTTTCAGAAAGGCTCATGGATTGAAGGAAACCTATTAACTCTCTTTTATTCAGTTTCCTTCTTCACATCAAAGCAATGCAGTGCAGCCAATCAGTATTTCTACAGAATAGGCCCTGAAACTGAAGAGTGCTTCAAACAGTCTTAAAAATGTGAGATGAATCATTGCTAGAGAGACCCATGTGTTCACATGTATCATTGATGCCTTGGCATTTTGGACATACATAATATGCAAAGTCTTTTCTACTTTCTTTTTATTTCAAAACTGATTTAATGTGTAATAGTTTATTCATGTGAAAAAGGAAGCCTGGTTTTTTGATTTAATGTTTTCTGTTAAGTGCAACAAAGTTCCAGTTCATTCGTGAAATGACAAATATCATACTTCACACTTTCCGAACTGGAATAATGCTCTAAAGCAATTTGGATAATCTTGGTCTGTTATATCAAAAAGGGCAACTCTTGACCTACTGAGAGAGAGTCTCCTGGATATAAACACCTGCAAAAAATAATTTCTGTTCATCTTGGCATATTCCTGCTTCCATTTGGTTGTCTTCTGTTAATTATTTGAGAAAATGCGCACTATATTTTCCTAGGCTACAGCCAACCTGTTTAATAGATTTTTTAAATATATAGAACATTACAACACTTACTCATCTTATCTATATCAGCTGCATTTCAGTAGGAGCTTGTAATTTAGTATGAGACTGTACTTACTAAGAAAATCCATACAGAACTTTAATTCTGATATTAAAATCTAATTATCATTAACAGAATATCTGAATAGATTTTCATGTTTTCTCTTAATGCATTAGGTAATTGAAATGAAAATATGTTGATTTTTGCCCTTAGCCTTTCAGTATAGATAAATGACAGTGCAGCCTGCCTTTCTGAAAGCCGGAGGCTGGGCCAGTCAAGACATCTGAGTGGAATAGTGTTTGTGTTATGGGAAATGACCATGGCTTAAAAATGTGGCCTTTAACTATAGCAAACATGTAAAATGTTTTGGGTGTTTGTGACTGTGAAAGGGAGAAGACTCCAAGAAATGGGGTGCAGGGTATGAAATAAAGCAATACTCAAAATAGAAAGGGAAATTCAAGTTGATATATCCAGTGTTTAGGCACAGCAAGCAAGATGGAAGAAAAAGGTTTTGTCTTCATTAAGATGCTGGGGAGAAACTGGTCCCAGAGACATACACTGATGTAATGGTCACGTCAAGCCCAGCTGTTGGATGTACAATATAACCTTGCAAACCATTCTGGTAGTTAGATGTGGCTTATGGGTTGGGGTTTTTTTGTGGAGTTGAATATAATATTTGACCAACTCAATGCTTCTCAAATTCATGCAAAAAAAGATTTGCATGAACTGGACTTCAGTTTGCTTTGGTCAATGCCAGGAAAAAAATAATTGTTTCTTCATAAGGCGATGGGAATAGCTATCACTGTAAGAAGATGCAGAGCAGGAAAGGTGCCACTGATTTTGGCTGTCACTCACATTGGAAGGGCACTTAGTGCCATGGATGGCATTTAGTCCCATCAGCTCTGTTTGAGCATAAGCAGGAACACAGCTTTGGTAGTGGAGTAGCAAGTGTTAACAGGTGCTAGGAGAGTTTGTCTTGGAAAAGAGCCTCTAATAAAGTTACTTGGAGAAAAGGAGTGGATGTCTCTCTGACCGGGATAATTGTATGAAGTTTTGGCACTTCTGGGTAGGTCTATAGTGATGTTTAATGTATAGTTTGAGGTCAAACTCAGCAAGATGAAGTGAGCTGTCTGTGGACATGGGGAACTGGAATAGAGAAGGAATGAATAAGAGTAATTGCTGCTCCGGGTGCAAGGCTTGTGATTTCATGTCGTGAACAAGAGGCAAAGTTAGGAAGGAGGGGGAATGAAAAACAAGTGAAGGGATGGCTGGTGAGGAGAAGCAGGTTGCCCTTGCAATTCAGAAAATATTCCAGGGTTGGGCTGGACTGCAACTAGCTATTTTCTCCAAGGTTTGCTGTGCAGATGATTAGTGGGTTTGGACAGAAGGCCTGTATTAAGGATGATCCTAACTACCACAACAGACACAGCTTTTGTGGGTTTTATATTTGAAGTATTAAACTGTTCCTTAAGGGAAGATTTTTTTATAGGATTTGGATGCAGGGTTATTTTGGCAGCTTAGCAGTCTGCTAAGGAAGTTTAATGTATTTTTAAACTTTATTTACATCTTTGATAAGGTTAACAAGATTTTAATCCATTTTCCTGGAGGCTATTTTGGTTACATTTGGTTATTTTTGTCCCGCCTGCCATAAGAACCATTGGCTTTGGACCTTACCTTCTTTTCACATGCTGAACCAGTATAGCCACTTCTGCAAGCACAGACATTTGGTCGTACGCATCTGCTTCCAAATAGACATTTTTGCTCACAAAGTGCTACAAATGAAAGATAAAGTTGTTTAGAAATACACTAAGTCTTGTAAATAGAAAGGGAATATTTAGATGCTTTTGAAAATGTTGGGACAAAATATGATACTGCAGTTTCATATGATGGAGGAAAGGACTATAAATAAAAATATGGAGCCATTAAAGATGGTTTGCCATAGGCTTTTTCATGCCTATTTTTCTGTTATAATTTTCTTTATTGTTTTCTCCCCAGTGGTGGGAAAGAAGACTGTACTGAAATAAATGCCTTGGCTCAGTCAGAAATGGATCAGTGCAAGGTCTAATTTTGAAAGCCAGGATACATCTGAGCATTGATGGTTGGGTCAGATTTTTGCTGTAATTGATTTTCTTTTGTTCCAACTGCAATAAACTAACAGCTGTTAAAAGAGCCATTCTTGAGCTGAGATGAAAAGATATGTCAAATATGTACTCCTAAAGGTGACGCTATCACAATAAATAAAAGAGACAATTTGGTGGATTGCATACTTTACACCTCTGGAAACCAGGGCATAAGAACATGTAATTTCATAGTCTCACAGGATCAGTGATGAGCTACTTATTCCAAGTAAAAGGGAACTGGAAAAACTTTCTTATATTATCTAGAGTACAAATATATTTATAAAGTCCTATCCATTTGAAGATATTCTGTCAATAAAAGAATTGGTGGGTGTTTCTTTTTAAGAAAGAAAAAAGATAATCAATTGAATTAGTCAAATTTCAGCCAGTTTTTCATCCTCATTAGCAGTTTATATTGTTATGACATTGTTTTGGAATAGAAGAAAGAGAACAGCAGATTCATAGGGCACCAATTCAAGAGGAACACACGTCATGGTATTTCAGTTAGACATAGTGAGTTAAAGCTTCTATAACTATTACCAGAATATTTTATCCTAGTTACAGGCAGTCAAAATAAATGCCTTCAAAACTGGTCAGATGTGTATCAACAAGTGGCTTATGTTTTCTTGTGTGGCAGACATGTATAGGAGGCTGCAAACCACGCACCATTAAGACAGATCTGAAAATAAAGTAGAAGCATGTCTACAATCCAATCTCATCTCCTTCATCATGGACCAAAGTGTTCCATTGAAAGAGTTAAATATATCCCTATAAGAGTTTTGTCACAGAAAATCAGCTTCAACAAATTGAGAGGCTGAAGGAACAAACTCTAGAATTTCAGTTTGTTAGACCTAGGTTCTGATTTGACACAGCTTAAAGCTCATACCAGTTTTCTGTTACAATCTGAAGTTTCAGAGATAGGTCAGGCCAGTGAAATTTCTCCAGAAAATGTCAAAGTGAGATCCTAAGCCATCCAAATGTGATTCTCAGAGTTATACTAATTGTTGTAGCAACCTTGGAAGGCTAGCAACAAGCAGTTCAACAAATCTGGGATCAGTATTGGCTTTGTTCTATCAGGCTGTCATGGCAGCTAACACTCAGTGAGGAGGTTGAGATTTTGCCAGAGTAGGGAATATTAAAATCTATGTATGCAGAACTTAGCGTCTAAGAGCTACAGGGCAGAGGAGCAAAGAAGTGGACTTATTGCCACTCTACGCATCTAGAAAAGGAGAGACTGTAACCACCCTGGCAAACTGCTCCTGTTCCGAGTGCAGTCAGGCAGTGAGAGCTCACACTGTGTCAAAACTACTGACCCATACCGTGTCCAGAACAAGAACACGCAGACACCTGAATATGCTGGTGACCTTCAGAGCTGTTAGGTGGTTAACTGCTGTAGGACTTCAGTGACCTGGAGCTAGTAGCTTGCCTTCCCAGTGTATGAGCTAGTTGATATATATTTCTGCTCTTTTGAAAATCTGAAAGCGCTGGATTGTTGAAACAAGATTTTAAGCAGCAAATGTGGTTTTGTTAGGTCTCTGTTTCAAAACGCTCCTTAAGACTCAGCTGCAAACTCCTGAATTTCTCCTTCTGAGAAAGGGAGGCCCAAGTTTGAATCCTGAGCATGGATGGGGCAGAGGAGGAATGAAATAATGCTCAAGCTAGAACAGTGTGCTCATCATCTGCTGACTGCTGCTTCAGCTCTTCCATGAACTTTGAAAGAACTCAGATTTATAACTGAAAAAATCATAGAGTTTCTTTCACTGAAAGAAGAACGTTTCCCAGTAGGGAGGGCATGGTCAGCAGAAGGAGCTCCTTGCACCTACAGCAGTTTTGTTCTACTGTATGGTAAGCTAGAAGAGAGAGAACTGCATATGATAGTACTATTGATTCCTTTGATATGAACTTGGGAAAGGGAAAAAAGGAAGTTGATTCTCCTTTCAGCTTGGTAGCGGATAAATTGAGAACAGGTAAGGCAAAGAGAGGTGGAGTCTTCTGGAGGCCCCTGTACCAGCTGGGACTGTACTGGCATGCATAAGCAGAAAAATAAATATTAGATAAGGTACTAGGCTTTCTTCTGTCTGTGGTTTCTTTGATTCTCAGTTGATGCAAACAAAGGAGAAAAAAAAAAAAGGGAAAAATATTTCCTTTTTTATCCTTTGCTACCCGCCTGTCTCTCCCTCTCCACCCACTGCTTCCTGCTCTAGTGCTGGGAAAAACAAGAAGTGAGTTAGGAGAAAAGGTAAAAACACTTTGGAAGAAAATTGGACTTGAAATCAGAGAGGATAATAACATAGCTGAAGTTCAAATGAATATTTCATAAATGTATTTACAAGGGAAGCTAAGCCACTAAACACTAAAAATGACACAGGCTACTTATGCATTATCCTGTACAGATTCAGCAAAGACATTTAATAAGCTAAGCTTATGTTAAAATTATAATCAATAAATGCCCATTACCGGAAGAGGTTTATCCCTGGGTGTTAAAAGAACAGAGCTGTAATTTGCATGTGAACTACATTCTTTTTAAAGGTTCTTCTTTTTTTGAGGTTTGAAAGGATGGCAGAGGAAAACTAAAAAAACTAAAAACTTGATGTTCAAGGCAGAGAGAGAACAAGGAAGAATGTTGAGGAAATTATAAGACTATAAACTTGACACTTATAACATGCAAATAAAGAGAAGATATTCTGAAGGGCAATGAGGAGCCTGTATGGGTTCAATAATATTAGAACAGGAGATAGCATGAATTTTAATGATGAAAATCCTTTGCATCTGTAACCTCCTTATACTTTATAATTAATTATTAGAATCATACCTTGATCCTACATTCAGAGTCTTAAACAACAGACTTGTATCCCTGGCCAGAAGCCTTCGGACTTTACTGGGTTTTGTTTTGGCTATGTCTGGCAGAGTAATCAGATTGCACTCTCAGGTCTTCACTGCTTTGGTCTAATGTTTCTTTACTAGCTCAAGAAAAAGAGACGTGAGTTAACGCCACAGAAGGTGAGGGAAAGCCATAACCATGGAGCTTTAGAGTAGGTATCTAATATGGAATAGGAAGGAAATCACTGGTGAAAATATGGTGATCCTGGGATACTGTTTACATGCTTTCAGGAAAGGAGTTTTTGGAATATTTGTGCTGCTGTCATGAAAGCTAAAAACAGAGTCAGACAGAAAATGTGTTCTAATGGAAGGAGCCTAATCTGTGAAGCTCCTTGTTTCTATAGTTGAGATGTTGAATATTTCAAATGACATTTCTTGACCTGCCCTCCTTAAAGGTAATTTCCCTGTGTTTGCAATACAGTCTGAAACTTGACCATTATTCCTTAAACTATGGCCATCGGAGTCATAGGTGTTTATCAAGGATAATGTGTGTATTCCACTGTACACCTTATTTGTTGGGACAAATGGCCTATCTTATTGATTCTCTTTCAGAAGCTATTCTGTTCAGCTACAGATGAGGGGGGAACAAAAACTATTCTCTTGTCTGACCTCTTTATTTACAGTCTGATAAAAGAGGACTATTGTGTTTTATCCATTATCCAGTGTCTCCTAAAAGTCTCTATGTTTAACCTTGGAAGTTCTGCAGCGTAGTGGTAACCAGAGACTGGTCTTGCTCCCTGAAGCATTTTCAAGATACTTTAGAGATAAAACTATTCTGACTCAGACAATGCTAATCTTCATTGCAACAGAACTGAATATCTGCTCTAGGTTACTGCCAGTGGCGTTGTCCACTGAAATGTTGAAGGGTTTTGGACAACCGCTTGTGACAGAGATCTATGCCCTTCTTTCCTGGTGAAAGTTGGCAGGTAAATCTGAGACATCAGTATGTGCACTTTTAAGTCTTTAATTATTGGGGATCGAAAAGTAGAGAATGTCATGTTTTGCTATTTCTGGTTTTATAGAAGACAGAGAACAGGAAGTTTAGAAAAGTTTTTATTGCGGCAGCTGTATCTACTACTGTGTCCAAACATCATCTTGGCCTGTCCCTGTAGGCTTAGGCTTTTGTGAATTAGAAACTGCACTGGTGAAGGTGATCTGTGACTTTGTACTAAAGGTAAATCAAAAGTAGATATCCAAAACAAATTGTCAGTATTTGTCAAAAAAGTCTTTTTGGTTGGCTTAATGGTCTGCTCTGGCTAACCATCTCAGTACAGAGGACTGAAACAATTTTTTTCCTTCTGAGAAAATAGTGGAAGTCTCTGTAGATCCTTTGGTTTGGTCACACTACTGAAATTGTGTCAGGAAGGTAATGAAGGAAAAATGGGGTTCAGTGTGTAGATTAAACTTGTTGCTCCATGTCCATCTCTGCCATCTCAATAAGGCAGCTGCATGAATTCACCAGCTGAAGAGAATGAAGCTGGGGTTATCTAACCTCCTCCTACCCTTGAAAAAGGGCCAGAGAAACAATCCAGCCCTAATTGCTCTGGATAGTAGAGAGGGTGATTGCTGAGAAAAGTTATTGTGTGGATTGTTACTTGTGAAGTGAGATGGAATTTTTGCATTATGAAATGGAAACAGCTTAGATTAATATTATGAAAAACATAGTAATTAACAGATAAAATAAATTTGAACACAATGTAATAAAGACGATATAATGTTTTATATAATATGTAAAAAGATTAATATAGATTAATTAATATAGAATATGAAATAATATTTGAATATCATGAATAAAATGTTGCTACTACCTTCTTATCTTATAATGTGAATGTTTTGCTCTGTTGTTGAGTTTAACAGCCAAAGTCTGTAGCTAAAGTGGTGCAAAGCAAGGCTGCATTCAGCCTGCATTCAGCCTTGTTGTTGGTAGTGTAGCAAAGCACAGATTTTGGGCATACACACCCAAGCAGGAAAGGCAGGGGCGAGCACAGGGAAACCTCAGGGGCTTAAATTTGACAAAACAGCTTTGCACAGGGGAGTAGTGTGAGGAACCAAATGCTTCCTTGCCAGAAATGCAGTGGTTCTGGCAGAGGGCATGGATTTGGCCCACTCTGTGTGCTTCTGAGTGATGGGAAACAGGCCAAAGTAATGAGGGCAACAAAAAGGTGTAACCATAGAATGGTAACAGACCTTTTTGCTGCCACTCACAGCCTGCTCATCAGTGCCAGAGCTGACCCAAAGGTGAGCACTTTTTTGAGCAAGGGAGGCACTCAGAAGGCATTTTGTGTTTAGGTATTTAATTTTTATTTTTTTTCATTGAGTTCTGGGTTTGGGTGAATGGACTCTCATTAAAACACAAAACCAGACTTGCTTTCAGGGCTTGCACTTCTGCATGAAACTTTATACCTAACATCTGTGAGGATGAAGATTTTCTTGTTCCCCTGCTTCCTCCCTGCCTCACTGTGAATGCTCCGGAGCAACATTATAAGACCTCACCATCTGCTCTCTGACAATAGTCTTCTCTCTCTGTTTTAAAAACCAGAAATTAAACCACTTGGTGATTATCTGGGTTTGCTATGGGACCTAAGAGTTTCAGCCAGCTCCTTTTGGACAAAAATCTGATTTAATTCCCCACTACAGTGAAAACATGGGAAGAAATAGTAAAAACAAAGTGACTAGCAAGTGATCAGACTTGGAGCAAAGTTTCAAAGGAGCTGGTTAAATGAATAAACAGAAGGTTGCATAGGCTTGTGAGCTTGCATAGGACAGCAGACATTGTTAATGATAGTGAGCCTTACTTGCCTTTCACAGGAACAAGCATGATTTGTTTATTTAATAAACTGAGTCAAGAATATGTCATCAACTAATAAATAACTTTAAACATTACCATGTTTGAACTAGAAGACAGCTGGCGCAAAGAAACAATTACACAGCCATTGGGATTTAACTGACAAAAGATTTCCGTAAGTAATTATGCTCTGTGAGTGTGAGAGGAAAGAAAGATTGCCCTTTGAAGGGGATAATGCCTTGATATTTTCCTTGTCCCCTTTTACTGTAAAGCTAATAACATACACAAGCTGAAGTGACCCTGTTGTTCCCAGACAATAACGGATCCTTTCTTGGGATCCATCCATCTTGGTAGTCAGCCTGTGTGTAGTATCTACAAGATTGTGCTCTTAGGTTAGCAGATACATAGGATTTCTTTCTGTGCTTAATACCATCTGGGTACGCATAGGCTACTCCGTTTCCTTTTGTACTTGACCCCTTTTTTACACTGTCTTTCAAATTATTTAATTTAAAGACTACTAATTTTGTCTGACAGGTTGAGATCAGCAAACACGTAAGTAAAAGATGAGTCAGGTCTCTTTCTCACGCTGGTGTTGAGTCCAGAAATGTGTTTGGAAGTAATAGTTTTACTGGCAGCATAGGACAGCTCTGACAAATAAGAGGCAGAATTTAGATACTATGGTTGAGTTATGGTTGAGTATGTTATGGTTGATTTTCACATGCAATAGAATCATAGAATTATTTAGGTTGGTAAAGACCTTTAAGATCAAGTCCAACCATAAACCTAACACAACATACATAGTATAAAATACAATACATAAAGATCTCTGCAACAGGCATAGGTACAGAAGTGTAGTAATTAAAGCAGCACTTACGGGTCTGGCACAGCATTCCAACCCATCCTCCAGAGCACTCGCAGATGTTTGGACCTATACATTCGCCACCATTCAGACATTTCTGCAGGCAAACAGCTGAACAGATTGACATGATACAAGTGAGGTGTACACGATATCTCAATGTTCAAGGTCTATCTGAAAGGTGACCTGCTAGGTTTTATTCCACATGGCTAATTTCTAAAGTGGATGTGGTCTATTCATCAGATAATCAGTGTTCAGGATTCTTTGATATTGGCTTCTTAAGAAATTTGTCTTTGTGTATTGGAAGCTTTGCTATTTCTAATACTCAGCTCACTGTCAGCTAAGAATACTCTCCACGTGATATATTCATGTTACATGCATATTACATGTTCCATGTTATAAATAGATTCTCATAGTAAAGTTTGATAAATTTATTGCATGTATTATTTCTTCAGAGATCCTGAGTGAACATGTATTTTTGTGTACATTTTTGGTGAACACAGACTTCCTTACTAAGTGTTGACTAAATTATTAATATTATAATTTCAAAGCACTGGTTCTGAAATAATGTTTACTATCAGGAACCAAAGGGTAAAAAGCCAGTATTTTAATCTTGTTTACATACAGTCTGTCATCTTGATTACAAATTTATTGAGTTTATCTGTCAACATCATGGTAATGAATAGCTACGTAAGGAAAAATATTCCTTGAAAATATTTTAGGGTGAGAAGGGTATTTTAATTACATTTTTATGTGGCTGTAGTCAGATCTGGTAGAGTTACAGAGTAAGAACACATCATTCTCCAAATTATGCACCAAAATGTGTCTGGTGACCTTGAGAGTATATCAGTTTGGAAGGCTTTATTGCAGGCTTTAAATAGTTCTGTATTTTGAAATACATGGCATTTCTCTGTAAAATATAACAAAATATGTGAAGCTGTTGAAACATAAAATAAATGCTTCAACTTTAATACTATAAAAATGAATTTCTATAACAAGATGTATACCAGTCAGCTGCATGAAGCAGAACCAGGGTTCCCCTACACAGCTTTTTTCTTTTGCAAGCACCAAATGTTTATAGCATTTTGTATTACCTGTACTTAAAACAGTTTTACTGCAAACTGCTGAAGCAGCAAAACAGATCCTATCTGCTATATTGTTTTTTAATATTGAAAGAAGATTACAATTGATGCCGACTGGCCTAAGTAATAATAATCTGTTTGATGGGCAGTAGAAGTGCTTACGTTTATTACAGTGCTTTCCCCTCCAACCAGATGGGCAGTCGCAGACATTTGGGCTCACACATTTCCCTCCGTTCATGCACATGGGATCACAGACACCTGCAGATACATATCAGAGGAAGAACAGGGTGGCTGGGAAATGAGGGAAGACTTTACTAGAGACTTACTTGCTGCCTTTCAGAAGGTTCAATTGCTTGTAATTAAAAACCAGAGAAGTAATTTGGATTTGAGAATCTAAAACAGAAGCTTGATAACTCCCATAAATCCTTCTGTAAAGTGCTGTGCCTTGTGTGGAGGCTTTTCTGGGGAAGCTCAAGCAAGAGCTGCCTTACCAGAAAAACAAGAGAAGCATTAATTACAATGATTCTCAGAAAAACAAGTAAGAAGTTTTCTGTGGCAGCTGTGGACAAACTGAATACTTGTTAGAGCTTTCACTTCCTCATTGGAAAACATGTTCTCAGATGTTTACTTGGATAAGAAAAGGCTTGAAGAGGATAGATTGGTTTCACAAAATTTTGGGGTTGCTTTTTCATTCAGCTAAGCATAAAGACTAAACAGATCTATTCCTCCATTGCCTTTTTGCACCATTATCTGTTACTTACCTTTTCACTTTATTCTTTCATACAAATAAGACATGAAAGCTAAGTTGTTCTTTCAACCACAGAAAACCAGATGATTTTTATGTTAGATTTCATTAGAAATCTAATTGCTATTTTTTTGTCTCAGATTAAGCCCTGTATTTATCAATATTCATAGCATCATAGAATGGTTTGGGTTGGAAGGGACCTCAAGAATCATCTAGTTCCAACCCCCCTGCCATGGCAGGGACATCTCCCACTAGACAAGGTTGCTGAAGGCCCCATCCAGCCTGGCCTTGAACACCTCCAGGGATGGAACATCTGCAACCTCCCTGGGCAACCTGTTCCAGTGTCTCACCACCCTCAGAGTGAAGAATTTTCTCCTTTCCAATGTAAATCTACCCTCTTTCATTTTGAGCCCATTACCCCTTGTCCTATCACTACAGGCCTTTGTAAAAATATTGGTTTTGTACAACATCCAACAGTAAAATCTCACTGTTCTGGCACATCAAACATATATAATCCCAGCCTGCTCTGATATAGGTATATGCCAGAGGTAGGTACCCAAAGTCCTCATCTCCTGTTTCTCCTTGCCTATTACCCTAAGTGTAGGAAGGACCCATCAGAGGCAGAGTAGTTTAGAAATGTGGCGGTGCTGGTATGATGGGAGTGGGCATGATTTGCCTTTTAAATGGAAGAAGACATTTAATAATGGGGTGGAAGACAAAGCTGTGTTACATAGTAAGTTACACAGTTGGACAGGAGTATGAGTGTCAAGTTAGGAGTCCAGCAATGACGATTTGTGAACACAGTTGTTGAATGGCTCCTGCCATGTTTAAAGCTTTGTAGGCACCATGGGATTCCCCAGTGACTTGTTACCAACAGAGGTAATCGGTATCAGTCCTCCCTGCTTGTGGAGCCGGGTGGCTGCCAACACCCAGCTCTTCCTCAGCAGGGAGCAGGCTCCTTGCTTCTGTGGGCACTGAGGGGACTGACAGCTGAAATGTGGCATCACAGTGCCTTTATTAGCCTTTAGGTTGTGATGTCTTTTGGCACATCAGCAGTAAGAACAGAACTTGAATACTAATGATGCAGTAATTCTGATTTTTAAGTCATCACTATCTACAGGGCTCTGAAACTACCACAACTCCACCTCAGACCTTTACTATAGAAGGTGAAATCCTGCAAAGAGCCTTAAAATAGGAATGATTACTAAAAAGTAGCATGCAAAAATACAGCAATTGTTATGTGATGGGAGAATAACCTTTTGTTCCCCTTTGAGTTATGCCCAGGCATTTTTAGATAGATAGATTTAGATTCCCTAATTATTCCTCTGATGCATTGAAATATTGCTTTTGTGGCTTTTTGTGTCCTGGTCTATTCCTTCAATGCAGATGCTGCTGTGCTGGCAGCTTCTAGCACTACATTGCTGCTCTTGGTTGGCTGCTACATTTGCATTTTGCTCTGTGCCAGGCCTCCTGGATCCCTCAGCACATTGACCTGCCCTCAGGAGTGTCAGACTTACCCATACTTAAAAGGGCTGTCTGGATCCAAGCCCTTAAACTGTTGTCCTCTTTTTCCTTCTTTCTCTGCCTCTCCTGATCCATCCTATAATCTTGGCCTCTGTGTACTAAGGCTAACGGGGTTCTGCAGTTCTTGCTGACCTATCAAAAAGTGCTGCAGCCACGATTTAAAACCTAGATGAGTTCAAAGTGCCATGTCAACCATAACTCTGAAATAATTTAATCTCTTATTTTCTTTCTTCCTTTTTCTCTCACTTTTGATCTCACATCTCCAATGGTGAACTTCTGACCTACCATCTTCTGTTGCATTTGACTTCCCATTTCAATTATAAAACATCTCAGATACCCAGAAGTTAGAAAAGATGACCCTAAACCATAACATTTGGTTCTAGATTTCAAATGACCTTATGCTTTGTGATAATCACAAATCCCCAGTGCTAACCTGCTGTCCCAAAACCAGTTGAAAATCTCAGAATTTAAGTTTGCGATCATATGAAACTTGGACAATGTCTTCCCACCACCCTTTAAAAAATAAATCCAAGAAAAAGGTAACTAGAAGCTCAGCAGCACTTGTTCCTATGGGTATTTCACCATTTTGTCAGTCCCTTACCTTTTCCTGTGTATTTTGAACCTTATACAATTACATTTCAAGATATTCCTGGTTGTCTTGTACTGACAGCAAATTTTTTAAAGTTTTAGAACAACAGACTGTTCCTTCAATTACAGGGAGCAAAACTAGTGTGCTTTTTCATTGAGTTTTCAGTTCATGTACAACTGAACTCGTTCGAGCTCAATTTACATTGTAATTCTGCAAAACTTTAAGCGAGAGGTGAGGTGTAGTCTTGGTCTGTGTTAAATTTATCAGTTCAAACTGACTTTAAACTTAGGATCTATTTCTCTTTCTGTTCAGCTGCCTTACAAATGAACAACTTGCTATGAAAACATAGCATGAAATTCCTTTGTGTTGTTTATTGCTTATGGCATCTCTTGCTTTGAGATCCAAAGGATTTCAACTCCATGTGAACTGAGGGAAGGACCAAACTTTTTCTGAACTGGAGGGGCACTTTTTGGCTGCCTATCCTCCAGGGCAGATACTTTTTCTTCTTGCTAGGGAATTTACCAGTACCTTTATGTAAATGAACGCAGTATTTTCTCTCCCCTTTTCCTATCTGACATCTTCACCTTGTTCTCCCTTTCTTTAACTTTCTTAAATAATGTTCCATCTCAATACCCATCAGGCAGACTTCAACATTTGTTGATGATAACTAGTTAGTCCCACTAGTTGGCCTCTGTGGAGAAGCTCCAATTTCAAAATAGCAAACAAAAATGTTACAGCCTCTCACAGGAAAACTAAATAAATTGTCAGGCACTAGGAGAGCAAATCGTATTATTGCAATCCTCCCAGGCACTGGCATGACTTTGAAAAGACTCACGTTTCTTTTTTTCCCCTCCCCTTATAAGAGGCCTGACATCTTGACCCAAAGACAACGGTGGTTTGATAGGTTTTCCATGTGCCTTTGGGAACTAGTCCTAATGACACAGATATAAACACATTCATGTCTTTTTGTTGCCGTTTTGTTGGGTATATCACTGGGGGTAGCGAGAGTCCTGTACTATCAACACGTCCTAGGTACAGGCTTGCTGGCAGTCAGTCAGTATCACCAAAGCCCTAATGCCATTCCCCTTGCTGTCACCACTGACATTTCCATGCTCTTCAGTAAGAGTAGAAGCCCAGAATTTCATATGCAACAGAGTTACTAAGTTCTGTAACGGGTCACAATCCTGTAAGGCCACTGTTTACTAGAAAGGACTTCCATAATCTTATTTTTCCTAAAACTGCTAAGTTAGATAAGGTAGGCTTATGTTGAAGGTGACAATACAGGTTAAAGAAAAAGCACAATTACATGCTGATTTTCAGGTGAGGAGTGATTTTGATAAGGTAACAAGCAGCTGCAGGTGTTAAGATAAAACAGAGGTGTTGTATGGAACATCATACAAAGCGTATGCAATTCTTCTGTGCACTGGAAGGCATTCACAAGTTGTTAAGTTTTCTGTTTTATGCAGCAGCTACTTCTCTTTGATGGCTTTAATGAATTTTGACCTTACAATCACTTAAAATTTCCTGTGACCCTTTTCATAGCTTATCCCTGCTAGCCTGACTTGACCCAGCGAAGTGCTTCTTGCAACCTTTTTATCAACCTCCATGGAGCTGCATAGTTCAACTGTTCAGCCCTAACATCTTTACTTAGTCAGGCCTCCTGCTTTGTCAGCCAAAGGGAAGAATTTTCCTGCAAAATAAATATTCCCATGCATTACTAAAATTCTAAAAAAACCCCCAACACCTTGAATGTTGTTTGTGAAGCCAGGTAGGTCCTCCTGGTGTATGTCACGTCAGTGGCAGACACCTACAATTCCAGTGTCTTCCTTTTCTTGCCATTCTAACAGTTCCCCTAAAACATACACAGTATTAAGCAAAAATATCCTTCTTTGCAAAACCAAAAGGGACCAGGGGCAAAATTACGCACTGAGCATGCATTACTGGACTTCACATACTGAAAGCTGCTGAGAGTCATCCCTTGTTCTAACAAATAGTTACAATATTAGCCAGCAGTAGTTGATTAGTTTACAGAGGAAAAGAAGTCAGACATTTTCATCAGACTTTCACTGCTTCCGTGGCTGAGCAGACAAACTTTTCAAGTTGAACCTAACCCATCTTTTAATGTAAGTACCCCATTACACCTTTTCTCAATAGAGTGGATAACAAGTAGTGAAAAGCTTGCAATTTTGTTGAAATAGGACAGTCTTCATCACCACCCTCATAAAGTCAAAACAGAGGGAATATGAAATCAGGTTCCTAAAATCTAGGCAGAAAAAAATCCTCTGCAATGTTTTAGGAATATGCCTTGCCATAGTTGAACACCTATGTCCTTTCCTGACAGTGAGACTGCATAGACTATTTCTGAATCAAAAATTGCCTGTCATCATGTATCCTGAGCCATGCTGCTGATGAGGAGACACTGTGTCCCACTGCAGTGCTGATTAGAAGAGGTATTTTTCAAGACAATTTTTCTTTTTTTTTTCTTTTTTTTTTTTTAATGCCCTGCAGAAGCTGAGAAAATTGACCTGCTTCTGGATGCATTCTGCCTTTGGATGGAAGAGAGAAAATAGCCTCAAGCAGTAACATCTGTGTGGGCCAGCTAAGGTAATGCATCAGGCTACAGCTTTACTGACAAAGAACATAGAAATGCGGCCAAAAGAACACCTACTGGTAGAAATATACTTCAACGAATCCTTCAAGTCACCATCCCTGTGCTGTCATTTATATGTGGTTCACAGGCACTGCTTTTATTTCTGGCTGGTGTTGGTTTTGGACTGACTTCTCTGTGGGCCTAGTGCATATTTCCATTTGCTCTCTCTGCTGCTCTTTTGAGGAGCAGGAAGCTTGATCAGTGTCAGTTTTGGCTTTTATATGTGTGCATGTTGCTTTAATGTTCGTTTTCTTCTTTCTGCTTAGTGGTTATCTTGATTTGGTGTGACATTCTCAAAAACAAAGAGCTGTAGCTGGGGAATTACAACACAGTAAGGACACAGAGCATGGGACACGTTTATAAATAACACCGACTGGTCTTGTCGGGAAAATAGGGATGACAGAACTCAAGCTGAGAACAAAACTGAAACCAATAGATGTGAAAGTGGTGGGTTTTGTGTTAAAGCTGGCACTTCAAGTCCTTTTCTAGTGTTTTTAGGTAATATACATCACCTATTCATAAAACAAAAAACAACAGGGAGAGGCTCTGTGCCAGGAATAGCACAAACGTGAGACAGCAGTCTTAAAATGTAGGGATGTTGCTGACCTTTTTCCTAGGACAAGAACTGGAAGGTCAGGCCAGCAGTTTCACAAAATAACATGATTCAATTGATCAACTGGGAAGAAGGTTCCTCATCTCTCTGGATGCAATATACATCCCAGCAGCACTGCTTGAATGAAACATACTGACTGCAGTAAGGGAACAATTGGCTCCAAGTAAAGATTTGATCTTGCTGAATGATTTTAATCCTTTGAAAAAATGAATCACAAAATGGGTGCATTCTGGCCAAAAAGGGTGTTTCTAACAAAGGACACTGTTGTTTGGATTCTACTACCCTGACACTAGCAGGAACTAGTCGAGGTAAAATATGTCATTCTCCCCTTTAGAGGATATAACTGATGCTCAACAGATCATTATCGAGATGGATGTACCAATATATCTGCTGCTGTGAAGGTCCCAAATGCACATAGCTCTGAAAAACATGTTATGGATTTGGGACACGGGCAATTTCTAGTCCCCTTTTTTCTAATTCCAAGGGCAGTAAGGAACTAGTTTTGCCCATGTTGAGTTTTAGGCACATATGTTGTTCAAGAGCTTGGTTTTCTCTGAAATTCCTCCTCTATGTTGATGTGGTTTTGTAAATAAAGAAAGAACTATTTCCAAGCTCCATCAGATGTGCAATCCACTGAATGTCAGTAATTATAGCCACAAATAAAGATGAAGGAATATTTGTCATGTAATAAAATTGTTAGCAATTTTTGTGCAAGGTTCTTCTAAAATTTGGATCCTTATCCATATTAAGCTACCAATCATTCTGAGGTTTGCTCATCCTTATTTCTTGCTTCACGTATCTCTGACAGAGATGCAGAGCGCTTCTTCAATAAATTACCTTTCTGAATAGTAAAAATAATCTAGTAGGAACCTCTAAGGGATGCAGCGCGGGAGAACAAATTACTACAAGACACAGAGGGAGCTGTAAATGTAATTGTGATGGGTGTGGTGACAGTTTGCATTTATAATGTATTCACTTTACTACACAGCTCTAGCAATATGAATTAGTTTGCATGACCTAGCACACATTTCAGAAAAAAAAATAGTTTGAAAAATTGTAGACTGTATAGGCAGCAGTGCAATGCCAGTGCTTTGCCTAATTATGTCTAGTCTTCATTCTGATGTGTACTCTGATATACCTATGGGTGTTTTAGAGATATTAAAGCAGGAAATTAATTTAGGTATTAATTCAGGAAAAATGGGCAAAATAATTAATACTGTATGGCAAAACTACTAGGATGCTAGACTAATCTGAGAGTGTTGGTGTGTAACGTACATCATTCCTGTTTGCTGTCATCAGATGGTGACATTTTCTATCAGTTAGATGATCCTGATCTCTCCATCTGTACCTCCAAAAGATTCCCTGGTAGTGTGTGGTGGGCAAGACTCCTAAACCTCAGGAAGCTGTGGAAGCCAATGAGGGATTGTCATTCCAGTACAGATAGAGGACTCTCCACTCTCCTTCAACTGAAATGTTTCTCCCTCTGGGTGTCCTGATCTTCATTTTTGCCTATTGTCTCTTGTCAGGTGAAACTCTTTCAAGAGATAAAATGCTGTGATGTTTGGATAGCTGCAAAATATTTCAGCATCTTTCAGAAACAAAACTACTATAAACAAAGTAAGCATGCGCATATGTACTTTTATATATTTGTGGGATATTCTGCTAGGAACTGTCAGATGTTGAGATCATTAGCAAAAGCTTTTTCTCATTTACTGAATGTTTTTAGTCTGATTGCAACACTATTAATTTGAAAGAGACTATAGCTGTACTTTATTCTCATCTTTGCAACTGTTAGGATATAATTAATATGGGGAATTGTAAAGTATTGTCTTGGCACAGCTTATATTCCCATCTTGTTAGGGTCTTGCATTTGGTAGCATTTTCTCTTCAATGAAGAATGCTCAGTGTTTTATTAGGTCAGTGAACCGTCACAGCATGTATATAAATTGTTCTGTTGAGCTGCTTTCTTGTCATGCCTGAATAAGAAGTGAAAGAGGATTCTCATATACATTGTTTTCCTCTGCTGATTGTTTTAGCAGCTTCTGTGCTTGCAGTATAACCTGCCATTTAGGCCCATTTTCATTTTACTCAGTGGGCTAAGCTGTTGCCTGTGCTTGATGCAATTTGGTTTATTTTCAATTGTACAAAAAAAAGAAAGAGATTCAGGCAGAATAATTGAAGAGGGCCACAGTGACATGGGAGACAGTTTTAAACTGGGAAGAAGATCAGCTGATAACATAACCACTGTGGTCCAGCTGATAACATAGCCAAAAAGCGAGGACTTCAGATGGGAGCCCTGTCGGGGCCTTGGAAGAGGACTGCTGTCTGCATTGGCACTGCACTAACCTGTTAGTCATCCTGTTATTATCTGTCTTAGAAAGTAAGCAAAGGCTTACTTGGGAATCAATGCTGGAGAGAATTGTTTTGCCTGTGTCTTTTTGTGGATAAACAGAAAACATTAATCTCCAGAACTGGTCTATCCTCTGGGCTTTTCAAGTGGTAGATCCCATGCCCCTTTTTAAAAAGACATTAAAAAATATTTTAATTAAAAATAGACCCCCAAAAGTGTTTTTTCTGAAATCAATTAGTGGCAAAAAGCACTTATCCCCACACAGAAAGACATTAGAAAGAGAAAAACTGTAATTCAGGAATCCCTGCTCTTTTGCTTTAAGTTTGCATTTACATATGGCAGCAGATGTGAAGCACTTCTTTCATGCCTTTAAAATACAAGTAAAGAAATACTGGCTTAAAATCTAGATTTCTTTAACTCTAGTAAAATTCATGCTGTAGTCTGTGAATGTTTTGCTTATAGAAAGAATAAAAATTTAATAAGGCTTTTGGGCTTATTTAGGATATGTTTGGTTCTTACCCAGGTATATTCTTGTTCTCTTCCTGCAAAACAAATTTAGACAACTGCATGTGCTCAAAACCCCTATTAAAATAAATGCACCAGCTACACATATATGAACAAAATGCAGCTCCTAAGAAAGGCCAGCTAATGGTTTTGTCACAAATCCTTATTACGAGTGAGCAGAGAGGAGCACTGCTGTGAGAGCAGACCACAAACCAGGTTGTACCTTGAGTCACTGCCTCCTGTTTGGCTCTCTCGCTTTCTCTGGGCAGTCAGAGCTCTCCCTGTTCTCCCCAGGCAAGATGCATGGATCATGTCATGTTCAGCTGAAGGGCAAAGACAGTAGTAGCCCTGATTTTCTTTTCTTAGTATTCTGTTATATTTTCTACCCAAGGAAGGAAGATGACATCTAATATGAACCAATTTTGTTACATGGGCTGGAAAATCAAGTAAGAACTGAGACCAGTGTTTCCTTGTCCTGTGTCTCCAGACTGTGCACCAACCAGACAACTAGCCAGCCTGCCAATCTTTCTACTTAGGTCACAGAACTAATGCTTTTACCAGTAAGTTACAAGTCTCTCTACTATGAGCAGCTGTTTACTCATTTCTAGACACCCACTCTCTGAGGATATTGGCCATCCAGAAGACTCAGAAAAATAGTCATTGCCTTTGAGCACATCCTTGACATATGAAAAGCAAGTCTAATGCTAGTGATTACTTCATCCATTTAGATGAGGTACGTGGATTGTTCCCTCTCAGTTCCGTGGGAGGTTATGCTGGACCTCTGGCTCGCAAACGGGCGGATTTTAGCTAGCTTGAGTCAATCTGCCTACACAGTGAAGATATTCCAGAGAATATATCACCTTTTGTCAGGATGATAATTTGGTGGAATTGTAATTTGTAGAGCAGTACAACTTCCTGCTTATGCAGCTGGCATGGCAGTAATCTACAGAAACATAAGATGGGGAGGCTGGAATATGGGAAATCAGTGACTTTGGTAATGTGACATTGCTTAGCAAAAAGCTGCCTTTGAAACCCAGTGTTCATATTTCCAATTAGTTTGCCTTGAGCTCTGATGCAAGTCCTCGTGGTACTGGGAAGAAAAAAGACAGGGGGAGGCAAGAGGAGCACGCAGAGCTGGAAGAACGAGCATGAGTTATATAGCACACAGTGTATCTGCTATAAATCCTGCCTGCAGGAATTACTGAAATGGAGAAATAGTTACCTACTAACTTTGAGCTCCAACCTGCAAAGTTCTAATGTCAGCACAATGATTTATGCGACACGGAGTCGGCAGGATTTGGCCTGACACGATAAAATAGATGCATGCAGAAACACGGTCTCTGTTTTAAACCATCTGTAAACTCCAGCTAGCCGGCTGTGAGACGAGTGGCAAGAAGGTACGCTGCTGAAAGAGAGGCCAAGGTCAGGATGGAGGTGGGCTTGGTGTTCTGGAGAAGGGAGAAGGATGTTCAGCGCTGTTCTCCTCTGACCTTTGCTTGCTGATGAGCTCCAGAGGGAGCTGTGGTTTGCCTTTTTGCTCAGAGATGAACTCGCTAGAAGCACATAGCAGTGAAGAACAGATAAATGTGTGGTCCCATGAATTTCTTTTTCTCCCTTTCACTCCAGCCCTTCACAAGAAAACTCAGCTTTTCTTTGCTTTCCTTTTTTAAGAGTTGTTTCTAAAGCAGTCCTATGAAAGTACATGTAATAAATAAATGAAATCTGTATTCTTTGCTTATAATTTTTTGTAAGGATGTAGTAGAAATCAGTGTGAACATTGCTTTAAAACCTCATGAACAGGAGCAGTATCCCAGGATTGTTACACCTGTGCATTTTTCCAAAAGGGAATTTTAAACCACGTGTAAAGAGCTTTTCTTTAGTATTAACGTGGCGTATGTTTGTTTGATGCAAAGTCAACCCAGAAATATGTTTTATTTTGAGGTACTGCCAGCATTTGCTTCCTTCTGCTCAACAAGACTGATTATACTGAAAACAATGTGTAGCAAGTGAGGGTACAAGGTTGTACAATTGCTGAGGCATAACCATACATTTCACTGTCAGCTCTGACACCTGCTTGTCCTGGGTGTGGGTGTCTGGTTTGCATAATCACCAGGCAGCTATTTTTCAGTAAATGCACCAGGCAAAGCCTTATATTTCAGCTGGCAGCCAATCAGACCTTGCTGATTTACACTTTTTTTTTTTTAAGACAATGTTTATTTATATACAAAACAGAAGTTTTCAGCTTGAATGACTTTCTCTGTACACTAAGGAAGCAAACAAGAGTAAACCTGAATGGCAAAGACATGGTGCTGCTGCTCTGTCCTGTGTGGTTTTGGCTGTCAGGCAGAGTGTTAGAAATGCCAAACTGTACAGGGATGGAAGTGAAAATCCTAAGGCGTCTTGCTGTATATTTAAGATAAGCCAATAGTGTATTTGGATTCAGTTTAGAAATAACCTGTCTTTGATTGGTTGCCATGGCTTTTAGTTTGAATTATCTCCTTTAATTGGGAATCTGAAGCTGCCAATAGCAAACAGAAGCTTTTGTTTCTCTGTTCATGCAGGTGAGCTATTAAGAAGGAAAGACAAATGTCTGAAAACAGTGGACGCAATATCAAAATATCCGAGGGGTAAGTGACCAAGAAACTGATTGGAGTTATTTTTATCTTTGCCTTTAAACACTGTTCCTACCTAAAAAAAACTTCATAAAGCTGGTATCATGACAAATATGCAATTTGTTTAGAGTATGTGTATTCTTTATTTGGTTATTTTAATTATGGATATTAGAGGTCCTCTCTATATTAAGATGAAAGAAATACTTTTGAGCATTAATTACTGGGGAACAGACCCCCACAACTATTATTATTCTTATTATGTTGACTCATAATGAGGACAAAACTATGTCCCACTTGGCCGGCTGCGACTCACATCTCAGTTACAAGACACGTGGGATCACACATTAAGAACAATTCTAATGTTCAAATTATCTTCAGGATGGGCATTCAAGTGCTTCTGCCTTCTCTGACTTCGTGTAGCTCCGTCAAAGTGGTCATCCAGAAGTGTGTTATGTACCGTGAGCCTGGAAACTGTAGCATCCCTACTATAATCAGGGTTGTGCATGGCAGGGAATTTTCTCCTTGCTCTAACTCAATGTCAGAACATCTTAAAGCTGAAGTCTAAGTGCTTACTGATGCAATTCATATCATTATTTGTAGGTTTCAGAGATAAATGCGCAAAAAATTGTGTGCTGATGTGTATAAATGACAAAGTTGAAAACACTTCTAATTTCAAGCATTCACTGTAGGTTCAGAAAGGTAATACTTTTGTTCAGATCACTGGTTCTGAAGAGACTATCTCTCATTTTTTATGGTTCACAGGAAATTTCCCAAACCCACAGATATTTTTGCAACCTAAATATCAAGAAAGTGAGGCTGCTTTGCATGTAATACATGGGCAGGAAATTTCTTCAGACTTGTCTTTCTTAGTCTTAAGTTTACTCATTCTATCTTGATGGCTTTTATTAGGCAGGTAACAAATCCACCCAAAATTTCTAAGATTGGAGTCTCAGTGTAAGTACATAGCAAAGCTGATTTGCTGTCAGAAGTTTTTTAAACTGTACTAGAAGTGTAAAAGGACTCAAGGACACTGCAAATTCAGAGAACAAAGAGCAACTAAAATAATTATAAAACCCCTCACAAGGAATTGTTTTTCTCAGAATTGTCATGTCCCTCATTTTGGCTAAGCCAGCTGTACATTTCTCAGTGTGGGGTAACCTGGCAGCAACAGGTTAGACACTGAGTGTGATTTGGGCCAGAGCTTCACCTCTGGCATTTCCTCTGAAAATGTGCTACATTGTCATGGTGATTTGCAAATAGGAGCTGTTGCAGCATTAAACTTCCAGTAAACTTTGTATCTAATTACAGTTTTGCTATTGTCATGTATGTGTTTATTTTCCTTACTCTTTGTGTAAGGATATTACAACTGTGAGCAAGCTGTAATATCCTGTGCAACTCAGGGAACAGCTGGGTTACATGGGGTCCTTAAAGGTAAACAGAAAAGATGCTCAACTCTAGAGAAAATCCTCTCTGTAAAGTAGAAATTTACTGGGGTTTTTTTAGATTCCTTGTAGCCATACCCGTCGCAGGAACGTTAGCAGGAGCACTGCACGGATTGTCTCCCAGCTGGGTTTCTGAGCACTCAGGCACACAGTCCGTGGGGCTGGTCTCAGTCCTACAGAGTCAGTGGCCCAAGCAACCACAGCATGATCAAAATTAATTTAACAAATGTATAAATACATATATATATAACATACTGCTAGTGATGCTGCAAATGAGACAGAATGAGTTACACATCATATTAGCTCTCTTTGGAACATAAAATTGATATTATGGTACTTTTTGTATGTTTTATTTAAGGAAAAAGGATTGGGTAGTGGGACTTCATGGCAGGGCAGATGAGTGAGGAACACATGTCTATGTATATATTCCTAGCCTTTAAGTGTATGCCACGTATGTCAGCTGATCCACCCATCAGGTCAATGCCTGATTGAAAATGATACAAAATCATGCCTTAAAAAAGGTGCGAAATGCCTTTTGCATTTGAGCTCTGAGATGTATGGGACTGAGAGCAACCTCCAGCTGATGGGAGCAGTGGTTTTCCCCATTTTGTTTTTGTGGGAAGGTTTGCTGAGGTCAGCTGAGACTTAGTTTTGCTGTCTGCCCTGCAGTCCTTTGCTGCAGAGGAGTGGAGAAATCTGGAGAGAAGTTATTTTATATGACAACAGTGATAAGACATGGCAGCAACTACTTGTTGTGAAAAGCCTGTGAATAACCTACTCTTATCTACGGATCATGACATTTGTCCCCTGTGCACCTGATTTTAAGCAAGAAAAAAGAAACATAACATCAGAGGGTTGGAGCATCTCATCTGTGAGGACAGGCTGAAAGAGCTGCGGTTGTTCAGCCTAGAGAAGAGAAGGCTCTGGGAAGACCTTATTGTGGCCTTTCAGTACTTAAAGGGGGCCTATAGGAAAAGCTGGGGAGGGACTTTTTACAAGGGCTTGTAGTGATAGGACAAGGGGTAATGGCTTCAAACTGGAGGAGGGAAGATTTAGATTAGATATAAGGAAGAAGTTTTTCACTATGAGGGTGATGAGACACTGGAACAGGCTGCCCAGGGAGATTGTAGATGTCCCAGCACTGGAAGTGTTCAAGGCCAGGTTGGATGGGGCTTTGAGCAGCCTGCTCTAGTGGGAGGTGTCCCTGCCCATGGCAGGTGGGTTGGAACGAGATGATCTTTGAGGACCCATCCAACCCAAACCATTCTAGGATTTTTTTACCACTAAACAGTCAGTGGCTAGTAAGAGTAAACAAATATTAGCAATTTCCTTCTACTTAAGAATTCTTCTCGTTCATCAGAGACACAGGTCCTTTATAGAAGTTTTTATAACACTAGGGTAAACAAAGCAGACTATATAGTGGTTATTGAAGAGGAGTGGAGGCTGAGACTGGACAGAACAAAAATTTTCATCATATCAGAAATCTTTTTTACTAAAGATAATACCAAGATGGGTAACAAAACCTCATAAACTTTTTGAAAGGGAAAGAAACATGCTGTGGGTTGGTACAGTTAGAGAATTCAGGGGAGTGCTTTGCTAGACTGCAGTCGTGATCGCCTCTTTTTCCTTTCATCTATCTGGAGATGTGGTAGTATGTTTAAAGCTGGAAACAGCACTTTTCTAATGTTTTCTAACTTCAAAAACAAGATGCCAAACATAAGGTTTTTTTCTCCTTTCTTCCCTCCAGCTTGTTCCTGCCAGAACAGAGTATTCAATTGTGTACTTTGCAGCCAGGCAGAACTGTGCATCGTGATTCTCGCTGCTGTAGGAGGGGAGAGCTGTAGTATGGGGATTGAGAGGGCTTTTGTTGCCGGAAGGAATTTTTTACTGGCTTTTTTTCTCTGTGTGTGAGAGACATAAAGTGCTCTGGAAACATACAGATTCTTCCTGCCAAGAATGGTTGTTTTCACAGCTCCCCTTTTGCCAATTTCAAACTGGTTAAGCAATAATAAAAAAAAATAAAAAAAGGAAAGTTTTCACATACATATCCTAAACTCCCTGGGTGACAGATAGTGTTGAGCAATAGAGTCTGTAAAAGTGCTAAAATAACCTATTTCCCCAGAAAAATAGAAGAATTGAATATGAATACTGATGCTAAGGTGAAGAGGGAGTTTTCAGTGACAAGAACAAAGGCGAGGCTGAAGCGTTATTAACCAACTGTCTTAATTAAGCCAGAAGTATGATGCTCTAATATTTTGAAGGATTTCAGTTAGCTGCTCTGCCTTTGGCTTCAGTTTTTTCCCCCCAAAAAATCTTTAATGCAAAATAATTAATTCATCTCCAAATATGAGTGTTACTCATTCTGAATGCATAAAATATTTAGAAAGGATTCTAGCAAAATGTTCTACTCCCAACATTGACTTGACTTAATGCTATTCTAATTAACAAATTGGTTTTAGACATAACATAGTGCTATACGTACCCTAATAGAAACATAGGAGATCATGGCATAAATCCAGGCTAAATATGTTGTTGAACATGCACAAAAAGGAGAAAAACTGCTTATGAATCAGAGAACACTGGAAAGCAAAGGGAAGGCTGTAACTTACTTTTCTGACACCGTCTTCCAGTGTAGCCCTCAGTACAGGAGCATACATTGGTTCGGACACAGTGACCGCCATTCTTACAAGGCGGAATGCAAACAGCTAGTGGAAGGAAAGCAAAAGATTTGTGCCGTGAAATCATTCAGGGGATCAACATTCCCTAAATATAGGCTCCTTATTTGGGTGTCTATGCTGGGAGACCAATCTGCAGAGACTTGTTTCTTTAGTTTCTCTGGGGTAGAGAAGGTGTCTCTCCAGAGGGCAATTTAAGCAGATGTCTAGCTGGAGATCCTGATTCTCTCATGTTTGTGGAAAGAATTAGGGACATGAGTCCTAGCACCTAAAGGCATCTCTTTTAGATACCTGCAGTTAAGTGGTCAGAATCTTCTTGAGAACCTCTTAGGTTTTTAAAGGGCTCCTTCAAGAGCTTCTGCTGTTGAAATATAGATCAGTGTTTGATACTTGCTAACTTGGTTTTGGTGCTATTTCTTCCCCCTTTGTCAGTGAAGCAGAAGGAAGGGCTTTGCTTTTCTTCAGCATCCATTCCCTATCTCCCCATATTGCACAAATGCAGATATGTATTTTCAAACTTCAGTTCTGTCTAAACCATAACACTTAAGGCTAAAAGTTCTAAATAATCTATATGTTGAAAATCACCTTCCATGTTGAAACTTAAGAGCAAGATCATCAAATGGCAGAGTGTGTATCATTTTCACTCTCTATTTCACCCCTAACACCACAAAACCAAAGAGCTTCCAGCAAGCTCCATTTGTAATTAGATTTTGGTGTGTGAATCATTCACTTGCAAAAATAGGCATTGCGATTGCATTCATCTAGGAACTCCAGGGAGACAAAAGAGAGGGAGAAGGAGAAAACATTTAATATTGAAATAATCCAGGTTTGGTTATCGGAGTGTATTTATATTCCCAGATTCAGGAGGGGTTATATTATCTCTTATCAAAAATTGATAAGCAAGTAGTATAAGCACAGAGGTTTTCCAGCTATTTGAGCCCTAAATATTAGTTCCTCTCTCCTGTCTAACCTCCCTGAGCTAATGGATAGTTAAGGTATTCATTAACTTTTCTTCTACAGCACAAAGTGAGCAAGAAGCCCAAGATACTGTTAGCCCCAGTTTAGAGGTCTCTGCTTTAGGACAGGGGTTCAAAATCAGGTCCTGCTCCACAACAGGAAGAGCACTATTTGATTAGATCTTTGAGCAGGCATCTAAAGAAGTCCCATGCAAACCTTCCATCCACTACACTCTAGGATAGTCAAGTGGGTGATATTGTGAGCCCCATCTGAAGATAAGTTATCATCTGGCTCTGAAACATAGAGTACACAAAAATAACAAAGTAGAGTCATGCTTAAACATTTAATTGAATAGTTGCTAATTAGTGGTATCACTGACTTCGGATCGTTTTAGATTAATTGTTTAGTTATTAATACCATCATAAGTAAGTGCTTACTCCTTCACAATACCACTAAGAACAATATAATGCAGATTTATGATGGACTGTAACATCAAAGGAGCACACAGGGAGTTATGACAAGGAGAGTCTTTGGGTATACTTCATGTGGAGGCAGGTAACGATATAAGCTCCTGTTTATATTTTAAGCCTGGATCCTTTATCAAGATGATAAATAGAACTTTCTTACCTCTCTGGCACTGTGGCCCATAGAAACCATAAGGACACGTACACATATTTGGGCGTACACAAATTCCTCCGTTCAGGCACGCAGGATTGCATACAGCTGTATGTGAATATAAGAAAACTCTATGAATGTCTTATCATTTTGAATTTTTTAGAGTAGGTGCTCTTTTGCTGCTGTATGTGTCATTAGAATAAACATTTCTAGAAATATTGTGATAAATTTCACACAGTCCTTGCTGGTCAGTGGTGCTGCAGCATTTATTCATTGTCATCACAGTGGCAGCGTTTCAGTGGTGCTTTAGCATAGCTTGGGGGATGAAATAAGATATAATTTAGTAGTTTATTTCTGATATCTTCCTTTGATTTTCACAGTTCATTTACTTCCACTCTAGTATCCTCACCAAACACGATCCCAAGGTAATAAAATGTAGGCACATCACACACAGCCTGGATAACCTGGACATGAGGTACTAACCGTTTGCTGCTTTGTCTGAGTTCAGCAGAGCATTGTGGCATTTCTCTGGAGTTGAATAGGTGTGTGCTGCAAACCCTCCGTTTGTTCTGCCTCATTTAAATACCAGTTCCCACAACACATTGGCTCACCAACAAAGCCACTGGCTCAGCTCCCCTTTGCCTCTCTATTTATCTGTTATTACTGTAGATGGTATAATAGGCAGTAGGAATTAAAAGCTGTCTTGCATATTTTTATGCAGCAAGTACCTGACTGTTGAGAAAGAAAGTATTAAAATTGCAAATTAGTTTAGTTGGGAAGCGTGGAAAGAATAAGGAATCTGATAAAATTTTCATTATAAAGCAGAGTGACACTTTAAAACAGTCTTTTTCCTTCTATTCCCTTTGTCTTTCAGTATCTTATAGAATAGCCCATTAAATAAATTAAATACATTTAAGCTTAAATAAATTAAGGGTCACTAAAATGTTTCAGATGAACTAAAGGAGAAATAAAAAGTCAATTTAGAAAGAGAAAAAAGTAAAATTGTAGTCTAAATGAGAGGCTTTTCTGACTAAGCAGCAATTACTTGTGAAGTCAAAATGGACTTCATTCATTGCTAATGGTGAATTTGGATTAGTTGCCTCATTGTCCTAGCTGGTTCACAGATGTCCACACTCTCTCAGTATTTATTTCCATTGGTAGAGTTCCCGAAGTCCCTTTTTTTTTTAAGGTTTCTATAACTGCGTTCATCCAGAGACTGCTATCATATCACTTGAGGCAGGAAACTCCAACAGTATGCACAAAATACTCTGTGTAGTGCACACAAAACTGTGCCGGAGGGGTGAGCCAGGTAGTCTTTCAACTAAGGTATTGGCAGACAAACAAATCCTGCTGCTATTATTCTGGGTTGGAAATTACTGCTTCTGCTGCTATTTCTTGTCCTCCTTTTGGAATAATCCTGTTTAAATCCACCACAAAATAATTTGCAGAACTCAAGGGGAGTAATCTCTGTAAGGAAAAAGAGGAGATAGTGGGAACTAGGATAGCTAGTGGCAATCCCAGTCATTTACTGTGGATCTTAGCTAGGTTAATTTATGTGTCCTCAATAGGTCTGTCATTTGAACACTTACAGGAAGAGCAATCTCCAGGAGATGGAGGTTAAAATGATAGCTGTCACCTTCCAGGAAAGGTAATGTAGGCTGAAGGTGTCTTAGTCATTTAATATTCACTATGGCAGAGGCAGACTGCCTCTGTAGCCTTGAGGTTTGGCACTGATTAAGGTACTCCTCATTCTTGCTCTGTTTAATATTGCACTATTTTGCATGCCTTGTCCCAGGTGAATGCTGTAGTTGCTGTGCCTTTGGAAGAAGAATATATACTCCAGCTTTTAGCACTTAGACCCTGAGAGGAAGGTCTGAGCTGTATTTATTCAAAACAGGGTTCAAAACTATGAGTCCTGACTAGAAACAGCTACTTGGTTCCAATCCTCACATTTGTCATTTTGCACTCATGTGTGGAGGTGGTTTTCCCCAAGCACACAGGCTTCTGTGGTTGCCTTTTGTAGGTACTCTGCAAGTCTGAGATGCAGGCAGGAGGAGCAGGGTGAATTCTGGCAGCAGCAGGATGTTTAACATCAGAGGGTGAAAGGTTGCATTCTCCTTGCAAACTGACTTTTGTTCAGTCGTCAGCCATCCTATGGTAAAACTGAATCCAAGAACTAGATCATAAAAATCTCAGTAGTCAGTCTCAGTTTCTGACAGATTACCTTTTTAGATTCACGTTTTTTCCTTAGACTGTGCAGTATTGGAACCATGTACATAGCTGCTAACTTACAAGCAGAAGTCATGCTTACTTGCTTAATGTTCTTGTCCTAGCTCAAACTGGCCTCCTCCTATTCCTATCTCCGCAAACTGTAATTTTAGGTTCAGATTTGAGTGCATACCATTAAAAATCTATTCTTTCTACCCCACCATCATGCCTCGAGAGAAATGTGGAGGGTTAAAAGCAACGAAGCCTGGACTCTGCACAGGTTGCAAGCAGTGCAGATAGCTTCATTGCCCACATCTCTGCCACTGCAGGTGTGAGGCAGGACTCACGCATTGAGCTCTCCATGAACAAGACAACAAAGAGTGCGGTTATGTCCTTCACCTGGGTCGGGCCAACCCTAGGCACAAATACAAACTGGGTACAGAGTGGGTTGAGAGTAGCCCTGAAGAGAAGGATTTGGGAGTGTTGATAGATGAGAAGCTCAACATGAGCCAGCAGTGCACTGGTGCAGCCCAGAAGGCCAACCGCATCCTGGGATGTATCAAGAGAAGCGTGGCCAGCAGGTCAAGAGAGGTGATTCTCCCCCTTTACTCTCCTCTTGTGAGACCCCACCTCGAATACTGCGTCCAGTTCTGGTGTCCCCACCAGAAGAGAGACATAGATCTGTTGGAGCGTGTTCAGAAGAGGGCCACAAAGATGATCCAAGGGCTGGAGCACTTTTGCTACGAGGACAGGCCGCGGGAGCTGGGGTTGTTCAGTCTTGAAAAGAGAAGACTTCGGGGGGACCTAATAGCTGCCTTCCAATACCTGAAGGGAACCTACAGGAAGGCTGGGGAGGGACTTTTTACAAGAGCGTCCACTGATAGGACAAGGGGTAATGGGTTTAAGTTGAAGGAGAATAGATTTAGATTAGATCTTAGGAAGAAATTCTTCAGTACGAGGGTGGCAAGACTTTGGAATAAATTGCCCAGAGATGTTGTGGCTGCCCCCTCCCTGGAGGTGTTCAAGGCCAGGTTGGACAGAGCCTTGAGTAGCCTGATCTAGTTGAGAGGTGTCCCTGCCCATGACAGGGAGGTTGGATTAAATGATCTCTAAGGTCCCTTCCAACCTAGGCCATTCTATGATTCTATATCTCCAGAGTCCCAGTGAGAATTATTCTCATTTGCAGAAGCTACCTAGTAAGGTTGTAACTTCTGAAATGGTGAGTGGCTCTGGTTTTGGTTTTGAGCATGCTAAGAATAAACTCCCGAATCACATGTGCTTAAAATGATGCAAAAAAAGGTTTTGTTTGTGGGTTTCCTCTATGAGACCCTGAGATTTAGGTGAACTTACGAATATTTACATAAACTCAAAGCCTTCTGATGTTTTGCTCTTTACTAGATCACCTGTTCTTATAGAATCACAGAATGTTAGGGGTTGGAAGCAACCTCTGGCGATCAAGTCCAACCCCTCTGCCAGAGCAGGACCAGAGAATCTAGGGCATGTTACACAGGAACGCATCCAGAGAAGGAGACTCCACAACCCCTCTGGGGAGCCCGTTCCAGTGCTCTGGAACCCTCACAGTAAAGAAGTTCCTCCTCATGTTGATGTGGAACTTCCTGTGCTCTAGCTTGCATCCATTGCCTGTTGTCCTATTGCAGGGCACAAGCAAAAAGAGGTTGCCCCTTTCTTCTTGGCATAAGCAACTTCCAGTTTGACCACTGAATTGCTGGAATCATGTGGGGTGGGAATCAGGCAGCAAAAGAGCTGAGAGGCCAGTCATTTCTAACTGCTTACCTGTTTCACAAGAGGGGCTGCTCCATCCATTTCTGCATTTGCACTCATCTGGTGACACACAGACCCCGCCGTTGTGACAGTGTCTGTTGCACACCACTGGAAAACATGCGAAGGATCAAAATCCCTTATTGGTAACACCGATGCAGATCCCAAAGTTGCTCTGTCACAGCAAATAACTAATGGTATTAGTCCAAGAGGTAAACTGAGGGGTGAATCTGTCCCTTTGCTTGGTTTTCTTTCTCTGTTAGAAGTCTTGCATCTGAAATTCTTTGCTTTTTAAGTATTCCAGGTACTCTGGTTCAGACTTAAAATTATATTCCTGTCAAGGGCAACCTGATATTTAAATAAGCAGCGAGGACTGTAATAATGAAGCTGCATATGATTCGTTATTCAGCTAATATAGAGGGGTTTGAAGGCTGATATTTTTTCCCAGATGTTCTATATATTGAACCTCTTTTGTAACATGCATTGCACAATAACGTGACTTCTAATAGGTATGGTTATCTTTTTTGTCCTCTCAAAATTAGTGTTACTGCATTCCCTCACACAACCCTGAATTTCATAAATGTTACTATAAATAACATGGAGGTTTTTGCTTGTTTGTTTTGTTGTTGTTTATTTTTTTTTCTAGAAGCACTTTTATGTAGAAAATGTTGATATAGATGTGCATATTTTTACATAATACAACTATACTGCTGGTAAATATATGCTCTGAAGCAGTTTAGCTACTGTACTACTTCAACATATTACAATTTGATTTCCTTGCTGTATCCAATCATCATTTTAAGGGGAAATATAGAGAAATAAAAAGGCTTTTTTTGTCTTCTAATTTTCTGCAAATTCAAACACATAATGAGGAGACAAGCTTGAATTAGTTCATACATACTTGTTTCACATCGAGGACCAACAAATCCATAAGGACAAGAACAAGTATTTTGAGAGAGACAAGTTCCTCCATGCTCACATGGTGGATCACACTGAACTGCAAGAATAAAACATGAGAAAAACAAACACAGTTCAAAGATTACATTCTGTTTGGTTATGAGCACAGCACTTGTTACTATTTTTCCCATACCATTTTATTACTCCAGCAAGTAATTTGGCTACTGAGGAAAACACTGCAGGATAAAAGTAGGTATCATATGAGTAGTAGAACACTAACTAATGAGTAGCTATATATTGCCTACAAGGGAATGATTTTAGCATAATCATATTTAACTTTTGAGCATGCATGTTTTTAGCTACTTATTTTTGAGGTCTAAGGATGGATCAAGTACAAATGTAGTTAATAGCAAAGACCTTGCCCATCCCTCTCTACAAATTTTTCCTTGTGAATGTTCAGTAAGCTTTAACAGGTTTCCGAAGTTACACTAAAGCAGAGAAGAAGTGTTTCTGCTGTATAGAAAAGACTTATATGGGAATCTGTCAGCAAGATGACAAACATTTAAGCAACAATTTTAATGTTTAATAAGTAGTGTGAGGCCTGCAGACAAAGCAGTGAGTTAGATAATAATTTCTTGACATATTGCAATACACGGTGTCATTCTGTGGAAGAAAGAGGATGAGCAGGTGTATTGCATAAAGCTGGAAAGTCCTGCAGCCCCTGCAACAGGCTATTAGCTGAAAACACTTTTTTGTTTTTAAAATATTGATCATTATAAGCATGACAGCTTTATTGTGCAGGGAGTCTGGAAGGTTTAACTTCTTAAACCTAACATCTAAGGTGGATACCTGACATCTGATATCATGATTGCTTCTGTTTGTAGCCCTCTAATAAGAGGTAGTTTTGTATGCCAAATGCAGGACAAGAGAAGACCGTTGAAGGCAGAAGATGACCACTGACAGAGCAAGGCATGTGTGTCAGCTGGCTCTCATGTCTTTGGAAAAAAAGAAGCCACCTCACATAACAGAATGAAAAATACCTTTCCTTGCACTTGGGAAGTGAATAGAGAGAAAAATGTTGTGCTTTGGCACTTTTTACTGGCAGAGTTTTGTCTTTTATAATGGATATGAAGCTAAGCAAGGTTATTCCAAGGAAAATGCAAAATGAAGCTAAAGAGATCTGAAACAAAGCATCATTCATTTTAAGTATTGTTACAAGGAGAAAAAACCCCTAATGTACCACATTTTGTTCTTAAAACTGGAAAATGGACTGTGTGACTGGAAATCTAAATGAAGGACAAATACTTGTGGCACCACATAATTTAAAGGAAGTTCATTTGTTGAAGGCCTCCTCACCTCTTGTGATTATCAGCAAGCCTTCAGATAAAGCCATTGCATACGAACTTTGCCATGCAAAAAAGTAATGAAAGCCACCACACGTTTTCCAATTGCAGTTAAAAAGACAAGCTCTGAGAAGGTACCTTTAAATAAACCATTTTGACATAAGTAACATTAAAGAAATACATTTGGAATTAAATCTGTTCTTCAGGTACTTCAGTATTTACATTTCCTATTACCATACAGTTTTAACTGTGACATTTTCAATGCTGCATTAAAATAACTTCAGGATTTGACGCCTGAGAACAGAAAACTTGCTGGATATAGTTTAGATCCATACTATATATGCTGAGAATGTCATTAAGCTAAATTTAGATTTGATTTGATGAGCTATAAGGTTTAGGTTTTGCAATTCAGCATGTGTTTAGTTGAAATTTTAAGTGTACATCTGTGAGAAAAAAAGAATTAAAAAAAAATTGACGTTGTCTGGACAACTTTATAGATTTGATTTAAACACATTTAAGCAGTTAGTGTTAAACTTTCCCAAAGTTTTTCTAATTCAGCCACTGGTAGCAGCTGTTGGCACAGGTCAGAGGCTTGGGCAGCTTGGAGTCTCTTGCTATTAGGGTGAACAACAGGTAGCAGTCCATGATGAAATGAAAAGTGAAATTTGTTATTCCTTTAAAATTGCAGTACTATATATATGCCACCACTTGTGTCCAAGATAGGCATAGGGTTTTGAAAGGAGAGTGTCAACCCGTCCATTGCACACATGTCCATCTAAACCATCTCAGTTCTCCTGGGCTTGGGTAAGCACAGGGCTTGTTTATAAAGGGATTTCTTTGCAATTAGAAATTAATAGTAGGTAGAATTGGTTAATATTCTCTGCATAGAAACAAGAAAACACAAAACCTGAGAAAAATATACAACCCTTTTTGAAGTACATGAAATGTGATTGCCTTTCCTGTAGGACGATGGATGCATAAAGCCTCCAGGTGCCTAAGTGCTATGCCAAGCACAGTGACATTCAAGCATATTATGCTTTATTTCAGCATGTTTTGTATGTAGCACTTAAAGCGAATATGTCCATTTGAATAGAGTATTTTCCATCTGGCCTTTACACGTTTTGAGATGCATCTGAACTGTCAGAAAAGAACATGCTTTTTGGATATTAAAACATTTAGCTCTTATGGTGACATTTAATAGTAAAATGTTTGAAACTATCCTATTACTGGTGAGTAGCAGAAGATAAAAACCGAACACTTGCTGCAGTGTGAGAACGAGAGTAATATTCACCTGAAAGACATTTCCCGCCATAATAGAAATATACTGTTTGTGTCAAATTCTTTTCAAAAACTTTTATCTTTCATCTTGTGGAATGAATATTTTTTTCTGTAAACATTTGTAAATTGTACAAAGGTGTTGCAGTGTTTTTATACCAAGCAGTTTTAGATGGTATAAAATAGCAGTAAAGAGGAAAACATTGCTGCAAATGGTCAACCGTGCTGTCAAATGTACGTATGTTTATGTTTATAATTTAAAATCTGGAGGTGAAAATGGAGAAGTCCATTATTGTTTTCTTTGAAAGGGCTTTTTGGGAAATATCCCAAAACTTCTTTTTTTCCATTAAAATGAGATCAGGCACTTTTTATAAGTTTCTCTACGATAACTTTGGGAGTGCTCAGGAATACCAGATGCTGTGTTGTTTCCTCCATTTTCAATAGCCTAATCAGCAAATGGCTTCCAGGACAGAGTTATTGCTTAACATCGCAAAAGCGAGTAAACTCCCTGTGCTGCCTGGCACGTGAGGTCCTGGGCGTGCACTACTAAAGCAAGGCTCACAGGTGGGAGAGTATTACCTGCCATTCAATTTAAAAATTCGAAAACCAGTCAGGTCAGGACAGACTTCACTGGTAGAAGCATAGTCTGCTGTGTTTCATGCAATTGTTGTACATTATTCATTTTCTTTCAAAGATGCATTAATCTAATTTCCTAAATGTACAGGTGAAGTTTGAATATCTGCAGCACAAAGGAGGGAAAAAAAATGGAAAAGAGAGCTACCAGGTTTTCCATTTGAAAAGTTGTGAACTGAAGCCTTTCTTTTACATGTAGGATACACAGATAAAGGAAATAAAGCATAGGGTTAAAGCCAGTATTTGTATAATTGAAATAACTCATATACATATTTAAATATCCAGCAGTCCAGAGCTCAGTTATGAAATAAATACCTATCATAGCAAATAGAAAATTAACAAGACTGACTTGACTGAATATATTTGGAATACAAATGCAGACGACAGTTCTGGTTAGGTTGTACTAATGGATTTCATTTTGTGAAATGTCAGCTGAGTGGTCATCTGCAGTCAAAAAAGCAAATAAAGTATTAGGAATTTTAAAGAAATGAGCAGAGCACAAAATGCCAGACTTTATTATGGTCTGTATCAATGGTGAGCTGCATCTTAAACACCATGTTCAGGCCTGGCCCCTCAGCTCAGAGAAGATACAGCAAAAGTGGAAAAGATGCAGAAAAAAGAGAGAGAGAGATAACCAAAGCTATAGAACATCTTTTGTGTGAAGAACAAGTTAATAGATTAGGTCTTTGGGAAAGACATGACCTGAAGGAATAGGATAGAAAATTGCAAAACCACACATGGCCTGGAAAGATTGAACAGGGTACTCTTCAAAGGCATCACCTTGGCTTTTTGAAGCATGTGATCCACAACATCCTGAGAGACTATACTGGACAGTATCCCTGCACCTTTCCCATATATTGCCAGACAGCTGCCGTTGGTATCTATTGGAGATAAGGGGAAGGACTTTTGGTCTGATATGGTAGAGCTTTTTGGGTATAAAAACGTCAGAACAGGCAAATGTTAGCTATCTGATTTTTTTTTGCCTCATTTCATCCAGCTGTTCATCCTGAGGTTGTAATACTTTCCCAACTACTCCACCTTTCATGTTATTTTGAAAATGATTTGGTTTGAGTAGTGGTTTTGTATATCCACAGGGTAATGCTGTGGTTTTGCCTCATGAGGAGAAAGCATTACTACTACTGTTCTAGACTTGCCCTTTCCTTAGTAAATACTGTTCAAAGCCTGTAAAATATCCTAGAGTTTTAGTGACTAAACATTTTAAAGAAAATATTTCTAGAGTAACATGACGCTAACTTCCGTAGAAATTCTGAGGAACTTTTATGGCTACTAAAAAACTGGAAAGGTACTAGTCCTTAACTGTCACCTAATCCAAAATAGTTTTAAATAATTATCTGTGTTCTACGGAACTAAGTCTTTGACTTTTTAACTGTACAGTTTTAGTAACCAGACACTCCCTATCAATTGAACTCGGGGTTAGAGAAATAAAAATAAGGATGACCAGAAATTTAGCTGACATTGTTATCTTTCTACAGCCTTCAGGTCTAGGACTCTCAGAAAGGGGTGCAACAACGATAGCCAGAGCAGAATTTTTTGGTAACTTCAACCTTGTTATCGCATGGAAAGGATATGTTCCACCTTAGGGCGCTCAAGAAGTGCAACAGCTGCTCTCAGACAGTGCCATATGTGCAGACCCTGGGGAATAAACCGAGCCCAGGGAAAAGACAGCATTTGTTTCCTTGTCCGGTGGATACAGCATCTTTGAAAGTGCAGGCCCGTATCTCCGTTGTGGAGTGGGGAAAAGAGGCAGAATGATGAGTAATTGCTCTGAGGTGGCTAAAAACACTAGTGAATATTTCAGAGCGTTAGCCTCAAATGTTAGAAGGGGCCTCATTATGTGTGCCACATGTAATACACTTGACAAAATATCAGAAACATTCTGAAAACAATCCTGTTTGGACTAGTTATGCATTATTAAAGTACCAGGTTTTTTATTCGCTTGGCATACTGAGCTGAAACATTTAAAGCTCTGTAAGTGTTATGACACTTCTGTGGTGTGCTTTGGCAGGTGACACGTGCTGTCCTGTAGAACTGCTAGGAGTGTACCATAGCAATGTATTGGTTTATGGTATATATCCTTGAAAAGGGCACTCAGAGTGGAAATTAGGTATTCAGTAACCTCCCTCATCACCAGAGCAACTCTTGGCTAAATGTTCTCCATAAATGCCAGTGAACATCTTCTGCAAGAGAACGTGCGGGAGAATCCAGTGGGCTACAGTAGGCTTTATCTCCCCTACTTGTTTTTCATTATTGTGTAGGTGATGCTGGATGTCTCCAAAATGCTACTCTGAAATGAAGTTTTTTAACTCCTTGCCTGTTTAACAGACTTATCTTAACCTTAAACCACTAACAAATGGCAATTCTGCTGTTGTGCAGGAAGATGAAAGAGCTCTACAAGATCCTGGCCAACTGTAGGAAAGGGCATGGGAGTGTTGAGTAGAGCCATGAGAAACTACTTCATCTCACCTTATCTGCAGAGTAAGCAGCTGCTGCCAGAAGTAAAAGAATTAAGAAGCTGAAGAAGCTGTAATGCTTGTTATGCCAAAGCAAAATGGGCAAAAGCAAGGTCCTACTTTTTTACAAATGGCGAAGTTGTCGGCGGTGAAGGGAGTGATCTAAATAGAAATAGCTCAGAGCATCTGCATGTATCTCAGTTTAGGTGCCTGAATATAAGCCAAACACATTGATATCTAGCTATGATCTTCCAAAAGTAGGAAGGAGGTTAGACCTGATAATCCCCAGCCTGAACTCCTGGGAGTCTGTGATCCCCAAAGCAGGAAGACAGAGTAGAGGGAGAGGTCTTCCAACTAAAACATAACAGTGAGACTGAGGGGCTTGTCCAAATGGATAAGGATATTAGAGACATAAAATGTGGTATGATTTACTTAAGGGGAACTAATTTTTAGGTTGCTGCTTATTTTTTCCCTATCAGTTCTCCAAGCCCGATTTTGAATCTGCACAACAGGAAAAAAAAAAATTACATTCTCTCACAAGAGAAATATCACTTGGTAAAGTATTTATTATCTTATTTTCAGACACTCTTATTAAGCAAACATCACATCCCGTCAAGCTCCACAGGTACTAAAACTTGCAACCAATGGGCTGTTTCTTTTATCTTGGTGAATTTTGATATCAAATAGGATGGCGATAACTTTCAATGGTGTCTGAGTCTGTCAATGTCTTTGGTCACTTGCCACGGATGTTGCATTGAAGCCTGAAGATTTCACAAATACTGGTCTCATCTAAGCTTTGATCTCTTGCTCAATTTTGCTGCCTCCTGTTCTTAGGGTTCTACTCTTTTGAGGGAAGTTGGTTCAATTGTGGTGGCATTGTAAGGTGCTGATAGCTGAGGTTATGACAGGCCTTAATCCAAGAAATTATCCTCATCTTTCAACTTCATCTGTCATGATGAATCAGCTGCATCTGACATGGGAAGAGACATCAATGGCTGGAGGTACAATGGGTGCTCTTCACCCTTCTGGCCATGCTCCAGGGTGCTGCTTGCAGGTGCACAGAGGGGCTTGGGATGAAGCAGAAGCAGGGAGCAGACAGGCTTATTACTGAGTCAGGTGACACAGTAAGTGACAAGAGACAAATAAAGCATGTTTGTGTATCGTGACATCAAGCCCTGAGACAGAGAATGATGTTAGTAATAAAGTATTTCATCCTAAGATCTCTCCAGAGTGATTTTCAGTAATACCAGTAATTGAAGAAAACATCTCGTCTTGTGAGACAGTAAAAGGCAGAGGTAGATTTATGTTTTGAGGACTATACTGAGGGGCATACTAAACATACACAAAGCAGCTATATGCCCATATTCATAAATATTTATATGTACATGGGCCTGGTCTTTGAGGGGAGGCCATTGAAACTTGCTTTGAGCTCCCCAGGACTAGGAGCTACTTGGTACTTTTCCAGCTCCAGGTATACAACAGAGGTCAAAGACAGAATCTTCTCTGCCAAGTAACCTAAAGTGCTTTAGAAGGGGCATTTCAGAAGTGTGCAAACAGGCAAAAATTATAGCACCCAAGATTATAGTAACCTTTCCTTAAACATTTTGTAATAATCTCCAGCACTGCTCTGAGCTCAGAGGGCTGCAATATTGCTGGGGGTTTTACACCTCCATGGAGCCTTGCTTACAGCAAGGAATCCCTGTGAGGTCCTCTGCAGTGTGTCATGTCTGAGGCCCCCTGAAGCCTGTCTACTCTGTGTGCAGAGCACGAGAAACCGTAACTGAAAGAGAATGAAATAGATGTGAATACTTTTGCTTTGTGTTGTGAAAGGCCAATTAAGATATCAACTTATCTGAAGTATTGCAACAAAAGATATGATTAATGGTAGCTAAGGCAGGGAATTCATTGTTCTGACAATGTGCATAATACTATTGTTTTATGGAGATATTCTAAGCTGTCTAATAAATAACTCAACATATTGTGAAAAACCTTCTGGTGCTATACATTTCAGATGTCAAGTTCAGTTTTGTATTCAAGATATTAGATAGGTCTTTAAAAGTAATTTTTAAGATAGTAGAACAATTAGTTTTTCCTAGAATTTGTGTTAAATAGAGAAATGGAGTCCATTTTACCCTTTCCCGCAGACCTTTTATATGTTTTCAAATGTAATGACTTCGGTAGAATGAATCTGGCCTTAAGCAAGGGTAAACAAGATCACAATCTGTCCCTGGTTTCAACAGATTAGATATTATCAAATAAATATGTCATTTTTGTAAGCAGAAAGAGCTTTTTCAAGGTTATAGAATGTTTTTCTATTAATTTGAAATATAATTGGCTTTGAAAACCAGATTGATCCCAGCTAGAAAAATCTCCAAATTTATAATCAAAATTAATTTTTACTTTGGAAAGTTATTATATTTGAAGTTATAAAAGAATTTGAAAGAGGATTTTCCCTCTTACCTTCACATATGATTCCATCACCACTGTATCCAGTGGGACAAGGCCCACACTTAAATCCTGCATCTTCAGTCAGCTCACACTGCACACCAGTAAAGCATGGTATACTAGCACAAATGACTTTCCGATGCATCCCATCACCAGCTTTTGGTGGTTCCATGTGATCCATTGCTGTGTTGTACACCTTTCTGGCTGGTGTGGTCTGTGCTGGAAACCGTGCTTGGGGAGCAGACCTTGCTGGGACACTAACACTTTGCGGAGCTGTGTCAAGAGAAGAACCTATTAAATGGAGAGGGGAGGTGAGGTGTGTTGCCAAAGGAGAGGCTCTCTGCTGCTCTGTTGGGAAATCTTGGGACGGTTTAGTCTTCAGCACTGTAACTTGACCAGGCCACTTCCTGGGAGAATAGCTGTACTTGGAATGAGTTTGCTGAACAGCATGTGGCTTTGCAAAGAGTGAACTTATGTTTGCATCGTGATGAGAAGGAGCCATCTGTGTTGTACCTGGTTTGTATTGTTTGAAACGGAGAGGGGTCTGGGTTGTCACACTGAGAGTTGTGGCTCTGGGATCTGGATCCTCGTGCAGTATGAAAGTGTGTATATCACTTCTTTTTTCAAGAAAAGATGGTTTCTCAGGTGATGTGGACTCCATACCAGGTTTTTTTGCTGATGATGTTTGAGCTTGGGAAGTCTTCCTTCTCGTTGTAAGGAACGAAGTGTTAATAACTGTGGGGTTTCTTTCCAAAAAGACTGTAGTTGCTTGCCTTGGAATTTGGGTTTTGGAAAGGAGAGAATATGTGCTTCTTGATGTCTTTAAAATGTCTTCCTGGTGAGAGACTCTAGCATCTCCAATATTTCTTCCAGCAAAATCCACATGGCTTTGGGAAGATCTTGAAACTAGAGCAGAAGGAAGATATATATTAGCCCAACTTTCTGATCTAAACTTTAAAGGGAACCCAGTGAACATGTAGCTTATGAGTGTACATCAGGACATAATTTCTAGACGTAAAAGAGTTAATCTGTCCTTTATACTAAGGGCACATTTATGCTGGCTGGCATGGAAACGACATGGTGTTATCTGCTCTGGGTGATGCAATCCTGAAACTTACAGGGTGGCATTTCATGTACTTGATGAAATATATTTATGCTGGTGTAAGATTGAGCCTAAGGTAGCAAGTCACAGTGAAGGTCAGGCATTATTCTTTGAGGTGCAGCACTGGGCTTATAAGGGTTACATTACAGACAGGCAAAAAAACTTGCCATGCTGTTTTACTAATTTTGGCTCACGCTGGTCCATGAGGTTTTGGCTATGTTCACCTTTTCATGGTGCACCCTACGGTTCTTGACCACCTGAGCTAATACTTGTTTCTTATTAACTGTCTACATTGGCATAGTGTGCTGGGAAATGTTCTGCTAGACAGTAGATAATGCAGAGCCTTTGCATTCAAGCTCTTGCAGTCTAGGAGTAACATGAGACATTGCAGTTTGGGACAGATAGATACTGGAGGTGGAGACATAAAATGATGATAAGATGGTCCTTGGGAAGATCGTGTCCTAGAGAGACTCTATTCACTATGTAATGCTTTTGTAGTCCTTATGGCAAAGGAAAATTTTAGGAAAGCATTTAAAGGAGACAAATGGAAAAGCTTTGTTAATGCTGTGTACAGCTCCCTCCAGATGTGAGGGGCAGCATGTAGGAAAGACTGCTGGTTTGTAACTGTCACCCCCTCGTTACAAAGCCAGCCACCTTTTCAGTTGTGTAAGGAGGGATGATAGATGGGGAGAGGGTAGTCTGTGAAGGGCCTTAAAAGTGGAGACGAGTAGTTTGAATCAATACTTTCAGGAAGATTAATGGCCATCTGCTGACTGTAATGAATGGAAGAAGCTATTTTTAACCTGTTCTGGCATACTCACTCCATAGGAAATGGAATATATTGGATCCTGAACAAAAAACCTCACTTGGATCTAGGGTTAACCCCATGCAGGTTGTACCTCTTCCTTTTAAATATAAATATTAATCACTTTCTTAAAACTCCTATTGAGGTAGAAATTAGCCATAGATAGCAAGGAAAGAAATTAAGATGCTTGGCAAAGGTCAAAACGAAAGTTAGACTAGATCAAAGCAAATGCTGGTATCCAAAGTTACATTTATTTGGCTGATAAACAACGTCATTCTACTGGTGGCTAGTGAGTTGTTATTGCCCTGAAGCATAATATTTTGGACTTTTACAATGGTACTGGATCAAGCTATGGACATCAGTAGGTAAATATGTGGTATTTAGTAGAGCAGTAGGTAAATACATGGATTTTACTGCCCAAAGTAAGGCTGATGAAGCATACATGAGGTACCAAAAAGAGATGGTGAAGCAGCAAGGACATTGAAAAAGAGAGCATGAGAGGATCGGAGAAGTCAAAGGATTTTTAAAAAATGGATGAGAAAAAGAGGAAAGAAATATCCCCATAGAAAATTATGAGTAATGGACAATCATTACTGCCCTTAGAAAACTAACTTTACAGACCAGAAATCAACAGGAATGACAGTGAAGGGTTGAATGACCTCTCTGACAAATTTCCAAAATAAGTCCTGATTATAGCTTTGAGCTCTTTCCACTGTGTCATAGTTAAATGGGCTTTCCTCTTAACTAAATTTTAGTAAGGGGATCAGACTGACTACCTGGGAAAGAGAAATCCTTTTTTTCTTTATCAGATAATATAGCAATATAACCCTCCCACAAATAAACTTCAGCCTTCCCTGTGAGGTGGAGCATGCTGTTGGAGTGTATCTTTGATAAGGCAATTTTTACATCTCAAATTATACTACTAGTGAAGAGTAGTGGTACCTCTTGGTTTTTTGTTATGATGTATACTGATGAAGGTCCATCTGTAGAGGCCACTAAACTTCATGAGGTGTTCTCATCATTCACATGTCACAACTAGTGTCCTCTCAGCTTTCATTATTTTTGATTTTTACTTATAGTTATACTGTGCAGTTTAGCTAGGGTTAGAATACAATAGATTTTTTCTGGAATACCTGAAAATTTCTTTCTGCAGTCTTCCAGATATCTAAATAAGCTAAAACAAAGAACTATACCAAAAGATTGCAGACTCAGTTGTCTGTAGTCAGCAGCTTTCTAAAATCCTGTATTACTTCAATTTATTTTCCTTGCAGTCGATCAATATCTTCAAATGTATAACCCATTATCAATGCAGAACTGTGATTGTGTGAATCTGGTTTTCTCTGTGATGCCACTGTATGATTACATATTGGACTGGATGAAAATAACAAAAAAATGACAAGGCAAAGTGCTCAAGGTTATATGACGGTACAAAAATACATTTTCACTACCTGTCAGTATTTCTGCCTATACTAACAGGAAAATGTGCGGCAGTGGAACGATTGAGTTTATTTTTCACAAAGGTAGATAAGAGACTAAGAACCTGCTGCTTTGCTCCAGCTGTGCATGGCAGGAGTTCCATTCGTATGGATGGAATTACACTGCAAGCCCAGCATATTACTGGGATGGATGAAGCCCCTGAGAAGATAGATTCCTCCATTGTCCTTCTATGTGGGGATAATGGTGACAGAGGGCAAATTTCCGAGACAGAAGTTTAACATCCCTCATCCAGTTCAACACCAGGACACTTTCCATCTATGTGGTGCAGGAGTTCTCCCACATGAGAATCCTCCAACCTTTGGTTTGCCTTTGGTGTTTCAGGTATTTTGTGCCACTCACACTAAGCTCATAAATCAGAATCATTGTAACCAGTCTCTGGTTCATGCTTGCCAATGCCACCATGGCATTGTTAAGGCATAGCAAGTTCTGATTTCTTCTCTCAATTGAATTGCATTTTGTAGTGAACCACTAGAGATCTGTAACTGAAGAGGATCATTTTCATTCTGAAGGTAATAAAATGACTATATAAGCTAGTGAAAACAGCAGTTCACAAACAGAGAAGACACTCAACGGTCTCTTAAACCCAGAATGAGATATCAACACTTTGAAACACAGAAAAGAAATCTAATATATTATCTCTCCTCTGCGTTTCTGGTTGGGTTTTTTGCGTTTACAAGAAAAAGGCCACATATGGACTTGAATTAAAAGAACTCACATTCCCTTCTGAGCACAACTATTACTTTTCCCAGAGAAGCAGCACACATTTCTTACTCTGCCTGGGACAGGGTGGACCAGGTTGGCTACCATATTCCCCGGTGCTGTTCACCCAAGTCTTTGCTGGTCTTACACATATGCACCTCCACATCTTTGTTGCAAAGCCATGTGCCTTGGAGACAGCCCCGTCCTGGTCTACAACTAGCAGCTGATACCTCACACTTGCTTCAGCTTCTTGTAGACATGAGTATTTGTTACCTGTTCTTTGCCATGCTTCTCTTTGCAGCTATTAGAGTCAGAAACTTACATTTTGTTTTTTAAATGTAACTTTTTAATGTCATGACATGAGATTACTATGTAATCCCAAATGCTACTCTCTCCTTTAATAAAATGCCCCAAATCAGTCTCCTCCTCAGGTGGGGACTGGCTTCTTCTCCTTAGCAAGATCATCTGGCTGTGGTCTCTTCTGCCTGTCAGTTCAGAGTATTATGGGCACCTTTAATTCAGTTCAGGTTACAACTATTTCAGGATTCTGTGAATAGATTAAGAATTCATTATTAACACAATTCAATAAATTTACAATTTGTGTAGTTTTAGAGCTATTAACATTTAGTAGTACATGCTGTCTAGCACATTTCTCATTCAGAAGAATGTCGACAGAGAAATGCTCTTCTGACATATTATACTATGTGGGTCATCATTTAAAATTTGAAACCTCTACCAGCACATAAATTTTATTTAAAATGGCAAGAGAGAATAGAAAAATTACAGTGGTCTGAGAAGTCTTGTTACCAGAGTATTAAGGATCATCCCATTTCTCTCTGTACTTTTCCACATTGGTATTTTTTTCTGTATTTTCTTGGTGAGAAAGGGGAAATGGAGCATCTGTCAATAGGAAGCTCTAGGGAAATTCTGGTTTTCCATCAGTTCTTAATCTGCTGTTTTATTTGATTAAGTCCTGGCATAACTTTCTTCACTAGTTAGAGTGTGTATAATTCCTAAATCTTCTGTTTAGCCATCCAAGCACACTGTAATATCTTCCCTCTCCCCAGTATTTAGAAATAAAGCTTTAATTCTCCCTTCCTGCCTCTTAAGCATCCAGAATTTCCCCATGTTCAGATGCTGGTTGGACTTCCCAGTCACTGATGTCCCTTCTTGTACAATCACAAGCAGTTACTCCTAGAATAAATTCCTTAGCTCCTTTAAGAGAAGTACAGATTCAACTTCCAAATGTTCCAAGTTTTACAAAGGGTGTACTTCCAGGATTATTTTTTCTAGAAACCAAAGCATTTTAAAGACTCATTGAGATTGGGATATTATTATAAATCTATATAGAAGCTTAATTTTAGAGCTCATGATCCTTTACCTATTCTGTATGTAAAAAATTGAAAAGCCAAATGTGTTGTAAAAGAGGTTAGGAACACACAACACACTGGAAGTAGGCACAGGCAAAAATTAATCCCTGCGTCTGAGGTAATGGCTGTGTATATGCAGACAGGAGGAACCAGCCAGGCTATTTAGCTTGTGCTGGGCTAATGGAGTGAGGGAGCTTGCGGACCTGATGTGCCTTACATCAGACAGGTCAGCACATGGGCAAAGCCATCGCATGACTCTTTATCCTTCTCTACAGGTGCATTCAATCTTATTAAAATCTGTGCTCTCAAACCACCACTTCTGTGATGGGCAAATTTACTCACTTGTTGCTTTAATGATCAAATTAAAAGGTGAATAACTAGTTCACCGTCCCTGTGCTATGTTTCAGCCTGATAGAAAATGAGATTGTGTTGCTGATGTTGCTAGCTGGTGAGCAATTTTCTTCCCCTTCACCTATCAAAAACATGAGCAGTAAGGAATATTCTATGGTGTCTGCATCACTCAGCCTCTTCTGACTATAACTGTTCCTCTGCTTCACACTTTTGTTTGTCAAATGTGGCTGAAGCTGCACATACACGATTTTGTAACACTATTCATAATTTGCAATGCAAATTTGCTTTGTGTGTATGAAATACAAAATCATTCTGCTCTAACACAATGCTCTTTTTGGAGGAGAAAATCTGGGATCTTCAGCCAGCTCACCCACTAAACTGTGTTTACGAATCTTCCTGTATCCAGACTAAATGATTCCCACAAATGGAATAGGGTCTAGACTCTGCCAGAAAGGAGTTCCTTTTCCAGTTCTGGGATGTTAAAATCCTATGTGAGTATAGGAGAAAATATTACCTCAAGAAGATATAGTGTGCCTGTTTATGTCTCATTAAAGGTCTTTTGTATTCATTTTCATTCTCATATAGTTAATTTGCCTCTAGGTTTTCTGAACAATATAATTGACATCTCAATTCATTAACTGATGTAGTTAAAGAAATGCAGGTTCTGAGATTCTCCATCAGGAAGCAAACAGTTCGTGAACATAGAAATAGTATTACTGACCACATCAGAGAATATTTTCAGTCTTATCTAAGGTATGTCAAGGATACATAGAGAGAATCCCTTTCATACTCAACAAATATCAAACCAGTGCCTTAGAAAGATTTTGCTTAGGTATAGCCCTTTCTTTATAAGAAATATTTTTTTATTTATAAAACTTTTTCAATAGAAATCATTATAATTTAGATATTAAGAGAAACAAAAAACTTAAATAGTTGGGGCACTAATACTGCCTTATTTTATATTAATTTAAGCCAGATTTCTGCATAGACTTTAAATGATCAACTCCTTTTTAGGTGACCTGAGTAGATAATAGTAGTATCAGGCTAAAAGCTGGATTTCTAGAATGACACTCAAGTCTGAAAGTAACAAAACAGTTCTGAATCTTAAAATTTTCCTAATACATGACACTGTCATGTAATATATGTGCACCTGCATTCCAAGGAGATATCCATCTGCTTTTGATTAGTAAGATTCTTGGGACAAGGCATCATATATAGGCAAAGTGCAAGAATGGAGGAAGAAGGCGATGAACAAAATGATAGCTGAGCTGTATGGAAAAATGGGTCTTTGAAGAAAAGAATTCATTTTGTGCACTTTGTTGTTTTGTTGTTTTTATTTTTTACTTCTGTGATGCTTTCTGTAAATTTTCAATAGAAAGGTTAATATCAGCATCACCAGAGACAGCGTTATTAAAAATAGTATAAGAATTACTGATTGCAAAGATAGGAGCATGCTCCCCAAACAGGATTTTTTTTCCCTGTACCAATATTTTTCTTTACCAGTATCTCTTTTGGATCGTATATGGAGATTTATAAACCAGCTATGTTTTTACAAATTAACAATGTTTTCTCAAACACCTCTCCTACCTTCCAGTTTATTTCAAGATTTAATTGAAAAGTTCTCTCTTAGGGGTTGGAAAAACTCAACGTTTGATGTGCTCTCACCCCTTGCACAGGAGGCTTGCTCCTCTTGCTCTTTTGTTACTAGATTTCTTTCCGTGCGCTTTACATTCCTTGGGTCTGATCCACTCTCTGCTGCAGTTTTTAGAAGTACTCTTCCTGTGCTTTTCTCTGAATATCCAGCTAACAAAACAGGAAGCAAAGGAGAAGTGTGGTTGTGTTTCAAAACACCATGGATCACCCCTTACTCCCTTGTAACTGTTTTATTGTCCTTTCTCTCGTTACCCCTTGTCCATCTTCCAGGTCTGAACTTTTACCTCTCCTCTTTGTGTTCTACCTTCTCCAGTTCGAGTCTGCAACTATATTAGTTCAGCAGCTACAAAGACAGTATTAAGATAGAGTTTATAAAACTAAATTATATTTTCTATTCAGGAATTGGCAGTACGTTTTACTTCTCAGCACTCTGAGAGATGGAAAAATTAATAGAAACTGTGTTCTTATCTGATGATTCCTCATGGGCCTTCAGACTCTCTCATGGATGGAACAGGTTGATAGATATATACAAAATCAGCTAAATCAAGACAGAACATCTCTGAAGCATCCCTGTCTAATTCTCTGAAACATCTATGTAGAATCCTTTAGAACTGTAATAAGAGATTATGAAGAAAGTTCATAACATTTATTCAAAAGAAAATTCATAATATCTCTTCAAAGAAAAACTAGCTTAAATTTGAATATTTTACTGAATTTCTCCCCTAATTCAATTCAAGAAGTAAATGGACTAAAACTATAATTATGTTGTTTTGCACTCTAAACACATAAAAAATGAGTTAGTTTACATATGAAAGCCAGAAAACAATGAACTATGCCTTGCTGGAGACCAGTAATAAATCTGTTTTAATACCATATGTGCACATATAAATACCCTCAGTCAACTCATGCTTTTATGGAATTCTCCACAATTTCAACTGATTAGATTGAAAACTATATTTAGTTTCTTTCTAATACAGAAAACAGAAAGCAAAGAATTTCAGAAATAAGTTTTTAGATGAAAGTTCTTAGTTCTATTAATTTGTATCTAGTTCTATTAATTTGCATCTAGTTTAACCAAATGGGTTTTTCACTGTTGCCAGCAGGTTAGCAATGATAAACGGTGTGTCCATTTAAGCTGTGCATAAAGACTATGAACAACGTGCGTTGAATTCAGGTTGCAGTTTGGAAGAGAGGTCAGCATCCCTAAATCCAAGCTAAGCAGCATTAGCGCAGAACTCAGAGCTCATCTTCCATCTGAACAGCATATGCTGTTCACACAACAGTTCCTGAAGTACGGTTATTTAGCTATAGCTCACTGCTAACATAGGTGTCATCAGCTCTTCACAAAATTTACTTCTGCCCTATGAATTCTATGGTTGCATGTTGGGGACAGTTGCATCATGAGGCTTGTCTTTATAATGTTTGTAGTTTTCTCTTTGAAAAAATATTAGGATGAGCAAGTAGTGACATTTGATAGCAGCATGTCAGCTAGCAAGTGCTGTGATTAACCTTTTCCTCTCTTAGGCTCTGAGTATGTATTGTGGAATTTATTTTTTTTTAATGGAGCAAGAATTTTGAAGCAAGCTGAAGTCACTTAGGGATTCAACATTGTGACATAAATAGCTATGAAGAAGAAAACAGGTCCTGCCCTCTTTCTTTTTTTTTTTTTTTTTCATTCAAGCAAATATAAAGGGGAAGTTATGAACTGACCAGAGGCATCTAGGGGAAAGGGAAGGAAGAAGGCTCAAGATTAACTTTCCTACGAGGTATTACATTAGTTTAAGAGATTTTTTTCTTAAGAATTTCTTAAACCAATAGTTTGATTCAAATCTGAGATTTTAAAGATGATATTCTGTAAGTACTGTGAGCAATGTGTGTTAGCATGGAGAAATTCTTTTCGAGAACTGCTATTTTTTTAATTATGTAAAAGATTTATCACCTGTTCTACAACTTAGAGACCAGAGAGCTCTGGTGATGCTCACCACTGTGCAGTTCTACCCCACTGTGTCCTATAGAAATTAAAGCAAACCAAAAGTCTTTTGTATTTTTATCATAATATATGAGAAACCAAAGTTTGGATCAGGTGAACTTTTGAGGTCCCTTCCAACCCGGGCAATTTTATGATTCTATGAAGTTCTTAAGCTTATAAATCATCAGCATGAGAGATCATCCAGAGGATTAGTTGTCTTGTCTTAGCTATAGGCTCTTGCTCTGTCTTCAGAAATGAACTAGCTCTATACATGTGACGTGTAATTTGGGGGCAAAATTCACATAGTTTGACAGTATCACCTGATTCTGCAAGCAAGTCCAGTGGTGTGAGTGCCACTACATCTGTAGGTAGCTGTTCTTCAGCAACAGCAAGATGTAATGAACTAGTCTTAAATTTGTCTGGAGCAGTGATGAGTCTCTGTGTTTATATATTAAAAAACCTATTTTTACTTCCCTCCCTTCCTGTGCTTTGCATTGCTTATGAATCCTTTTTCTTCAATGCCTGCTTTGCTTTTGCAGTTAGCAGCAAAACTCTTGTCTTGCTTTAAGGGGGCCAGGATATTGGTCTGGTATGAGTTACTTACAGTTTTAAAGAGCTTCTAAGTGCCTTTAACAAAGCAGCAATCATCAAATTTGTGGAGACAGGGTTGGCTCTTTTTAAAAGCTGTGTGTTATTATAGCTGCTTGATTAAATAAGCTTGGAAATTTTAAGAGGAGATAATCTTGCTCTCTGTTCTGTCAGTGTAAAAAAACCTACAGGGCCTACATCCTCCATAGATTATTTGTTGGAGACTGAGTTGTTATTATCACTTAAAAGTCATGATAGCACAGCGATTGCTTAAGCAAAAGGTGGCACATTCTTGGTAGGAGAGAAATGTAATCTTTACTTGATGGTCTGATTGAATGTAAATATTATTCATGACATATAGCTGAGTCCTCTTCCCTAGTGGTTTTATGGCTTGGGCTTCATTGGTCTTCTATTGCTGAGCTACATCATTTCCTAAATATATCATCTGTATTGGAAGCACTTAACAAATTCAGGATTGACAGAGTGTATGGAATAGTGAGGGTGGAAACCATTTATCTTTTAAATTATCTAAACATATTCTTCAGACCGTGCCTACTTTAGTTGTTATGTTTGGGTCATAGCATATACTGTACAGGCCTCTCTTGGTATTTTTCTGAAAATACTTAATATTTTATTAGGTATCCCTGAGGAGGAGAAAGCCATCAGAAAGACTCTCAGATTCCCTTTCTATCTTGACAAGTACAGGAGTGGATTTTCAGTGGCAATTACATACTCAGAGAGCAGGAAGGGGGTCACAGCTTATGTCCTAAATGCCAGCCTGATCCTGGCCTTGTGTGAAGATTACTAGTATACCATTTGCAAAACTGTGTCTTTCCTGAGTCCAAATTTATATGGAATGTCATTGTGTGGCATTTTTAACCCCACTTCGGTTGCCATTTCATCACATACCCCTTGAAGGAGAGATATCATTACATCATAACTGGTCAGTCTGAACAAACCATACATTTTGTCCTGAAATACACAAACTAGAAACACTGAAACATAGTTTCTGAAAGGGGTTGGCAACTTCCACCATAAATTCCAAGGATGAATTGTGGACAGAGTTTCAATGGCCTGAGTCAGAGCTGGGAGGTGGAAGCTACAGCATTGAGATGTGATATTTCCTGGTTTTGGAGCCCACAAGAATAGTTGAGAGCTATTACCACACAGAGGCAAATCAGAGTATTATTTACTATTTATTAGATATTATCTGCAAGTATCTCAGATAACTTCACAGCTGATGACTGCAGCATCAAAATACTCCTGTCTTCAAGTGAGCCTTGTAACTCATTGCATAAACCATGTCTAGACTGGAGCTGGAGCTGGTGCTGGAGCAAGTGCCAAAGAGGGCTACAAAGCTGGTGAAGGGCCTGGAGAATAAATCTTATGAAGAGTGAGTGAAGGAGCTGGGGCTGTTTAGTTTGAGGAGGAGGAGGCTAAAGGGTGACCTCATCACTCTCTACAACTACCTGAAAGGACATAGTAGAGAGCTTGGTGCTGGTCTCTTCTTGTGGGTAATTAGCAATAGAACAAGAGGGAATGGCTTCAAGCTGCAGCAGGGTGGGTTTAGACTGGACATTAGGAAAAAAATTTTCACAGAAAGGGTAGTCAGATACTGGAATAGGCTGCCCAGGGAGGTGGTTAAGTCACCATCCCTGGATGTGTTTAAGGGTCATTTAGATGTGGTGTTGGGGGATGTGATTTAGGGGACAACTTTGTAGAGTAGGGTTGATGGCTGGACTCGATGATCCCAAGGGTCTTTTCCAACCTGACTGATTCTATGATTCTATGACTGGTTAGTTACTCATCGCAAAGCACCCTCTGAATGCTGAAAAGTGTATGTGTTTTATCTACACCTATTGTTACACGCAGAATTTGTACTTAAAAGTTCTGTGTGTGATGTGCCTAAACCTTAACAGGTTTTAAGATGTGTCTTCCAGGAACAGTGCTCGGCTCACTCCATTAGGGTAATGCTATTCATTTAATGGTATTCGCTTATGATTTACACTGGTGTAAGTGAAACTGGAATCTGGGGCTTGATCTTTTTAATGCAAATTCATCAATTCTGTTAGATAAGAGATCAAAGGAGTCCATTATGTTCTTCAGTCATCTCTTGAAGCAAAATCATTTGATTGGTTCCAGGCAGTAAGAGGTCTCTACTCCTGCAGTTAGCTCCAAGATGAAACCTTCAGTTGGTGAGCAAAGCTCTTACTGGAGTTATTTATTTTTCATGGACAGTGATCAATGAGGAGTGCTAATAATGACAGCAGTGATTTCAAAGTTAAGAATGTAAAACTTCAGACTAATGTGTTCCTCTGACATTAGACTAAGCACTATGAATTTCAACACACACATTCTTTTAATTCAAAACATTTTATTGTCCTTTTAAATCCACACCTTGATGTCGATCTGACAGTGGTGCAAATGAGAAGGTCACATAGACCTCTCTGATGTAAAATCAAAGTGAATTCAGAAGCACAGTGTACATAATGGAGGGGTGTAAAAAATAGAGTACATAAACATAACAAATAGCTGGCACACACAAAAGTATATCAAGTGCCAAATGTATACAATACTGCAAATTAACTGCTATGGCAGGAGAGCTAGCAGTGGTGTTGAGAATGGAAAAGCAGAACTCGATTACAGAGATCATAAAATAATCCTCTCCCTTGATCTTCAGCTCCTTAAACCAGGAGAGGCAGAAGGAGCTGGCTCTGAACAAACAATCTTTTATTGGTGATGGATGTGGCACTGCTTTGTCCACTGAAATTGCTGATTTACTAATAGGAAAAAAATAAATCTTTTGTGATGACACCAACCTCTCTAACCTGCTAAAGAAAGTGCAAACAGATGGGTATCTCTGTGACTGAGAGTTATGAAACCAGTCTAGAGAAATACCAGTAGCGTCTGATGAGAACTAATATTGCAACATGCAGTAGAATCACCAGCATCCCCTGTTAGGATATATTCATTTTCTTTGTGCCAAGAATGTGACCAATGATACTGCATGGTTTGATTTAATAGATCTGCCTCTTCTGACAAAAAGGTAACAGATATTTTATACAAATGTGAAACCTGCCCAGAGAAGCCTGGACAGATTTAAATTCCTTAGACTTTCCTCTTTATTGCAGTGCCAGCAAAATTAAGGGACTTTTGATCCTACTAGTAATTTTTTTTTTTAAATGTCGGATACCTGCTTTATGGATTTTGAAGCAAGAGAAATAGTTTTTTGTTTCTGGTAATAGAATATATATTTTTAAATAATAATTTCCCTTTCTATATGAAACTCCATACCAGATTGATACTGGTGATATTTTTCCTTAACACTAATCTGATGTACTTCAAGAACAACTGCAACCAAGTCTGGTTGATTTAAACTGGTACAAACTACTGATATAAGCCAGGTAAAGCACATAAGTGAGAACTGAATGAGGCCCTGTATTGTTGGCAGAGCAGGTAAATATAACTCAGAAACTTATTTGTGGAGCTACATAGTTTGCAGTAAGTCTAGTACATCAACAGATTAATACCTATCACATATCAATGCTAAAGAAATGGTACTTTGTTGATTATAAATAAAAACTTTTGGGTGCAGCTCAACAAACACTGATTTAGGGAACAATTTTCTTCTGGCATATTTTTTCTCCTCAGTAGTCTACAAAGGCAGTCAGGTAATTTTTGCGGTTTCTGTATGAAAAAATGCTTATCCTTTAATCCTTAGATCACAACAATTGAGTATAACTTCACGTCAAAAGCAGCCAATAAAAGTACAAAATAGGGATCGGCAAGAGTATTTTTAAATGAAAATTAGTAGAGTTGGAAAGAAGTGGCTCATAATCTCAGTACCTTCACAAGCACTGCAGCAAGCTGAAGAGGATTTGTTCTGTTTCATCTGAAGACTGATAGCATAAGTTAGAAGGGAGAGAAGCTATTATTCTAAGAAGGGGGATTTCACAATAATCATAATCCATAGCTGTACATAAATTTAATTGAAAGTTCATTCATTTTGTCTGATATCTTTTAATCATTAATGCTATACAATACTTCTGCTTCAACTAGCAAAGCACATGGGAAAGAAAGTTGAACTGATCATTTTGGTCATAAATTAGGACACTCATACAGCTACTGCAGTTGCTTTCATTCCTAAATATTTAAACAAATGACTACTCTCATTTACCCTTGTGGCACAAGGTTCTCATCATTTAGAGTGTGATATAATTCACATGGGTGAATATAAGGTGCTGATGGAACAAAAAATAATTCCTCTTCTTTCCCTCCCCAAAATGCCCAAGCTGGTTGTGAGAGGAAAAAACCACCCTCCCAGCCTCTGATACACGGCTCACTTTTGAAAGAAGCATGGATTAGGTCCAGATCCTGATACTTGCAATATTTTTTGAACCTTGCCTGGAATTATGGATGACAGGTATGAATCACAGCAAATGGCAACTACTGTCTACACTTCCCTTTTTAGAACATACACAATATGCTGGTTAATGTTTCTATAAGCACAATGTAAGTGTGTCTGATTTACTGTACCAATACCTACAGCTGTAAGCTATCTGTTCTACTCAACAGGATTTAAATGGCCTTTGGGGTGTACAATGTATATCCCATTATCCCATTAATGACAAGGTGCAGCTTTGAGCAATAACAGAAATGTTGGTTTATTTATATGCACAATGATTCTAATTGGTTTTGCTCAACCACTTTTACAGTTTCACCAAGTTATAGAAGAATCAATAGCTGACTCAGTGACTCGACAGACTAAGTAATACTTTGTACATGCATGTTGCGAGAGAATGAAAAATGTTGGGTTTATTTTTGTGACCTTTAGATTCAGACAACTGGCTAAAATAAATTTATAGTTCAAAGAGATTGGATGATACGTACACTAAGCAGTAAAATTACTTCTGCTTTGAGAGTGTGCATTAAAATATAACACCAAGGTAACAGTCATTGATTTGGATACAGAATGGGGAGTGAAGGTGGGTTTGTCAACTGTAGGAGGTTGGGGAACAATTTGATAGTTTTCAAGCTGGTCTGTCTTGAATACTTAAGAAAAAGATTTAGAAGAAAACCAAGGAATCTGACCTAGTAGCTACTGTTATTAAGGAATAAACATGAGTTCTCTTGGTGAATCGCTCTCTGCAGCAAAAAAGGGACAACCATCCAGACTGTCTCTAGAGAATTGTACATTGAATTATGAGAATTTCATTGAGAGAGCAGGATCGGATGACTGATGAGTGGTTGCTATGCTATTGCCACTCTGCTTGAGGTCAGGACCCAGCTTTTCTTTTATCACAGCAGAAGACCTCTTCTAATGATCAGTCCTCAGAGATTAATGGGACCAGCTGAGTTTCAGAACTCCCCATGGAAGATTATTGCTCCAGGCTACGAATGATACTATTAAAATGCTTTAATTATCTGTTGCCTTTAGTTGTTGGTATAGTTGTTCTTGCGTGACACTGTTTATCATCATCTTCACAGGTCACCTTGGAGAACAGCTGCTTTGTGGCAAAAGAATTAGGAAAGAAGGAAAGCGGAGCCATACCTGGCATGTGTCATGTTCTGATCTTACTGAGGAGGAAACATGTTTTGAAATCCTATGCCAGTGCTGTGGCAGAAATACAGATGTGGTGATTCATACCATCTAGTAAGTCCTGTTGTGAAGAATTCTCCCTGGTACTAAATGAGGGGGTTAATCTATTGAATTCTAACTCATAGAGCCAGATATTTCTGAAATAAAACCTTCTAGCTGTTTGTCAGGTAAGAGTGAAAGAGAAAAAGCCTTCAGCGTTTGATTACATTGCGTTGTAATGCCATAGTAGTTCATATTTTCTTACAGCCTTTGTATGCAAAACCTTTTCAAAATTCTAAAAAATTAGAAAGTACCTGGTCTGGGGACTTTGGTACAGATTCGACCATTTCCAAAAAACCCTGCTGGACATCGGCCGCAGACATATCCAATGTAAGGGGGTTTCCGATCAAAACATAACACTCCAGGAAAACATGGCCTGTTGGCACAGGTAGTGATATGTAACAGTGGTGCTGCCTGGCCTAAAAAGGAAGGGAATTCAAGCATGCTTATTTTTAATTTCTCAAACCAAATACATATATAAAATTAAGCAGTGACTGCCTGAGCCCAGCTGAAGCTTTGTAACTGCTTTTATTCTTTTCAAGTCTAATTAATGCAGAATGTTCCCAAACCTTGAGCCAAACATGAGAATGTCCTGTAGGCACAGTGTAACAGAACAGCTGTTTCTCATTAAAACAAGATTTATTAGTCCTATAATTACATGTTTTCAAGTTTATTACTCAAAGTTGTTTGGCATTTATCATGGATAATATAGAAACTGTAGTTTTCAGCAAAAGCAAGAGATTAACTGAGTGAGAAACTGTATTATTTGTCATCCTTTTGGTCTTTTATAATTGGAAGGTAATCATCAAACCTTACAGCACATATACCTTGCCTTTAAAAATACACTGTCAAGTATGCATGTTTCTGATCTAGATATCATCCTTAATGTGTCCAACCCTGTATGACAGGAGACTACTTCAATTACCTTAGAACTACGTGCAAAATTTAACACTCCGATAGTATATAGTATTTTATCACTTATGATGTCACTGAATAGCAAATGTATATGAACTGCCTGTGAAGTATTTAATAGTGTCAAGGCAGAGAACAGATGATGAATAAAATCTTAATGATGGTTGTAGATCTTTTTTAATTGCCTCCAGTGAGGTCTCCATCATGATTCTCAAGTATTTTCAGATTATTCTTGCACCTTACCTATAGCATTATGATGGATACCTGTAAAAGCTAAGCTCTGGTTAGATGTTGGCCTGCCTAGTAGAGATAATTAAAAAAAGATGAGAAAAATGTAATATTTTCTTTTGCATATGCCCCTACAACAGATATGCCCAGTCTCAATTTTTCTACTCTCTGTTTTCACTAGGAAATCAAATAAACATGAAACACTCATTAGAACAGGGCCAATATAAGCACCATACCAGTGCACACCCTGGTTAGAGACTGCTGCAGTGCTCTGCCTCTTGTAAAAGCAACGGCTACAGAAAAATTCATATTTCGAGTGTTAGTCTTCACTTACACTCAAAACTCAGTCTTAATCAGACACTGAAATAAAATGTCAGGGTCGCTTGGCTATGGTAAGGCGGCATAAGCTATCATTCTTACCATCTTGCTTTCTATTGATCAAATAATTGATTTGGAGTGATATTCTACCTCAGAAGCAATGCAATTTCTGGTTAAGCCTGACCACTCTGATTGCTGTTGCTGTAATGTCTTCTTTCTGTGTAAGATTGTTTAGCAGCAATCCACAGTCTGATGTATTAAGGGAAGCTTTGTTTTTAACTCTTCTATTTCTATGATGTATTATAAACAGCTAGTTTATGTTTACTGTTGAGATGGTGAAATGTATAATTTCCGAATATGTAAACTTCAGCTAGTGGAAAAGATTTCATATCCTCGGATACCTACCATGTCTATCACTTATGTTAAAATTCTTAATTACAGGAGAATCCTTTGCTTCTAAGGGATGCAGTGGCTGTTTAACCTCAGTCTTGTTGAAATCACCTTTGCCATTGCCTTTTTTGACACTTAAAGCTTTTGTAATGTCAGCAGCAAGCACAGCTGTGAAAAGAAAGTATGGAGACAAGGAAACAAGGTGTTAGAGCTTAGCTGTGATTGATGATAAAAAAGCAACAGTAACAGCAAATCAGATAACCTGATGCAAGTTTATTCTGGAAGCCAACCATCAAGCAAATAAAGGCAAATCAGGTGAGTCAGCTGCTGACATGCAGCAAAGCTCCAACACAAATATAGAAAAAATCACTATGCCCAAACTCATTGAACTTCGCTAATCTGAGAGTCGTACTTAATATGCACAGTGATCTTTTATTGAGCAAAGGGCAAGAAGAAGGTCCCTGTGTATTAGACAGCATTGTTACTTGGATGGAGATGCTACACTACACACTGGGACCTGTGCTCTGTCTGATTCCTGCCTCTCTTTGAAAGCTTCTCTCTGAAACAGTGTTGTGCATGTTTGGTGGCTTTTGTTAGTTCATCTGCAAACTTAGCACATGTCAAAATACCTGTACAAAGTGTACATGGATGTAAAGAGGAAAACTGATTGGTGGAGACTCTGAAATATACTGATTTCTGCATAATTTTAGGATGATTTCTTGAATGAATTAGGGATTGTAAATTCTACATGGATAATGATGCAAGTTCAACAACTGTTGCCCTGTGTCTCTTGAATATTCTGTACTCTTAATAGAGCCCAAGATTATGACCCTTTAAGTAGATTAAAGAATGCAATGAGCTATAGCTCACTCTAAAAGCTATAAAGTTACTTCAGTTTTGTCCTCCTTCCTCCCAGAAGGATTCTATGATTCTATGAAACAAGCAGAGTATGAGTAGGTCACATCCTGTGCACTGGGAAGGTCTCAGCAAAGTACAAAGTCACTGTAGCCTCCCTACAAAGAGCCTGTTGCCCAAAAAGCAAATACTGAGCAGGTGTAAAATTGTTCCTGGCCATTTCCTTCACTAGTTGGGACCTGTGGCATGACTTTACGCCAAGCATGAGCTCAGCAGCTATGGACTGTGTCCTCTGAGGAGCGCACACCTTGGAAAAAGAGGTGAAAGCATGTGAAGGATTTGCACATGGGCCTTCTTCCTCTTGCCCTATGTCCTGCTTACACAGAATTTGCCCAAAACAAGAGTAATCCTGGGGGTACTCCCCAGGGTACTTATTAGTGGGTGGTACGTGTAAGAGTGAAATAATGGAAAACACGGGAAAATCATAGAATCATAGAATGGGTTGGGTTGGAAGGGAACTCAAAGATCATCTAGTTTCAGCCCTCCTGCCATGGCAGGCATATCTTCCACTAGACCAGATTGCTCAAAGCCCCATCCAGCCTGGCCTTGAACACCTCCAGGGATGGAGCATCCACAACCCCCGCTAGGCAGCCTGTTCCAGTGTCTCACCACAATGATGTCCTTGGCAAATACCCTTGGCAAATTATCTAGCTGGCAACTGGAAAATATTTTGTGTGTGTGCTACAGTGTTTATTCTAACCAAAATGAAACTAAACTGCAGTGAAAAATAGCAGAGACCAATTTGCAATTATCTATATTAATATAACATGACAACAGTCTGCTTTGTTTAAAGGTCTATACTTGAAGCAAGTGGCAAAGTACTCAATTAAGACTAGTAGTAGTAGAATTGAAGCCCTATTTTTCCCCATCTATTGAAATATATCATGCAAAACACTTACTTTTGCAAGTTTTACCATTTCCCTCCATCCCACTGGGGCAAATTCCACATGCATATGACCCAAAGGTATTCATACAAGACACTCCAGGAAAACAAAGACTCTCTTCACATTCATTCCTGTCTTCCTGACAAGTAAGCCCTGTGGCAAAACAAAGGGAAGGTTAATAATCAGGAGAGATTCCCTGTTTGTTCCTTGACTCAAATGTTGAAGCAGACTAAGGCTTACTTCTCAGCTGTAAACTCATTACAGGGTATGTCACTCGTGTTAAAGCCAAATTCCCCACTGTCTCACTTAAACCTGCTTTTATCGCACTGTTTATTACTGTCATTGTTGGCATCAGAAGTGCTGAACTTGAGACTACTGCTTGTAGAGAACTGTGCATGTTAAATAAATTATTTCCCCTACATTTCACATCTTTGCAGCTGCTTTTGTTGTCTTGTTTATGTGAGATCTTTGTCATATGCTGAAGAAGCCAATGAATGTCCTAATTTTGGCTTTAGGATATGAAGAACCATGTACTGACCTATTGTGCTTTACATTTCTATGTGAACCTCACAGAAATAATAGCTTATTGTGAACCAGCCTGATAGAATCTGTCCGAAGGTAAACCTCAGAAAATGATCAGATTTTTAAAAAAACAATTTTTTTCTATTTAAAATTAAAATTTGAAGAAGCATTCTGGAAGTATCTTTGAGCTGCAGTGCTAGTGTACAGAGGAGAAGCTGCTATAGGATCTGAAACCAAAAGATCTGTCTTGACTATTGCTGATTTTGGAAATAGGCTTTTAAATATCCCTTGAAGCACTTGATATTCAAATTCACAGCTCTGGATGATTTAACAGATACCTATAGGGAAAGGTGACCCAAAAGTTAAAACTACTATCAGAACAGCAAATGATGCAGAGTAATCACATGTAATGTTGTTAAAAACTCCCTCAGGCTTCAGGTGTGTGTGCTGCTGTCTCTCTGCACTTGAGAAAACTTGCTTGGCTATTGCTGGTTACCAGACTATGCAGCCCATCTCACTTCTGTTAAGGCATGCCTTGTAGGAATACTCAAGGAGACTGGGACAACTTCTGGAGAGTCCAGGTACCTGCTTCAAGACATACAAGGTAGAGAAAGGCTTTTTCCTTGTCAGATATCCAGCTTTATCATGAAAGATGATCTAAGGATAAAAGAATATTTTTTTTCTTCAGAAAAGAAATTTGTCACAGTGGAATAAATAAAAACAGGATGATAAACCCAGAGCATTATTATTCATCTCCTACAACATCATCTCTCATTGCTTCAGCATTTCAGATAGCTTCCACTATTCCTTCCAAGTTAAAATAGCATCTCCATGTAAAAAGCTTAAATTGAAGTCTCTGTTGATTGAGCTGCCTAAAAAACCTAGTGACATCACCTTCTCATGCCTGCTTTGTCTTGCAGAAAAAAAGAACAGCCACTCAAAAGCCACTTCCCTTTTCTAGTGCCATCTTGAACTACATGTTTCTGGTTTTCAATTCTTCTTGCTTCTTTCATTTAAGTTGGACATCATAGAGTATTGCAGGCCTAAATGACATTTTCTTCTCCCTTGTTACATTTTGGATTGCTATTTCTGTTGTATAATTTATTTAGCACGTTCTAGCATCAGGTTGCTTTTCTCTGACTGCTGCCTATCTCTGACTATTAGACATTACATTATGGGAAATACTGAATGAGTTACCCTCTGATTAGATTAGTAATAATTTTCTTTCTCTGAGTTTCATATAAAGACTAAACATGATACCATAGATAATGAAAGTAGGAATCAAGTTCCCAGTTTCAGTAACAACAGCTACTTCTCTCTCAGCACCCTCTCCTCCCTCCCATGAACTCTTACTTCTGCTGCAAAGGGATGGCTTTAAAATCTTGAAGATGAGAGAACTACAAAAAAACCAAAGGAAAACCATAAGTAACAAACTAAATTTTAGAAGTAATTCACTTGATTGACATTTGTAATGTAGAGGTGGAACTATGCAAGCACTTCGTTTCACTCAGAGAGATATGAGTTTAAACAGTGTCTGATGAATTTGGGCGTAATGATAATCCAGCTGAGTCCAAGGACAAATGTTTGCAAAGTCTGAAACTTGGCTGAGGGTTGCTGAAGAAGCAGCAGAAATGGGCAGAAAACTGTCTGCACTGAGAAGTGTCAATTATTCTGTTTGCAAGACCTCCAGTGCACTGCGACACAAGGGGGCCTCAATTCTTTTGGCACTGCTACAGTACAAATAAAAATAATAGGAATAAAAGATCTTTGGGTTGCAAGGTTGAAATATCTGTTTCTGTGCCAGCTTTATGTCTCCATCCCTGCATGGGAAATTGGCTGAGAAGATAAAGTCCTTTTATGCCGTGAGAGGATCTGACCGCCTACAGATGCAGAAAAAGACTTTTTGTCTGTGTTCACATTAAGTTGAATCTAAAGGAACAGGCAATCTCATTTAGGGACTCTATGGTTATTACAAACTAGGAATAAATCTTGAGGTTTTCTTCAGTTTCCTGAAAAGTAAAATGAAATTATCACTCCATCTTCCTCCCTGCCCCCCAGTTGTATATTAATCACTGGTATATGGGGAAAGAAATAATGTTTTTGTGATGGAGATACAGTTTTCAAGGACGAGTTCTGTTTTCAGGTGGGTGATGTTCTTGCTTTCTAGTGGCCAAAAGAGGAAACAACAGAAATTCTTGTTATCTTCTTAACAGCGTCGAAGAAAAATGAATGAGCTTTGAACGCTCAGTGAGATAAACATGTGTAAGTCACTGCAGAAATTTAAAGTAGTAAAAATTCTGGAATCATTCTTCTCTCAAATTTTCCAATGGCTTCTCTTCTGCCTTGTCCCCGTTCCTATATTACACCCTTACATTGCCTGGCTTACACCAATGCACTTGAATTGCTACTGCTTAGCAACACCCTGTGCTCCTTGTGCTGCTGCTTCTCTTGCAGTGGTGTTTGGAAAGCTCTCCAAAGAGTTAATTTTTTGTTTCTACTACCTGTTCATTATCATTTGTAAAGATTTGAGGGTGAAGTGGTGCTGTCACTTGAGCAGTATAGCATTGCCTTCTCATTAGATTATTGATGGTTTTCTGGGGAATTGAGACATAAACACAGCATCAAGGATGAGCCTTTATTGTTGTCACAGAACCTGCCCTGAAGTAAAAGCATCTACTTCCCAGCTGGCTTTCAGCTCCACTTGCTTACAATTTTTCACCTGTTATTAAAACTTTGAGATGTATCCCTATTTCGCTCTTCCTCTCCCCCCCCCAGCCTTGTTGCTTGTTTTAGCATTTTGGGCTGGAGAAGAACAGCAGAAACAATGCACAATTATTTTTTTTAAGCTGGCAAGAATTAAGGGTTCAGGAAAACCTAGTGTTTCTCTGGGCATCAAGGTGTCCTGTGCCCTTGTCTCTAGAGTTACCTGTATGTTGCTTTCAGGCATGTTATTTTCAAGTGCTGGATATTTAATTCTTTACTGTCTGTGTAAGAATGAGAACAACGTTTCAGAATATGCTTCATGTGCATTTATCAACAATGCATTGTAATTAAGGCAGACTATTTTATGTGGAATAATAGAGCTTGATTTCATTCCATCCGTGTGTGATACCACATAAAGTGAGCCAGCAGCAATATGAAACTGGTGAAGATCAAACAGGAGCAGAACCACTGAAGTTATTAACTCATCGAATTATATTGCTTTTTATTCATTTAATCCACCTCCTTACTGGCAACGAACAATTGTTCTCATTGTGTATCTCCAGCGTTTAACCAAATACAGCCTAAAAGGTTCCCCAGTTCCCCTGTTCTCTTAGGAATGTTATTTTCAGGGGGATTCAAGTAATTCGGTGTGTGTTTATTTGGTTTGGGAAATTTTATGTTTTGATCAAACTTCCATTTTCTAACTTTATTCTCTGTGCTTTAGACTTATGTGTGCTTGCATCAGTAGAGTCTCTGGTGGTGTGAACACTTCAGATAGCAGCAGACTTTGGCTATTTGGTACCATTACCTGGTGTCAATACCATCGAGGTGCCACGGAACTTTTAGGCTATTTTTCTGAACTACCACTTCTGAATGATTTTTATTTTTCTTTTCTGCTGGAATTTTATAGTAAATGAAGTTTGGACTTGCAGTCCCACATGACCAAAAAAAAGAAGATTTCATGAACCTCTGAGAGGCAGAAAAGGTATCTTGCTGCTGGCATCAGCCTATTGGGTAAAATCTATTCACTGCTTTTATTTAAAATCTAATTTCTTCTATATATACACAATATAAGCAGTAATAATTATGTGCATTTGATGTTACTTCTACTAGATTTTTTAAAACTATAGCACTGCACAGCAGCCAACATCATGGGTCTCATTAATTCCTTCCTGTTTCCCTGTGTGAACAGAGTAGGCATTTTGACAGGATCAGGGACTGAAATCTGAGCTTGGCTGAAAGTCTTTTTTTTTTTTTTTCTTTTCTTACTCTGCTTTTGAAATGGTTCTGATCTGAGAGATGTTCTCATACAGTTTCAGTTACCACCTTTCACTTGCAGGAGACTAATTTGACAAGACTGGACAGTAACACAATGTCTTTACTTTCCAGTGTCTGCACAGTGACCTGGGTGAGTGGGTGTTATTTAACTGGCAGTTTGCAAAGTTGAGCAAGAGCCAGGTTTAGAAATCCTGCTCCAGTACTGTATGTTCAGATTTGCCTTGTACGTCCTGAAGAACTAAGCTAGAAATTAAAAGACAATGACTTCTGTGAAACTCCAAGAGAAGGTGTGTTTAGACCAATGTGAAAATCTGTTATGTTGGAAGTGAGTGTTATGAGCAGCTGGAGGAGGTTGTAGGCACTCTGTGAGACCCAACAGTGACTCAGCTCAGCCAGACTCCAGAAGCTTAATGCAGCAGAGAGCTTAAGGGTTGGCTTTGCTGGCTTTGGCTGCAGAGCACAGGGGTTGTTGTCCACATGTTGTCACAAGTGCTTTTTCGTGTGTGTCACAGATTTCCTGGTTGCAGTAAAGCTGACTATAAATTGCATGATAGGTGCACACGTGTTTTTTCCTGATGTATGTTATCTATTAGATGCTTCTCTTTCTCCTCAGACTTCAGGTCTTTACTCCATTCCTGTTTGCACCATATGTTTTGCATCCACCGCTTTGGCCACACTGCATTTCATTCTCTAATTCCTCCTCTTTGTGCTTTCCATTCTGCTTTTCTAACATAATCTTTTTCTTGGTGCAGTGATTATCCCTCTTCCCTTTGTCTCTTAAAATCATATTGTGCCCAGCCCTGAAGAATTTAAAAGGTTAGAGTTTGTTCCATCAGTACGTCTAACAACCAAATGGGCTTGTGGTTTTCTAATGCTTAAATTTAATGAAGCTTCAAGTGAGACTGAAGGACAATTTATTTTTGCACGTTTTCCATATCTACCTATCCTTTCCAGACCTAGAAAAATAATTTGTTGCCACTTCTTTATTTGGCTTATTTTAGTCAAATGGTGTGGAGTGCAAAATGGTCCTGGATCTTTGCCTTTTCTCTCTTCCACTCAGTCTTCTCCTAGCTCATCCTATGGGTGGACAAATCCATGGGAAATAAGCAAGTGGCAGCTGAGATCAGGGAGATTCACAGCCTCGTGGAGTGGTCATTTCAGGACCACAGAGCTTTAGGTCTTTTTTCCTTCCTTGAGCATGGATAATTAGCTGGTTTCACACATTATCTGTCTAAAGCAATGGGAGCAGAAGAGGAGGCTTATGTAGGCCAGGCCATTTGGCAGATCCTTGTGGTCATTGCTACACTCGAAAAATCCTGTAGTACAATGTATCTCTAGTTAAATCAGAGATGGAAACAGTGAGGGGTTACCTTCCAGACCAGGGGGACATTTACAAAAGTAGCTATCCACCCTGGCCACGCATGTTCCACTGCCACAGGGGTTTGATTTGCAGTCATTAATATCTTCCTGGCAAAATTCCCCATCAAATCCATTTGGACATAAGCACAGGTATTCACCAAGGCCTGGAGGGAATTTAATATTGGTAACACATGTTCCACCATTGAGGCAGCTGCAGGGCTTCACTCCAACCTGAGGAGGCAAAAGGGAGTCGTGGTAAGATTTCTCCAAAAACCACAGCTGAGAGGTGTATATTTTTACCCTTGAGGAAGGGGCACATTTACAGTGCAAACATATTATCTAGTATTACAAAAACTTATTTCTAACCAATTTCCTTTGTCTAGATAGATGTTCTCATACTCAGCGTACTTATTTATTTGACGGAAAGCTTGACTTTAAAGGGTTTGGGGTTTTTTTTCTCATCATCTACAAGCACACTAACTTCTTAGAAAAAAAAAAATCCTGTTTGCTATAACAGCAGTTTTTACATACTGAGGGCAGAATTTGTTCTTTATTCTTCAAAGAAGAAATGAAAAAGTCTTTTCTCTTTGCCTGCCTGCCCTCCTTACTGTTTCACATTACAAATGACTTCCAGGCAGGAACACGACTGTGGCATTCTTTAACTGGTCTCTCTCTTCAGGGAAGAAACGTCCATAGTTGTATTTTATGTATGTACAAGAACAGCAGTTCAACAGATTCAAACCTTGGTATTATCTCACCTATTTCAACATCGGTCTAGTTAGAAATGTTTCCATTAAAACCATATCTAGACTCTACTTTCCCCTTTGCTGTGTGGGTTCAGCAGATTGGTATTTTTTGATGATAATGGTGTGAATGAATAAAAATAGGAACCTTTAGGAATAAAAATCTTTTCTTCACAAAACTCTTCTTATGTCAAGAGTCTGCATCCCATTTTATTAGCTCATCCTATCACAGGATTAATGTTAGGCTATACAATAAAGACAAAGCAATGCACAAGCTCTGCCAAGAAACTTAAAAGTGTGGAGTACTGACATAAGAGCAAGACATCCTGTAAAAATATCATTGAGAATGAGTTATAATCTCCCTTTTATAGCTAAAACTCGGTCCTTCATGTTATATGCTTTTTTTCTGCAATCCAAATGCAGAATGTGAATTTTAAAGCAGATTAATGAACCATTTAAAGGCTCTGCAAGAGTGTTCTTTCAAACAGCAATCAATAGCACTCTCTCTTGTTCCTTGTATATATAGTTTCTATGTTCTCAGAGATATTTATTCCGTTAATTGATCATTACTGCTGTGCTGGATAACATACACTTATGAGGAAATAGCTGAAGTCTTAGTTTTCAGGACAGTAACAAATTATTAGCTATAATGACAATTGCACCAAAACAATGACATGATAAACAGGTTTGTTTTGTTTTTCCTTTACAGTGTTTGTTTCCTTACCTCAATAGAGTATCTGCTCTGTGCATTGCATTCATCCGACACAGAGAATTCAAAGGTCTGCGTTTCTTCTGAGTCAACTTTCCAGATAAGAAGGCCAGCAGGAGAGAGCCTGGCATCATGTGGCCCAGCCTCTAAGATGAATAGCACAGCTGACCCTTCTGGATCCACTGCTATTAACTGGTAAACAAAATTCTCACCAATAAATGTCAGCAGCTGGCTGGAGGGGGCCTGGAACACAGGAGGCACGTTGTCTAAACAGCAAAAATGAAACCATGATTACGTAAATTCCAGTTTCTCCCATGTAAAGATTCACAGTGCGGATCATTGTAGGAGTGCTCTCAAAGAAAAAGGTACAGAACGTACTCTGAGACTAACAGAGGAAGCGATATAGATGTTAGAGGCAGCAAATGGCTTTATGAAAAAGTACATCTTTTCCTCCTATTTTTTCATGCCCCATGCTGAACTTTTCTCCCATACAAAAGTTTGATTACTTTTGGTGTATTATTATCTGATACATGAGAAGAGCTCAGGCATGACTCCTATAACCTCCTGGTAGTGCCACAATTCTCATTAAAACTTTAATTAATTGTATTTCTAATGCATACATATATATATTTATTCTATCTATCACTCTATCCTTTTAAATATAAGTAAACTAAATCTCAAAATGCTGAGTGACAAATTAATTGAGTGGTCAGCTAAGGGGGGAAAAAAATTGCTTGACTCTTCCATTGAGTAGAGCCTCTTGCCTTTACACGAGTAGCAGTTAAGCCTGAGCAGTTTGACTGAATTCAGTTAAATGTTCCATCAGGAATTAAGGTCTTCTCAGTGCCAGCACGCAGTACATCAGTGATGCTGAGACTCTCTATCCCCAGTGACGGGAGTGCAGATCATGTCACCATTGGCATTGTTCATTCTAGTGTTGTTGTTTGCATTCAGTGTTTCCTTAATGAAGATAAAAGCCTAATTGTACAAGGCTATTTTACAGTAGAAGAAAAATGCTACCTGAAGATACTTACAATATAAAGGTAGAGGACAGTATTATATTTTATAATTAGAAACCAAGGAAAAGTAAGATTGCATGAGTACCCTGAGGTGGCAGCAGTTCTGTGCAGGGCCTGGAATTTCCTCTCCATGTTCTAAGCCTCCTTAGTCTTGAGACATCCTTCCTTTTTAACCAGCAGTTCAAATTGACGTCTATTGATATTTAAAGGAATCTTCTGACAATGTAATTTGACCATAGTTATGTTTAACTTAAAGTACATTTCTAATACTGAAGATTAATTTCAAGTCATGCTCTAAAACTATGGACTATATGCGTGTTCTCATAAAGACTGCATGTGTCCTTGTGTTATGTATGTGGGAAGTCCTCATGAGGGTTTTTTTTGTGGTGCATATCCTTTTGTCAAGCATTGCTTTCCATAGCATGTCTCATATTATGCAATTATTTAAATGTGTCTCATTGCTGCTGTGCTATCAGAGCTTTCTAAAATGCTTGTCCAGCAGATTGTCCTGGCAGAACTGTTAAAAGCTTCCATCTATTAATTTACCTTTTATTTCCCAAACACTTAAACCATGGAGCCCATAAAGGTTGTGCACAAAGTAATCAATAAAATATTGATGCTGGGTATGCATTTACAGATAAACACAAAGGTGTTAACTGGATGGAGGGTAACAAGAAGTTGTAGGCACAAAATAACATAAAATTAGATGTTCTGAAAGTAGTCTATGAGTAAGAGTGTTTCTAATTCCACAGAGATCTCCTCGCCATCCTGTGAATATATACATACACTCCCAATTACTGCACAACTTTTAAAAAGGTTTTCACAATGTTGAAAACAAGTCTGACAAACCCTTTCTTTTCAATATTTTAAAATTTTTATATTATTGAAAAGTGAACCATGATCTGTTTCAGATTTTCCAAATCACTTCTAGCTTTATAAATTCCAAAGCAAATGCAGTTTTTCCCTTTTAAGCTGTTTTCTGAATTTTAAAATTGAACTGTCTCGGTATTAGTACTGTGTCTGTCTGTGTAACAATCAAGACCAGCTCATCCCTAGAGATGCTACTGCTGTGGCCACCACAATGGAAGAGCAAAAAGGAGGTAAGGTTTGTGAGTCACAGACAGTATATCTCTGTAGACTAAACTATATCCCTGCAGGAAAAATCTGCAGCTTTCAGGTGTACAAGCTCTTCTTCAGGTCTGGCTTATCCATAGGCATTTTATCTACTCATCAAGGTAACAACCAATGTGATTTTTAGTTGGCCAGCACTTGGGATGGATCTGCCTACACCTTTTCCTGACAGGAAGTTTTACATTCCAAAACCTGGATTTTTTTAATGACATAAACTAGAGGCATATGTTTTCAAATAGAGAAAAAGTGAAGTGGCTGCCCTGGAACAGGAATTAAGAGGACTCATGAGCAGCTCTGTCTCTTCCTATTTTGTTCTTGCTTCCAAAATTGATCTCAGACAGCTTATGGCTTCTTGTATTGCTGGAAACTGTTGAGTCCTTTCTCGTCCTCCTCAAGGACCTTTCTGTCACCTCTGAGAAGACCATGTCTGCTAACTGCTCTCCTCGGCATTGTCTCCACTGGAGCTATGAGCTCCAGCTGTTGTGATACAGCTCTTGCCGTTTCTGCTGCCATACCTTGCACTCTCTAGGAGCCTCTGTCCCTGAGCATCCCCAGCTGTTCCCCAAGGACAAGAGCAATCTTCCTCTCCTTCCAGAAGAGTCCTGCTGACCTATTCACCCTAAAGGAATATAAAACTGCAAACAAACGAAGCAAACTGGTCCTGTCACTCGCACACCTTTCTGTAGTTTGCTTGTCTTTACAGAACCTAAAAGTGCAGAGAAACTATTGCTAGAACCAACACATTACACAAGCAGTAATATAATCTTTATATTGACCAGATGCAAATGTGCTCATGTAAAATTAGGAGATGTGCTGTGAGGATAATGCTTCTAGAAACATGGATTATCTGCAAAGCATGTGGCTATTTTTTTACACCACGTGGCAGGTGGCGGGGGTGGGGGTGGCGGCTGGGGTGTAGCTATGAAAAGGCTGTTATCAAGTCCTCAGCATTCAGGAGGTGCTCCAAAAGGCAGGCTTCTCCATGACCCCTGCCAGGATGGGCTGCAAAATGAGCCTTTAGGTTCTGTGGCATTGAAGGTAATAAGTGGCTGATCCCTATCACTTAGACTCCCTGCCAAGCCAAGGTCTTTTGTGTGACATTTCTTAGGATTCGGCTCAAGAAAAGGAAACTATTCTTCTAGATACCAAAAATATACACTAGTGTTTTAAAAACAGTATTTTCCCCAAATTGTTACTTTACAGACTTGTACCTGCAAGATGATGACAGAGGTATTGAGGGTCCATCACCTTTAGCTGACAGACTTTGGCACTGCATTGGAGCACTGGCATATCAAAATTTCATTTTCAGGTGTTATTTTGGCTTTATTAACTTCAGATTTGTCAGGTTTCAGCAGAATAAGATATGTGCTTGGATGCGTAGTGCATGTAGTGGAGTACTGCCTGCTTCTGGTCAGCCTGCGCTTGTGGTGCACCCAATTATTCCCACTGCAAACTGTCCACACGCACTATGCAGGATAGATTCCTGTAGGCCAAGTAAAGGATCAACATATTTCGTAGACTGAGACATATGCTTCTAAATCTTGAAAAAACCTGTCTTACTTTCATTAATAGACCAAGTGAACTTAGAAATGTCAGGTTCACAGAGAAGACAAGGACTGGTAGGGCTTGACTCTCCTTCACCATAGCAAAGTCCATCGATATTACAGGTATTTTCCTGCCAAAAAAGCAAACAAAAACGGGTGGGAGGTGAAGGCAAGGAAAAAAGAAATAAGAAAGATAAGAAATTAGCAGTTCATTATTTCTGAAGATAAGCAAAATCTCACTTGTCTCTTGAAGGAATAAAATAGTAGCAATTTAAATGCTGATACTTTCTCCTAAACAAGACATGTAAGTTTTCCAGTTTCAGTTTGAGATCCTTGTAGCTTTGAATGTTTTAGCTTAGACAACATGTGATGTTGCTTGTCATGGAAGAATGTAATAGAGTGTGACTTTTTTTTTTCATTTCCACACTTATGTAGTGTATGTGATCACTATTCCCAGTTGTGACTACTAATATGATGTTTACTAGGGAATGCTCAAAAGTGAGCTTCATGAGACTAACAAAAACTGAATCTGGATAAAAGCTCCATCTGAAATTTTGTAATCTTGTCTGGTAACTTAGTTATTTCTGGAGGTCCTTCATAAAAATACACAAAAACAATGATAAAAAAGCAGCGCGAAAAAGTGCATTAGATTTTAGGCTTCCATGAGCCTTCCATGAAAACAACAGCTAAACACATCGATTGTGCCTATGTCAGGCAGAACATCCCAGCAGAAGTTCAAGCAGTGCACTATGAGCACAGCAGCTGTTGAGGCCATCCTGGCCCTATGGCTTCCATGTGGGCTGAAGACACTTGGGTTGTCTGCGAAGTGAACTCAGGGACATAATTAACAGATGTGACATCTATGCCACAGGAAGGTTCTATGGCAAAGTTATGCCTTTTGCTAGTAGCCTGTGTTGGGACACACCTGCAGATGAGATTTTACCTGACATTGCAGATTCCCAGCAAAACATGGGGTGCTGTTGGGAATACAGGGGATGTCATCCCTACAGTGGGACAGCAGGAGGGAGAAACCACCAGGACCAAAAATAGTTTTCTTTTTCCTTCCTTTGAATATGCATTGCTCTTCTGAATCTTATGTGTGTTCTGTTACTGGCCTTGTGGTTTTTATCTACTGCTTTATTAGTTTCTCAAACTTGTTTTGCAAAGTATGCTAGTCAATATTTTAAATAATACCACTTTAAGAGTAATGGGTAAGGTAAAGAAACAAAAAGGACTCTCATAATAGCCCCAACATGACAGAATGTGACAGATCTTCAACGTTAAAATCTGGATGTTAATTAGATTTTATTACATTGTTGTTTTCAAAGGCTTGATGTTCTGATGAGAAAGATGCTTTTCTCTGATGTGATAGTGTGGTACAGAATGGGCTCCATAAAAGAGGAACACAGAATGTGAAATGGCCTGATATAAAATGTCCCCTAATTGAAACACCTTTTCTGAAAGCAATTTAGGTATTACAAAGTAATGTTCTAAGATGGATAATTAGAATGTGGTCTGATGCAATTGGAAGCCTAGTTCAAATAGTCCCTTGAAGCATCTTAGGATAGAAATTACTATAATCCCTAGAGAACACCAGCATATTCAGAAAACATATATTTCTGACTTTCAGAAATGTAAGAATAAGGAAAGCCTTTGACGAAAAAAACCCACTGTAGCTTTAATTGAAATGGTTCTGACACAATTATTTTAATCTGAAATTTAAGTGGTTTTGCCCTCATTTGGGCCTATAAAGTAATTTCTACTCACTGATTTATTTGAAAAAATATGAACTTTCATTTTATTTTGGTAACTGGTATGTTCTTGCAATCAGTGCAAGTTTGAAAACTGTATTTTCCCATTAGTGATAATGAGAACAGTGAGGCAAATGAGTTAAGCTATACCTGATTAATCTTCATTTTATAAATATGCAGACTGGTGGTATCCTATTCATTCATAGGTAGGAACCTACTCATGCCTCAGGGTAGGAAAGCAGGATCGGTACATTCAAATATTCCAACCAATACCCTCCAAAATTTACTTTTGATGCCCCACTGAAAAATTGGGAAGTTTTCTAATGCAACTCCACAGAAAATAAGAGCAGCAAAGCTATTTTTTTAAGGGATGGGGTGTTACACTAATAAGTCCACAGGAAAGCAGAGGGTTATGGTGCTCTCCAGGCAGTTCCTAGTAAGTTGGCAGTTTAAAACGTAGCACAAGACTTTTGATTACGGTTTTGAAACTGTCAAAATACTCTATGTTTATATTTAGCAGTGTTTAATGTAAGCACAAATGTTTTATATTAGCTCAAGGGTGTTTTGACATGACAAAAGCTGTATAACATGCAGCTTCGTATACCTCTTGCTAAGGCAGAAAATGGGTATAAGAATGATATACCTTATAGTTACAGTGCCCTTGCCAGGCAGGCTGGGAGGGGTAAAATAGCCAAGGAGCTTGAAAAGTGAAGTTAAGCTGCCTTTCAGGGGAGACTCCTCAGTCTTATTTACTTCCATTAACAGCTGCAAAGTATAAATATTGGCAACCGTGGTCTTTCTGAAAGTGTCTGTCTGAGAAAGGTCCATCATAAAGCATGTCCTATCAGGTATTCATACCCCATGTACATAGGAAAAAAAAGTAATGTCACAGACATTACTGGGACAGAGACAGACTGGGAAAGAGAGAAAAGTGTTGGGCCATGCAGCTGACCTATGAAATAGATTTTCCTCTTTTAAAGCAGTTATTATACACTGTACATCAAAGTGAGGGAGAGGGCTAAGGAAGAGACAAACGATCCATATTAAACCTTTATGATCTTTAAATTACCTTTAATTTACAAAGTCCGGTTGGATGGAATTGGCAGGCCTGGCAGACCGCATCGTACAGGGTCAGCACTCTGGAATTACTGTACTGGAAGCCATCGTTAGTGATCTAAATGATACAGAAATCATGCTTAAAAGTAATAATGTTCCATATGGAGACTGTCTGCTCATTTTGGAGCATATACCATTGCCCCCTTGAATTGGATGCTTGCCAGCAAGATAAATTAAACCGCTTGTGAGTGGCTCTACTGCAAGCTAACAAATTGCTTAATGCCCCAAACTGGAAACTCTTCATTAATAACCAAAAGATCTCTGGGCTCAGCTGGCATTCAACTTTTCTGATTGCTGTTTTTTCTGAGGGTCTTTTTCAATACCCTTGTGGAAACTGTACTCAAGTACTAAAAGGGGGTCTTTCAAGGAGCTGTAAAATGAAATTAAGATTTTTGGCTGAAATTCGGGACCACTTTCTTACTAATGGCAAATCAGTAAGTAAACTCCTTGGGGTAAAAAAATAAAAGAAAGAATGCATATTATATAGGTGATTTTAAATTAACCTTTTAAAAAAGTGCTAGAATGGATAATACCAGAGAGCAACGGCCCCTTTTCTGTAGGAAGGTACATTAAAACAGTCACCTCCTGTCCCAGCTCATAATTTCCTGTACTTTAGAAAAGATACTTTAGAAAGCCTTAATTTAGCATAGAATTTGTCATATAAGGAAGGGTTAAGTAAATTTATATTTTAATTTTTCTAAAATAAAAGTGAAAAGATACCAGACTAATGTGGGAAAGTGTTAGCTTTTGAGATGTTGTGACACCTTTTGAGAGGTGTGAACATTAAAGGGCACCCCAAAACACTGCTGAAAGCTGTGCTGTAAACACTAATGAACACCAGAGGAAAGCAAAGGTATTTTTTAGGTTTTGGCTTCTCACAGTCAAATTGAAGCCACTGTTCAGCAGACCTAACAAGGCCTTTGCTTTGGATTGGTAAGGTATTCCTCTGTCCTCTTGCTACAGAAACAACCCCCAGGCCCTCCTCCATCTCTTCTGGGACCCCAAAGCTGAAATATCCTCAATCCCTTTATAAGGGACTTTTACAAGGCCAAGAGTATAAAATTTTTTTCTCAATCAATAAACTTCAGAATGAATATATGTTAAATTGAACAAAGACAACTGGAAGTACAGAGAGTAAAAATTAGTAAGTTTCATTAAAAGAACGCCAATTATAGTAAGTTCACAGAGAACAATCTGAAAGCTCATGGAACGTACTACAGCAGATACCCTCACAGTATCACGTGATGGTTCTCAGCTCAAAATGCACTGCAAGCTAAGAGCGTTTGTTTCTGCAGAAACCAACACAAGGGGATAAACAGGCAGTATGAATGGATATTCATTATTTGAAATGGTGGAAGAGAAACAAATTCTTTGGACTTGTTTAAATTGGTCAAAAATTCAGTAAAAATAATTAGTCCAGTAAAATTATTTGGTATAGCTTTAAAGAAAACCAGAATTTTTTTCCCGGGCATCATATTCAGTTGAGATATTAGACTGTTGTGTGTTATACTAAAGGTAAAACCTCTTTTAAAAGAACTGAAGAACTTATCCTGCTGTTTGAGAAGAGAAAAAATTAAAATAGGCAACCCCCCTCAAGACCTTCACTGAAAGACAGTGCTTACTGGCAGCAAGACTTCCATTAAGAATATATTATTCTTAATGCAATTTGTATTTCATTTCATTTGCTTCTTTTATCAGTGTCCAATGTTGTCTGAATACCCGTGCACTAATAATGGGTGAAGAAATGGGTAGACAGGGAAAAATATAAAAAAGCTATAAAATTGCACTAATTGTTCTGTTTGAAGTGAGCATCATAAGTGAAATGTAACTTGATAATTTGATTTTTTTTTAAATCTGTATTTTTTGTACATTCTATTATAAACTTTCATTTTGCTGTCTTTTTAGAGCTGGGTTGTTTTATAGCTATTTTGATTGCTTTTCCATTAGTCACCTTAGTGATGTGGAACAAATACTTCAATGAGACCTAAGCTGAGCAAACCTCTCTTCAAATTCAGTTGGCCCTTAAAAGCCAAAGACTTACTTAGAGTTGTGCCTTGATTGCTTGAACATACATACCACTTCTTCTGGATAAGCAGTCAGGACAATCAGGAAGTCTGTCACTTCTGCCTGAACTATTGCATTCATCATGAAAAAAATTTGGCTACTTGTATCACTCACAATCTGCAACCAATTTGACTTGTATGAATGTTTGTAAATGAAAAATGAAAGCTGTAAAAACTTGCTGAATTCAAGTTTGGTTTCTGCCTTACTGACTTTTCAACAAATATTTTTTCTGCTCTTGACATATACAGGCAATGATAACAAATCGAGAATAAGTGAGAGACCTGCTTCCCAAATTAGATAAATGTCTGCCAAGCTCTTTCACCTCTTCTCCCAGGCATCTGTGTGGACAGCTGAAGTCATCTGCCACCCAAGTATGAGTTTGTATTTTGATATCTAAACTAATTATACCAAATGTTCTGGTGTAGCCCCATGCACTTTCTTATCCACGTTTGTCAGCATGTCTTGGAAAGACTGAGCAAAATCTGAAACGTGAATACAAGACCAGATAAAGTGAAAGAGCACTGAGGAAAGCTTGTCATGTCCATTTCACCAAATTTGGCATTGAAAAAAACTTATGTGAAACTTTTATTCCTCTGAAATTTTATTTGGGTGGGGGAAAAGATTCTGATAATATTGAAGAGTGATATTTCTAGAAAGAAATGTTTTGAGTTTTGGTTCTGAAAAATCTTTTACCTAAGTTTTAAATGTATCTAGTAATATAACCCAGAAGATCAATGTTGTAGTAAGTCTTATCAGGAATTTTCCAGAGCACAGATTTTTGAACATCTGTGGAATTAGTTTCAAATATTTTTTTATCTTGAAAAGCTCTGTCGTTTTGTTCTCTGTGCTGTCATGTAAGGCCAGATGCCTTTGAAGCTGAGCTCTGCCTTCCCTGTCCAGTCAGGAAAAAGATCCACAGGAGAACTAGGATTCACTTGTGTACTGAGATGGTTTAATTGTGCATTCACCGCATGGCTGTCAGCCTGCTTTTTCTGCAGGGTTTGAAGGAGAGGGAAAGGGCAGAAAGCTTAAAGGTGCAGAGGTTTTCTTGAACTTAAATGCAAGGAAAGAGACATTCCATATCTGTTTTGAGGGAAAAATTAGAAAAATTGTACAGACCTCCTCAGGGCTGAAAGGCAGCACTCGAAAGCACACTGCATTGTCATAGACATGAGAAGTGAGGAAGCTAACCGAGTTATGCTGGAGAAACAGCCCTCTGCATGTACAACAATGTTGGCTGTCCTCTTGGGCGAGGAAACTCAAGTTTGTCTCCCTCTCAGCTCCTTTCATCATGAGGTGACATTTAACCTCACAGTTGGCAGAGTTCAGTATCTCCTTTGAGAAATTTTGGAGCGCTAAGCAGAGGAACTGCCCTCCTGGTTCAAACTTGGTATTTGCCTACTCTGACAGCACCTTCTCCAGAAGGAGGGTCCAAGATCCACTCCAGCGGCCAGTGGTCAGGTCCTGCTCCCACAGAGATCTTACACTTATCTGTTAAAACACAAATCCCTATAAATTTAACATAAATTAATGGATAGAAAATGTGCGCTGCCAAATATCTTTGTTTCCTCTAAGCCACATGGCAGCAGATGTCCCCATTCTGGGGTGCAGACAGCTGTGGGGTGCAGGACAGGCAGTAATGTTGAAGGGAAGTGAGTGTTTTATGCATTTCATTTTAACATGCTGCAATTTTCAAAGTACATCTGCAGTCTCCCTACAATGGCAATGTATTTTTCTCAGCTATAGAGCCTTTAAATGATCCCAGTCTCATAAACAACAACCAATCTGCAGAAAATAACCATGCAGGCTGAGTGCAAGACCAAGGGTAGCAAGCACAGGGTCAGTAAGGCACTGGTACCTATCATTTTGTGAACAAAAGGGGCTAAAACCACAACAGAGAACCCAGCATGATCAGGTACTGCACACACTTCTTCCTGCGGTTATTTGAACCCAAGATCATGACCATGGCATCCCTGCTCACACCATGCCAGCCCTCACCTGCTGCCCGGGAGCCAGCTAGCACTCTGCTCTTGCGCTGTGCAAGCATCGCTCTTGCAACCAGGGGGTCAAAGCTGTTTTATACTTGCTGCCTAATCAGGAGTTTGGGCTGGGGTTTCCAGAAATGAAATACTAATGATTAACAATTGATTAATACAACTGCATCAATCTCAGGTGATTATGTGGAGAAGTGATTGTAATTCACACTTTCAGACTGCCTACAAAGACACCTGTTTTTAACTCATATTGTTTCGGTTGGTGGAGGGTTTTTTTTCGCTACATGATATTAACATTAGTATCTCTACAGACCTTTTCCTTTCTAAAGGGAAGCAAATTGTGCTTTGCATTTCAATTTACCATGACAACTGATTTTCTCCTTCTAAATTGTTTCTTAGAAACATAAGAAATTCCTACTTTCACTTGCCATCTTGCAAATGGCTCATCACCGGCCACAAAGTGCACAGCCTCTGTAATGTTCAGGAGAGGAATCTGGCAGTCAACAGCCTCTGAGCTGAGAAAATCTGCTTTTGTGGTTTCTTGTTCTCTTGATATCCATTCACCATTGTGACTCTACGGTAAAACAGGAAGACAGTGCAGAAACTGAAGGCTCATAGAAAGAAATTCCAGTTGTCAACATATGTTTATATTTCTAAATAATAATATAAGGCATTTCCAGATGGTATATTTAAAAGACATGATGCTGTTACTGCAGCCACAGTAAAGGTCAAGCCATGCTCATCTATGCATGCAAACAGCCTGTTGATTTAAGAAGTGCTGTGGTCTGGTCTTGGGATGAGCAGCTGGGATGAGACAGGGTAAGGTGGTGGAGAAACTTTGTATTTGCTCCTGAAGGCTGGCAGCTCATAACTTCTCAAAAGTGATGTCTTCTACTTATCTAGATCAGCTGCACAAGACATCATGGTTGTTAAAAGCCTATGGAGCATTAAGCCAGCATAGTAGGTAAATCTCTGCTCTGCCTCTTTAGCATGTTAGCACATCGGAATCCAGCTGAACATCTTTAGTGAGATGCGTCAAACACTTCATGTCTGAGTATGCTGATACACCAAATAATTTGGTTCTAACATTGCCTGTGTATAGTTGTTCATAATAAAATTATAGTGTTAGCAGAAGAGATGGGTTTAATACTCATTAAGACTTCTGATTTGATATCAAACTATGACTAAGAAAATTTGAACAAGAGCTTCTGTAGCTGTGGTAAGGAAACCTTATATTTAACCACAAAACTTAGCACCCAAATGTGTTTAGAAAACAACCAAGCATACCAATTCCAGATGCGCAAAATGAGAAATGATATTGTGATTTCAGGCTTCACTGGACTACAGTGCAGCTGAACCAAACAAAAGTTAAACAAAATCCTACAGAGAAAATTAGCAAGACTGCAGAGCTATGAATTTCCACGGATCCAGTCCTGGAAAGCGCTGAGCCTCTTCAGTTCCCCTTGCCCATTGCAAACATATTGGCAATGGGTTTTGGGTCTGTTTGCACCCTGCTGTGGCAGTGAGAGATGATGACACTTGGTATGGTTCAGGGTAAAAGACTTTAATATAAATGTGTCAAATTTTAACTGTATCATCAATAATTTCTGAGCCCATGGGAAGTTACTTACAATTAATCTGGTGACCTCACAGTTCAGGTTGGGAGACTCTTTGAAGCCAAGGCCAAACACCCGGACCCTGGTGCAGTCAGAGGCACGGACATCACATAGGCCCCCATTCTCTAAGCCTGTGATTTCCAAATCTTGCTCTGAAAAGGTGAGATAGATACAAAGCTTTAGAGAGTAGCACTTACATACTGTTATGTTCTGGTTTATCAGAGATTTTTTTGTTGTTCCTGGTTGTTTTTGTTTAATTCTTTTCCTTGAAGTCTTCCTTGCCTCCTTGTGACTTCTTTTGAAAAGAGAAGCAGTGGTTGTCAAAATGGGAAGCAGCAAACCTCCATTGAATAACTGCCCTGTGCACCCCATACTGCAAGATGTATCAGTGAGAGTTATACGGCTCATGGAATCAATTAACTAAAGCTGCAGTTTCATGTTAGAAGGTCTCCACTGGTAGTACTTCTGCTGACCCAGGTAACAGGATGGGGGCACAGCTGAGAGGATAGAGTGTTATGCCATTGAATAGAAAAGAAAAGTGTGAGAATGAGAAGAGGAAATATCTGAAGATGACCATACCACCAGACTCCTCATCATGTGGAACAGCCGTGCAAAAGACAGTCCTTTTTTTTTTTTCAAAAGCTATGGATGCAATAAAAGTAACAATCCTCAAAGGACTGCTTGCTTGCAAGGGTTAAGTTATTTAATGGGTGGCTCTCCAGAGTGTCAGCACAGATGTCATGCACCAGCTAAGTTTCACTTAAATCCTATTTTGAGGCCTTAGGCAGGGCTTCAGTGATGTACAGCCTGTGTTCCCCCCTAACAAGGTTGAATTTCACCCATTACTGTTTTTAAAATGTTTTGTGATTCTCAGGTAAAGTTTCATTTGTGTTCCGATGTACTTTAGGTATTCACCATTTAAAATTGCTCACTGCTTTCATATTGGGGTTATTTTTAAAGAAAAAATGCAAGCTCAGCATTTGTATCTTTTCTTGAAAAAATATAATTGGGCAGATATAGTTACATTGGCACTTGGAGAGCACAACACTCAGAAGGTGTCCAATGTCCTATGTTAATAGCAGCAGTCAGCCAGGATCACGGGTTTGGATTTTTATTGAAAATATTTGTAGTTCTAATGGTCAGGAGAAGCCTCTATGATAACAAATAACACAGAGCAGAAAATTTGCATCTTGTTTCCTGAACAACACTTAATAGCAGGGGCATGACCAGGAGCTCTTGGAGGCACATCATCCACCAGCACAGTGTAGTGCGAGCTGTTTTGCCTGTTACGTGATGAGGAGAAGCTGTTTAGTCTTTTCTTTTCCCTGCCCCATCACCTCTGCTTTGGAAAAGCAATATTGCCCACCAATTTTCTCTGAGTTGTAGCTTATCTAAAACAGAAGCTCTGTGTCACCTACTATTTTGATGGTACATTAGTTCAGCTGTTTCAAGGGACAAAATGCCCTGAGCTGCGTTGAAAAGCATCCCCAGTAGCTCACTGTTCCTTTAGGGCTCCGCTGTTTAAGCTGTAACTAGGATGAATGCAGTTTAAAAACTGCCATCCCATCAGACAGCAGCCCATAACAACAGACCTGCATGACTCTCATTTTTCCAAAGAAAGGAAGGAAAGAAACATAAATGTGAAAAATAGCAAAAGACTTTTCTACTTCTGAAATGCTTTTAGCTTTTCTTTTAGTCTTTTAATTGATTTTATTGCAGCAGTATTAGCAGTACTTTTGGACACTGCAATATTTACAAGAAGAGAAATGGTTTACAGCTTGTCAGAATTCATCAGCTAGTTGTGGATTCCTGTAATGTACAAAACTATTAGTCAGATGCAGTGAATGGTTTTGATGAATTGCCTTCTTCTGTGGTTAGTGAATAAAATTTTTTTAAAAAATGCTTCATTATGTTTTTCATGAGATTTTAATAGTTAGACCCACTAGTACTGAGGTAGCTCAGATTGCATTAACATTTTCATTATCACTGCGGATTTTCAGGCTTCTGTGACATAAAATCTCACAGCCTGGGAAGCAGTGGGGCACAGGAGTGTGCTCTTGCAGCCATTCTTTTTGCAGGAAGGCACTCTCAGGTTGGTTCCTTGTTTATGAGTCCCACATGCTTCCCCAGGGTTTCCTTACACCTTTATGAGCATCCTGACACTACCACAGCAACACTGCATCAGGGCCAGGACAAGACTGTCCAGCCTCAATGCTTTTTGAAATGACTTGCAATATCAGCATGGCATTTTGTATGGATTTCTCACAAGCCATTCTGTACACGTCTTTAAACTGATCTAAATCTGGAGGAAGTATGTCGCCGTATACACTTTGGATACCTTCTCTCCAGATTTGCCATGCTGTTGGTTAATCAGGATGAAAATGAGACTTCAATTTCTGGTGAAAAGGGTGAAAGATTCATGGAAGAAAAACTGTGCCTTGTGTTTTCTGTAATTTGATAAAAGTGGAGAAGGTCAAGGGAGGTGATTCTACCCCTCCGCTTTGCTCTGGTGAGACTCCACCCTGGAGTACTGAGTCCAGCTCTGGAGTCCTCAGCACAGGAGAAACACGGACCTGTTGGAGCAGGTCCAGAGGCCACAAAAATTATCCAAGGGCTGGAACACCTCTGCTATAAACAAAGGCTGATACAGTTGGGGGTGTTAAGCCTAGGGAAGAGAAGGTACTGAGGAGGTGGTGGAGTCCCCATGCAGATTTTTACCAAGTCCTTTCACAGGGAGTGTTGGGAGGAGAGGAAGAAGAGAGAGAAAGTCTGATGGAAAGTGAATGTAATTATAATGAATCTTTTTTAAACAAATGGATACTAGAGTTCAGACCTTATACTTCAGTACAGGCAGTACATAATTTTTGAAAATGGTCATTATTTTTATCTAACTGTTTTTTAAAATGAGGTATTACATTTAATTGGCATAGGAATTTTAAGCCTTTGTTTCTAATGTCATTTTCCATCTGCCTTTCCCTTTTCCTTCTAGTTTTGTTGTATGTTAGCCAGCTCCAGCCAAACATGGAAGGTGAAATCTCAATGACATTACCTTCATCAAGCTCTCAGGACAGTTGGCTGCTGGGTACTCACCCATACAGATCCTGCTCTTGCTGGGGGAATCACAATCACGGTTTGGCTGGCTGTTGCTCACCATGTTAGTAGGTGAGTAGTTAATAACCCTGTTCATGGCATGTGCTTGCAGGCCGGAGAGGTGGAGATGTGAGAACGAAATATTGGAGAGCCTGAAAAACCTTAGCAAAAGGGCTGCAAGTAGTTTAGCAGAAAACTGGAGGGGAGAAAGACAGGAGCAAAGGAAAGAGCTGGGAAATATCACAGGGGTGAGGGTAAGGGCAAAAGTGCAGATACCGAGAGAAAGCAGAGGTCATGGAGATCTGTAATGGATGTCTGATATCTATGGAGAGGCAAGTCAGAGACAGGAGAGAAATCTGCAGGAAATCAGGCAGTATATGGAACAAGCTTGTGAAAAGTATGCTCTGTTTGAACATTAATAATTTATGTTTAGCAGTGTGAATGCTGAAATATAACAAAATCCAGGACAGAATATCCTCCTTCTTTTCTCTGTATGGCATATAGGCCAAAAATATACTTTGGCTTTCACTGGTAGATTAAAAACTGAAGCTCAGGGTAGCACCTGGAGCTCAGATAGGTGACAAGGTGCAGTCATGTTATGGAAGAGGATTTGAGGAGCTGTGGCTTCACATTGCCGGGCTCAGACATGGGCATCCTGATGCATTTCTAATGCCATATGCATATATATATGCAGACCAGCACACATACCAGATGAACACACCTGAAATATATCTGTCACCTGACAGAGCATCACATTGGGATACTGATGAACAGTGGGAGATGTTGGGGAAAAAAATAAAAAAAGTCTCTTCTTTTAGTGAAATTGTCTTGGAATAAAAATGGGAGAGGACTCTGGAGTTGAAGGTTGCATCTAAAAGGCCTCCAGACCTCAGGTTATTAGAGAGAAGTAAGGCATCTGTCCTGTTTGGTTTGCAATGCTTGTGTTGTGCCTCCCATGAGAGACAGGGACCCTCCTGGTCCCTCTGCTTTACCCCCAGTAGGAATTTTCAGGAAAGAACAGTAAGTTCAGAGCTGCTGACAGTGCTGAACATGTGGTTTCTTTCTGTAAGCCTTTATGTGAGTCAAACATGATGTGGAGCACAGGCTACGTGGTAGACTTAAAAATCCTCTGCATAAATACACTATTGGTTTTATAGATATTTGTTGTAGTGTATTTTGCAAATAATAAGTATGAACAGATGTAGAAGTAAAATGGAGACAACTGACACAGAATCCAGAATCTTGCAAAACTACACTTATGGAAGTCCTACTGATGGATAGATATGGTTCATGTTGGGTTTCCACTTTTAAAAAGTATCCCAGCACAAATAAACATTCTTCTGCAGTGTTTGAAAGGTACACATGCAACTTTGGGCTGGAGCAGCAGACCTGAAAGTAAAACTGGCAAGAACTTTGTTCAAATGAAGAGAAGGAAATGAAGTGCCCTGTTTTTCTTCATCAGGATGATAAATAAGCAACCTAAATAATGACGAGCAAATCAAGAGACAGATCATAAGCACTAGGTATGGTCACAGCTTTGCTGAAATGCAAAAGAAAATTGCCCATATTGTCCAGTTGCCCTATCCTTGAAATCCTGTAGCTGGTTGAGCAGGTTGCTGTGCCAGAGCTTTCTGGTGTGGTTGTGGAGATCTGGCTATTGCAGCTCTGAGGGTTCTGGATCAGAGCAGACTGGTGCTTAGTTATCTCACAGCTTGGACAGAGCAACTCTGAATCTGCCTCCTTCAAATACTTGTGCAAATATTGTATTTCTTCCTTTTATATTAGGGTTATTACAGCAATCATTTACACAATTATTAAATGCATTACTCTGGAACTCATGCTCTCTGTAACCCAAAGCTCATTTGAAAATCCTCCCTAAGAGTAAGTGTTAGTAGCTATATGCTGTTTGCTAGGAGTTTTGTGCATCAGTGACCTCCCTGGCTTCTAAATGAAGAGTGTATTTGTCCCTGCTTCCAAAACAGTTCTCAAAGAACCAGAGTTTGTCATAGTACCAAACTATAGACCTATGATTTTAGCTGGCATGGAGCCAGCTAAATCTGATTTTCTCCTTTCTGGATCTCTGGTGCCCAGTATGGATTGCAGAAGTGAGCCCTTGGAGAGTGTGGGAAAAGGATTCTGCAAGTACTCACTGCATGTGAGAAATGGATTGGCTCAATTTCGTACCGAAATGATCCATGTTCTGCAACAATATGGTAGATTATTTTTGCTTTAGAAATCTCACCATGACATTTTATGTTTATTTGATCCTTCTGTATTTAAAAGGCTCACTAGCAATTTAGTTTAGCAGTAGAAAGGGAGTGCAGTGTTAACTGTAGAATACTTCCTCTTTTCTAGAAGGCCTTGTTAGGTGATAAAACCTAAGATGTGGTTGTGCATTCATGGTGCTTGCTGGCATACTAGAGTGGGTCTCAGCTTCAGTCCCTCAAAGACACTTCAGGTCAGAACCCCTGTCAGCATCTTGAAGCTCCCCTTGAATGACTGCAGTGATGCCACTCAAAGAGATTTGGGCCTGAGGGTGCTCATGAGTGTAATCATGGTCCTTATGTCCATGCTAGTATCTAATTGGTTGGTTTTAGTAATTTTTCCATCTTTACAGTTACTGAATTAGAATAAGAACTGGTTATTACCCTGGGGTTTTTATTCACAATTGGTTGAACATTCTGTACTGGTAGATTCTTCACACAACATAAAGCATGATATAAAGGCGTTATAGGTTTGCTCTAAATTTTTGGCTTTAGTCAGTTTAAATTAGACCTTTTAATGTTTGCAGGTTTTAATTCTATAGCTCATAAACTGTCATGAATTTGTTATTTATCATGTACGCATGTGCGTGAGTATTTGGGGAAGGAGATTGTTTGTTCAGGGCTTTTTGTTTTGTTTTGGATTTAACAAGATTTAAGGCTGAAATTTCCTGCAGTGCCTGCAAGCAGCCTGATGTAAAGAAGTTATAAGCATGCATCTGGAGTGTCTGGCTTTGGTCAGCTTAAATCAGACATATAATTTTCTAAACTTTTCTAGCATTTAATTCTATATACTTCAGAAAATGGTTTTGTTTAGCTACATGTTCCACTGAACTGCTTTCATTGCTTTGCATTAAAGCAAATAAACTAATCACCAGAAAGGACTAATCTCCCTGATCTGATTTGCAGGGAATAGAATGGATCACCGAGGATGCAACCTTCTATGTTCCTTATCATGAGGATTTGATATTCTTTTAGAATTCGGTTTCTATTGACTTTGTAACTATCAAGCTAATAGCCCTCTTCCCGCTCATCCAGGTCTGTGCTTTGAATGGAAAGAACCTGGAGTTAAAACAGCCCTTTAAGGCTGGTATTGATGTTTGCCCTTTCAGATGCACCATAAAAAAGTAAACTAAAGTTGCTATGAAAAGAAGAAAAGCTTCAAAAGTAACATGAAGCTTGTAAATCCTTGAGAATCACCCACAGATACATTTTATGTGGCTGCAAAAAATCTGTCTCCATCAATAGAAATCAGAGTACACAGGCGGCAGTCAGGATGCATCGATACTAAGTTAGGTTCACAATTTTTTCTTCTCTTGATTCCTAACTATTTTTATTTTGTAAGTTTTTTCTTACTAAAATTTTTGTGGTTGGAGGCATTCTTTCGTTTTAAAAGCACAAAGCTGATATTTTCAAAAGCAGATAAGTCCTATGTTCAAAAATTTGTGTTTTGACCAGTAATCTCAAAGTCTTGATAGTTACTTATTATGCTTACTCGTTATGCCTTTTGTAACTATGACCATTAATGCCACCTTTGGTTTTATCCTGAACAGAATATAATGGTGTAAATTTTTATGGTCCAAATCTGTAGATACTGTAGAATAATTTTATTCTATTAAGATTTCATCGTTAGTATTAGGATTCAGTTCTCCCATGTAACAAGTGATAGGACAAGAAGAAATGGCCTCAGGTTGCACCAGGGGAGATTTAGGTTGGATGTTAGGAAAAATTTCATGACCAAAAAAGTTGTCAAGCCCTGAAACAGGCTGCCCAGGGCAGTGGTGGAGTCCCCATCCCTGGAGGGTTTTAAAAGACGTGCAGATGGTGCTGAGGGATGTGGTTTAGTGGTGACCTGGCGGTTCTGGGTTGGAGGTTGGACTCAATGATCTTAAAGGTCTTTTCCAACCTAAATTATGCCATGAGTCCTAGCTCACTCAGATAAGGACCACTCATCTGTAGATGTCTGAGAGAAAGAAACAGTGTGTTTTGTAAATAAATATTTTAAGTATTTTTTTTCCATTTTGCATTCAGTATCAAATAATAAATTGATTTAACCAGGAAAAAGCTGAATAACTGAAACCAATCTTGAATTGCATAATATGTATTTTCATATTCATTCTTTATCTATTTTCCAATATTATCCAGTAAGCTGAGGTAAAATTTGATATTAAGTGAAGGTAACAGGTCTCAAAAGAAAGGTTTTCATTTTCAAGTTTTACAGAACCTCTTTTACAAAGTATTGATATCTTAGTGAAACTTCTTTAATGTCATCTTGAAGGAAATAAGAATATATACTTAATATCTTTAAGCCCTATGTAAAGAACACAATCCCAGTGGAATGGAAGCAGCATATTGAAGTGTGGTTTATGTTGCAACAGTATACAGAGATCTGCAGGAATTGTTCCCTGCCTTGCAGAAATTATTACTGCAGAAAAATTTATTCGATGGAAACAGTTGGGTTAGCTTCTAAACTATAAAACAATAGCACTGCCTCACTTACTGTCCATCAGTTGTGAAATGAACAAGTATGTACTTGAGGGAACATGATGGGCATAGGCAGAGGAAATTTTCAGACCTCCCTCAGCTGGCTAGATAGGAAAACTCAACATTATGGAATGGAGAAGGCAATAATTAATATGAGAAAACAAAGGGAAAAAAAAGGAACACTTGTAAAAAGAGACCTATTTTTTTCTTGGTAATGTAAAATTGATCAAAGTAGTAGTAACGGTGACTTTGTTAATAATAAGTCCACCAAAGTTACTGGTCCCAGTGGAATTATAGTGAAGAGGAGAATTAAGCCTAATAACTTACTATTTGAAAAGAAAAAAAAAAGTTTTTAAAATATAAATGCCATTTAATAATTTCTTTTTTTATATAGTAAAAGCACTCTGTTTTGGCCAGAAAAGTGTAGTAAGTGTGTTGTTCGCTATTCTCACAAGCATGTTTGACTCTTCTTTTGAAATCCAATTTTGAAAAGCTGATACCATTGTTGAAGTGTATTGCATCCTCACTACCTTATAAAGTGTTTTACCATACTAGTGAAAAGCTTAGTGGCAGTTTTCCTTTGTTTGCTGATGTAAACAGATTTGTAAACCTCATCAATTCCTGTGGAGAGGATCAGGCAGAAATTCCACAGTTTCAGGTAACTTTATTTCTTAGGCCCTTAGGGTAAAATAAGATTATATAAAATGTAATTCTCCCTTGAGGCTCTGGTCACACCAACGCCACAGGCTGGTTGCACCTTTACATACAGTGAGTAGTATATTGCTTGTAGGTGTCCTGGTGATTGAAGAAATTAACTGGTTTTTCTTTGAAAACTCTATATGCATTTTTTGTTTTGTATAGTTTCATTTATGTATGGAGAGATTCTAGTGACCCCAAGGGCTCTGTCTGCACTATTGTGAAGTATCATGTCAACAAAACACATATTGTATGTGCTAAAAAGGATACATTTACTTGACTGAATAACAGCCCTTAAATAGCCATTATGGCACCATGATCTCGAACTTAAAGACCACCAAATTGATAGAAGTGGGAGAAACATATTTATTCCAAAGTCAATATGTTCCCCATACAAAATCTCCAAAGCAGATGTTTGACATAGACAACTGAAATACTCTTGTCCTCTTTCACCTGAGGATCTTGAAACAATTTAAATCTTTTCTTTGAAGATCTCCCTCATGTTTTGTCCTTGAAAACAGGAATTAACCTTAAAAATAAAGCACAATTATATAAACAGTGAGATTTCTATAATAAATATTTCACTGTCAACTTGCGTGACTGGCCTGATTAAAGCTCTGAGCTTGTGCTTCCATAGAGGAGAGAGATCAGAAGACCCCACCTGAGGAAGTGTAATAGCTGACCCTGTACTTTTGCTCAGTATAATTTATTTTTTTAAATAGTTGGTACTTTAATTAATGTTATTTAATTAGAGCATGTGAACAAGACTCAGCCCAAAGCAGTATGATAACTTCAGAAAGGTCTATATAATCATTCTAAAAATAACAGAGTGTAATTCATGTAACTGCTGTTGCAGGTGGGCCTGAGGGACCTGTGTGGTTGTGCTTCACAGCTCTGAAAATGCAATTGGGTTCACGGAACTTCTTAATAACGCTACACAAATTTATTGATATGAAGATGGGATATCCAAAAGTGTGCTAGTAAGCGTTAACTTCTCACCTTCTTGCCATCATTTTTGCTCTCTTTGATTTCTTTAGTAGCTATTTTTTTCCAGAACTTTCCACGTAGAAATTAAACTTCAAGTGTCATTACTTCACTGAAACTAATTTGTCCTTATTATTCCTCATTACATTTTATCTTGTAATTGCTCTTTAGAGCTTCATACAATCTACGTATTACATCCCTCTATATGTACTTGACTAGTCCTGATTTTTTATATAAGCAACACGGTCAATATATACAAACAGTAAGCACCAACCTGATTTGCTATCCGCAGTAATTGGATTCTGCGTTTAATTACAGGTGGTAATGATATTTTAAGCACCTTATACAGGTGCTAGGGGGTTTTATGAAATGTTAAGCAACATTAAGAAAGTCTAAGCTTCTGGAACATTGCCAAATTTCAGAGGTGCCTTTCAACTCCAAATTGCAGTTTTTATGTGAGGATAATTATAGCCCTGGCCACCTGGACTGATCCTGTTGGAGTCAGGCAGAACAGAGGAGAAAGCCAGTCTGCAAGCCACATTTCACATCTTCTCTCCTTCTACATGTTTTCATTTAAAATTATTCCAAATATGTTATGGGTTGTATTCTAATCCCTAAAAATACGGCACAGCCATCTTTTTGTGTGTTTGTGTGCTGGTCAAAACCAGTGGCAGAATACATTTTTATACATCAGCACTGTAGCTGAGATTGGGTGACCTTGCAAAAGATACTGGAATTATGTTGATGGCCTCCTTGATCTTGGGGGAGTTTTAATTCATGTCTATAATTCCAGCCTGAGAAAATTAGATGGAGATTTGTTTTGGAGCTAATGGAAAAATATATGACCAGCAAAAGTAGTTGCCTTCTCCTTCATTACTCATGTAAATTCTTCTGGAAAATAACTTTTTCCTAACAATGGCATCTAAGAGTTAACATTTTCAAAATCAACATACATTCTCTTGTTCCTTAAGTCCTGTCTTTTTAAAAGAAAGTGAAAGAGGCAGCAGTTTTATATGTCCTGTGGAAACCTAATTCAGTTCTTAATTTCTTCCCCTTTTCCTACAGAACCTCTGCTTATTAGTACAAAAGCCCAATGGCTTATCCCGCCTAGGCTTGCACAGTGCTGATTGCCTGCATGCTGCCAGCCAGGTCAGGACACCTGAGCTGCTGGTTAAGGGCTCAAGCTGTTCCTGTTAGAACACACAGCTTTATTTCCGAGACTGATCTTAATTCTTCATCTCTAATAGCCTTTTCTGGTGTGAAATCCTGGCTTTAGTGACGTCAATAGGACTTCAGTTCTGAGGACTTCCAGTCTTTTGAACTGCCATTTAAGAAGCACGCCATTACTGGGTGATACTGTCGTGCTTTTCCTTGCAAATAAGTGTTGCATCACATGCATATCTTGGGGGTACACATGTAAATAACCCTGGGGTTGTTTAGCCTGGAGTGAAGGAGGCTCAAGGGAGACCCGTGTTACAGACCTGTGTTGTAAATCCTGTGTTATGGAAAGGGTTTGCAGCTCTCCTGATCATCTTTGTTCCCATTTGTAAATACCATGACGTGTTACATAAACTTGATCAGAAAAAGGATGTTCTTAATTTTTAGTGTCTTCATTTTTGGGGAGAAAAAAATCCAAACCAAATCCAGCCAAACAAACCTTAGGTTTTTATAGGAAGGAGGATCCCTTCTTTAACAAAAAAAACCTCTCAAAAATGTTAAGTTTTTTTTTCATTAGTCTGTGGGCAATTCTTTTTCTAAGTTATACTTGCTTAAGCAGCTATTTGGGTTTTTTTTCCATTTTAATGAAAAACATTGTAAAATATTTTGAATAAATATTTTCTTTATAATATGGAACACACAATGAATTGCTAAGTAGTTTTATTGTCTACAAGGATGTTTGGGAAACAGCAGTTCCGCTTTAAGATCCTAATTTTCATGCATAAAACAGCTCAGAGGGTTCCACGGGCTGCAGGGTCTAGCCCCATGAACCATGCTGGGTTTTCAGGGTTTTACCCTGTAAAAGCTGCTAGGTAGATTACAAGTCGGAAAAAATAAATCTATATTTTGCAAAGAAGATTTTAGTGATTGAAGTTAATTCCACTAGCCTTAAAAACAGTCTGTTGTGACATTTTGATTTTTTTAAAAAAATTTTTCTTCTGTAAAAACAAGTAAGTTCCCCAGTGTATGTTCATGATGTGGAATATACCATAAGTCGACTGTTGCCTTACATCTCTGGAGATGCTGCTGATGAGAGGGCAGCATATGATCTTACTAGTATGGCAGAATAAAGAAAGATTCATAGTAAATGTTCCCCAGGTCAGGTATGCTCTTGGGAATACATACTCTGTGCATCAGAGAGTGATGCCGCTACCTTTTCCAGAAGAGAAAAATAAATACTCGTGGCTCAAAATGGCAATTTCCTCTACATTTTTATTTAATACGTTCTCTTCTGAGTTCACTTTACTTAGCTAAAAAACATTCTTCTTGAGTAGTTATTAATGTGTTCTGTAGGTTTTCTTAAATAAAAAATAATATTTGTACTTAAAGTTTACACCCACAGAAAATATTTTACAGGTGTTAAAGAAAAATACAAGTCCTTAGCTGCAGCTAAAATAATGTGGGTTGTGTACAGGGTGGTAGGGAAAGGAAGGGCCATTCATGTTCTACATCAAACATTGCTCTTGAAATGCTGGGAAAGCTGCAGGGGAATTTTGGAAAAAGGACTTCTGCTTTGTGTTAGGAAAAGTGCTGACGCTGTCAATGTTCATTTTGTCATGACACTAATGAACTCACCAACAGCAAACAAAGCATTGTAAACATTAAGGCAAATTTGTGCTTCCCTAATCACAACAGTGCAGGTCTGACATCAAGTTCTTCTTCCCCCAGGGACTGAGCTAAGTACGGGGATGCTCATGCCAAAAACTCAGCCTCCATAGAGCAGCTCTTGCTCAGTGGGACCTCCTGGGAGCCCCTGAGCCCTGGAGCAGAGGAATTTCCAGGTGAGTGACACTGGAGGGAACAGGAGTCTGCCAGGGTAATTGGGATGCTAGTGACCCTTTGGAAAACTGCAGGAAATGATTTGATGTACTCTGAACTCTAATAAACCAGACTTCCAAAAGAAAGGTGATTTGGAGCAAAGAACAACCACCACCTTTTCCTCAAATGGAGAAAAATGAAGCAAAGGCATTGGGACATGGACAAAGCATCCAGGACCAGGGAGCAGCAGTGGCTTATGGTGTGTTCTCCACAGCTGATATATGTTTGTTTTCTACTTCTCAGCTCCCTGTGCAATCTCAGGCCGTGCTCTCTACTCTGTCCTTGTATATATTTGATGTTGCATCAAGGAGACAAGGTGTCATTAGCTTTTACTTGAAAGGTCATATTGAAGTTATTTTCCTCTAATCTGAGGGATTTCAACCATAGCAAAGTAAAATAGAATTTAAAAATCTGGCCTAAGCAACTCCCGTAACCTGACTGTATCACAGAGAAATGAAGTTAAACATTGAATTGAATATTGGACAATTGCTGCAAAATTGCTCAACTTGCTTTTCAGTCACTGGTGCCAGTTGTTCTCTGTGTAAAAGAGAATGAATTCCTCCAAATTTCGGAAATGATCCTGCAAATTTTAGCATTCCATTAGCAAAACCCAAATGTCAGAACATACTTTAACCACTTTAAATCAGCATACTGAAGACATGTTTATTATGAAGCACGTGGGCAATCCCATCCCACCTAGTAAATGTGTGGGGGTATCAGATGTGCTGCTGAGCTCCTGGGCCTGGATGGAGATTTGGATGTCTCCTAGATGTGAGCTTTAGCTATCCTAAATACAGAATAATGTCCATTGGCATAAGCATTTGTGGTAGTTTAGTAAAGCCACGGCAGGTCTCTGCAGTAGCTGACTGCGTGGCCGCGCCGCTGCTCCCCGCCCCCTCCCCCCTGCCACTGGCCACGGACAGAGAAAGGAAAAAAAAAAGTTTTAAAATGCTGTTTTGAGTTGAGATAAGGAAGGTTTAATACAGAAACAGGTAAGAAGCAATTGCAGTAACCAAAGCAATAACAACAAGTAAGAAAGAAGCAATATACAGACAAAAGCAATACCGGGGACAAAGGGATGGACCGAGCACACGCGCACACGCCGAACCACCGAACCTGGAACTGGCCCCCTCACCGGAACTGGCCCCAGGGCATGATGTTAGCATGGTATAGAATAGCCTGGCTGCACCAAATTAACCCTGTCCTGACCGAACCAGGACAGCATTGTAGGAAAATTCTCTCCCCGACATTTGGTCTGGGTTAAGAGAGCATACCTTGTCACTCATCTTAGAGGAAATTCTGTTACTTCTTAAGGTGCAGGAGCTCAACTGTACAGCTGAGCCCTGAGTACCTTTTTGTAGCCTCAAGCATAAGCTTATGTGGTTTCCTGAGGCAGGGCTTACATTTTGAAATTGATGCTAACATTTATGCGTGTGCTTAGTTTCCAGCACTGTCAGTACTCACACTGGACTTGGATACATCCATTGAGAGGCTGAACTGTAAGGAAGAAACAAACCCTAGTGGGATAGTCTCCTGTGTAAGTGTAATTCATAAATAGTTGCAGAATCAGGTCTGCAGGTTCAAATATGTTCTGTAGCCATTTTAAGGCTTTGACCTGTTCATTTAGTCACTTTTAATTTTTTTTTGTTAGTATTACTGTGTTTGAAATTAATTTTCAAATATTATTCTCTGTTGATCAAAAAAAAAAAAAAGAAGAAGATGTATCTATACAGTGTTAACATGAATATTGACCACAAGGTGAGCAGGACCCTCTTTTTTTGTCAGAAGCTTGCTTGTCAGCAGGCTGGTGATAGATCAGATGTAAAGAAAATCACTTCTGCAAAACCAATTTGCTAAGGGGCTTGTAAAATCCATTTTCAAAAAGTTACTGAGGCAAAATGTGAAGGATCAGCCAACCAATTTTGATCAGCTCTTCAAGGTCAAAAACTGATTACTAATTCATCAAATATCTTACTGGTAGCACTGTTTGAAGAGCAAACAACTCTGTGCAGATGTTTTACCTAATAACTCTAATACCAGGGAAAGATGGGTAGGGTAGGAACAAACAGAATTTTTTACTTACTTTTGGCAATGCTACAACCATAGGAGCTGTGGTCTTCAAAGCACTGGCAGCCCAGCTCAGTACATTGTCCATTGCCGTTACAGAAAGCAGGGCAGCGGAGAACGGTGAGGATTTCCTCCTGCATAGCAAAAAGGTGGTTTCCTACATGAAACACTCTGTTTCCTACCACTCTTCTTTCACATTCATTTTCCAAAAGGGCTATCAGTGCCCTCACCCGGGTCACGTCATCCTTCAGCTGCAGATCTAAAAGGCATATCTCAATTGCCTCATCCATCTGTTTTTCAAGGAGACTTTTACACACTAAGCCAATGGTGGAATTTGCAAGAATGTGATGACAAATCTCCCGAGCTTTGATGGCAGTTAGGCCATTGGGAGTGGGCCATGCCAGTGGAAGTTTTACCCGAATCCCTTCAAAGTAGTCCTCTGGGAAAAAATATGCAAAGCTCTCCGAGTCTTTCTGGCTTGGGCCACGCAATGGGTGAAAAGATGAATATTCATTATGGTCATCTTGCCTTTTTGCTCTCTTTAAGTCTTCTGTTTGTTTGGTAGGGTTAATGGAACTGTTGCTTTTCATGGAAACATTGTGTGCAAGGGATTTTAATTCATCCTCGCTGCCTCGCTTTTGGATTGATTTAGGCAGATATCTTTGATCAAAAGGTTTGGTCAACAGTTTCTCAGCTTTTCTTAAAGTAGACTCCATTTCTGAGTGAGTGACAAACTCTGATGTAACATCGAGATACGGGATTGCAGAGGTGTAATCCACATGGTCATAATGACAACCTGAGGATTGAGGGAAAGTAGTCTGAAAGGCACTCAGAGTGTTGATCATAGGCATGGACTTAGTGCTCTCCTGACATCTGCAGTAATTTTTCCTTTGCTTCCCCTCAGAAGGTGCTGGAGTCTTGTCAAATAAACTCTTCCCTGGAGGTATTCTGATTTTAAAACAGAAAGAGATTAGAGGGAGGAAACTTTCAACAAATTAGTCTACAATACCAAGTAAACTTTCTTTCCCTGAGGCTAGGGAATGTATAAATTCCCAATCTACCAAAGTGCTTAAGAAAATACTTAAATTTAATCTGTGTTTTCTTTAGCTGTTTGCACTGCCCTTCTTGTATTGTCCTGTATGTTTTTTAGCACTACATGGGGACTTTTTAGTAACAGATGCTTAAGTGCTTTGCTGGAGCGTTGCCTAACTGCTTGACTTCTCTTTGCAGAACTTTCTCTAAGGTGCAGGCTACCCTTTGCATATTACACATGAAATAAGGCCTTGGATTTGTCCCTGGTGTGACTCAGACAAAGCCTAGAGAATTACAAAAAAGGCGTATTTCTCTTAAATATTTGATTATGAAAGTCCTCTTTATCTATTTGCCTATGGTCCTTATAGGGTGTTTCCTCTAAGACTTGCATCACTACATGTTTTTATTTTAAATGGTTTTTTTTTTGTTCAACTTTTTTTTTAATGCATACTTCATTTCATTCTTGTTTTTTTAATGGAGCATGCTTTGAGTTCTTTTGACACAAAGCAGTTTTCTATTGATCATAGGGCTGGGCTATCAAATAAGGTGAGGTGATTTTTTTCTTTTGTCCATTTTAATTTAGTCCAGCTTTAATGATGGATGAACTTCTAGAGAGTTCACTTTGAATAAACAACCATGATTAAAGTTTCTTTGGAAATATCATGAGCACAAGATCTCTTATTGATCTTATTTGTGCAGAACAAAAGGAATCCTGGAACTTTGTAGAAAAAGATATGGTTCTTGTCCCAGTAGTTAGCAGCGCTTCATTTCAAGAAAAATTTGAAATGTCACCACAGATTTAAGTTATTTTGGCATTAATTTTAACTTGTAGCCGGACTGGACAGACTTCATGAAAGTAAAAGCACTTGCCAGCACTTTGGAGCCAGATTCTAGATACTGTTGTAGAAAATGTAATTTATTGAAAAATGGTATATATGATATTACTATTTTGATCATTGATACAACACTAACTTTTAAATAAAACAACACAGTGACACAGGCAAAATGATCCACTTTCTCCTAGGGTTAGACTCAATGATCTTAAAGGTCTTTTCCAACCTAAATGATTCCATGATTCTATAAGCCCACCCTTTTATGAAACCATTTTTCTCAATGTGTAGGCACAGCAGAATGCAATGTGATATGACAGGGTAGCAATTGTGCTCACAGTAACGCACAAGCTATTCTGCACTTTCTTACAATCTAGAACAATAAAACATATCTGGTGTTTGAGGGAGGACTAGTCCTTTCAGCAAAGCAGTTTAGTGTGCTGCACGTTTTGTTCCTGTAGCTCTGGATGATGGTGTTACCTGCAGCTGAAGCTGCTCAGGCTTGCATCATGAACTAACTGTAAACCTAAACTGCAGCACCAGAAGTAGCTTTTTCTTGGAGGGAATACCACATAAACTAGAGGCTAGGGTAATTATCACTTATTTAATAATTAAATATAAATCACACAAACTGGTCCAGATTCAGGACAGAAACTTAAAACACAAATGAAAATTTCGGTAAAATGACTTTTTTTTTTTGCCTTGATATTTTATTGAAACAAATTCCTTTGTTATTCCTTAGTGAAACCAAATACCTTCCTTTGGTCAGCCCTAGTCAACAGGATGTTGGTCTATGGTGTCGAAAACATGGAGACACTGGAAACCCGATCCTTCCACCCAGGCACACACAGACAGTGAGCAAGGATATGCCTTCTGTCCCTTTCAGAAGATGACTATCCTGGATTCCTCTTAGCTGCCCATTATAATCAAGGAAGTACTAAAGACAAATTTTTCAAACTAATTTGGATGCTGTTGTAGAGAGAGAATCCAAAATTAATAGCATTGCTGTGGCTTTCTCAAAAGATTTGAAAAATTATTTTACCTACTTAAAATACATGTTTTAAAAATAATCTCTTCTTTGTCTGGATGCTATTTAAGGGCTGGGAGGCTCAGATGTTGTTTTACTGTTTAAAAGTTGCATTGGAAAGCTGATGTTTAAAACATATCTGTGCCATTCAGAGCCCTGCAGCTGCTTGAGAGAGGTGAGAGCCAGGGAAGGAGCCGAACTGCCAGATGGTGAATACTCAGACTAGCTTCGGGTACTGGAGAAAACCTAACATGCTTTCAGTTTTATTTAAAATGAAATTAATAACAGCAGCAGAAAAATCACCCCCTAGGTTTCATTTTTTATTGCACCGTTTCTCCAGCTTCCTCTGGAGGTGGCCTCAGCCTTTCTATTGGCTTGTTTTATTAACCAGGTTCTGAAGGGTCCTTGAGAATCCATCCTTGGGTGTACTGCAAGGTGAAACTCATCACCTTTCTTGCTCTTCTCACTTAGAAGGAGCTTCTCCTGCCTTCCCTGAAGTATCTTCATCTTATGTGCCAAGCCCTAGAAAACTCATCACCGTTTTATAAGTACATTCCTATATATTGTGCTTCGGCTTCTGATCTTTCAACAAATTTGCTTTGAACAGGTACTCCTAAGGATCTTGTTAGCTCCTTTTTGGGCATTCAGCAGTTGGTTGGTCCTTGCACCAAACCATTCCTACGTTTACATTCCCAGAAGCAAGCTCTGACTGATCATCACATTAATGAGGTGTTAAAGATTGCTCGTGAATTCTACATAGTACAAATTTAATGACAGGTCAAAATTGCCATTATGGAGCCATTACATAAGCCCATTGAATGTAACAAAGATATGACAGAGGTGTTTGTTTATTTTCTGAAATACAATCTAACAATTGTAGTCTAACAATTCCTATAGGATTGTACTAAGTTCCCATGTACAGATTAAATGGTATGTTAATGTGGTGCACCTTATTTTGCCTTGTTTGCAAAATATGCCTCACAAAAAGACCTACACAGTCAAGCAAACCCATTTTGGTTTTAGGAACACCTGTTAGGCATGTTTAGAGTTCAGCAAAAGAAATTAAAATGAGAGAGAGAAAGGGAGAGGGAGAGGGAAAAGGAGAGGGAGACAGAGAGGGAGAGGGAGAGGGACAGGTCTGTGTGAGAGCATCAGATTCCTGGCTTTGGTTCCAGACCATCTGTCTCAGAAAATGCAAGTTTTTAGAGCTCACTGTCATCATTAGTAGAGTAGATACTAAGTTTTAGCATGGTACATATATTACCACACTTTGTCAAAATGTAACATTTAATCTATACTCACATATTGTAATTAGTGTTTGGGAATAAAGGAACAAGGAAAATACCAACCCCCTAATTAATCCGTATTGTCAGTTATCTACATTTTCTAGTGTGGGTGAGAACTGCATTTTTTTAACAGCTGAGTGAGATCTTAACACAGCTGTTAACATGACACCACTTGCGAATATAAAACTTCTCTCTCAGTAACTGCTTATGTGTATTGTGCTGACTGAAAATTAAGCCCCCGTGCTGTTTGGATGGTAATGGGTCTCCAGGCTTCCCTCACTAGATGAAGCAGATCTCTCTGTCAGGTCATTAGGGGAGTCTGTAATGAAATAAACCTATCAACACCCCTTGAAACAGTGCTACAGAGCATCTCCTGGGCTGGGATCCTCTCTCGCATTGTACCTCCACTCCTCTATGAAGTCTTCCTCAGGCACATTGCTCAGGTCGTTGTGACTGATCCCGTCAAAGAGGCCACACAAACCTCTGGTGCTGTTGAAGTCGCTGCCTGGTGTTCTCACTGTCAGACCCATTCCCCACTCGCTCATGTCAGCTCGAACAAATGCTCCCGAAGGGAACAGGATCTGAAGAGGCAGAAAAAAACCCAGTGAATTGAAGCTGTTACCAAGCTTTTTATGCAATAAAAAAATATCCCTTTCTATAAACAAAAATATCAAAGTAGGATGTTGACAATGATGGAGGTAATTTAAGATCACTTAGATACACTATAAATACTTATTTGTGCTATTGTTTAGCTTACTTTCAGATTCTATGGTACTAATATCTGATAGTCCTACATAAATATAAAGCTGCACAAGTACTTTCTTTTTAAATTAATAATTACATCCATTGAAGTTTTCCCACTGGTAAGTTACCAGCTAATTTTTGAAGTGACTTCCGTGACAATAAGGCCACCCTTGTGTCTTTGCCTGGGAAATAATTTCTTTTAGATAAACTGCCAAGTTTGAAAAACAGCTTTCTTCTCTCTGAAAAATCGTTTCATTTTCCAAGGCCAGATTACCCAGAAAATGATTGTGTTTTAAAGTGGATAAAGCAATTTTCTCATTAAAGAACTTGTGGTAGGCTTACACTGACCTTTAAAAGAAAAAAAGTCTTGAGGTTAAGACAAAGAATTGACTGTGCGGATAATAGATTTTTCGGATTGGTGTCCCAACCAAGTAATAAAAACAGGTAAATAAAAAAACCTTTTAAACTGAAATGTATATTTGTTTGTTTGCTTTATTTTTACAGGTAAAAAGAAAATTATTTTGAAAACTGATCTGTGCCAGGAGTGGGAGCAGGAGCACTCTATCCTGATAGGTAACCTTAATTATTTTTTTAATCCAAAGTTAAATGCTTTTATTTAATCTTAAAAAGTACTGTAGTAGGTCTGGCTGAGCTGGTTTTCCCCATAGCAGCCCCCATGGTGCAGTGTTTTTGTACTGGGAGCTAGAAGGGTGTCCATAATACACCCGTGTTGTGACTACTGCTGAGCAGTGCTCACACTCCAAGGCGCTTTCCAATATTCCCCGCCCAGTGGGATGGGCAAGATCTTGGGAAGGGGCACAACCAACACAGTTGACCCAAACTGACCAAAGGGATATTCCATACCATATGACATCAGCTACACTATAAAGCTAGGGAAAAGAAGGAAGAGGGGGGCCATTCCCTTGTCCTCCAGAGCAACCGCTACGCATATTGGACCCCTGCTTCCCAGGAAGGGGCCAAACATCGCCTACTGATGGGAAGTAGAGAATAAATCTTTGTTTTCCTTTGCTTCCGCATGTGGATTTGCTTGGCTTTGCTTCTGTTATTATTAAACTGCTTTTGTTTTACCCACAAAGGTTGGTTTTGTTTTCCGTCTTATTTTCCTTCCCCTTTTTGCTCTGCTGAGGAGGGAGTGATAGAGCAGTTTGGTGGGCACCTAGCGCTCAGCCAAGGTTAACCTACCACAAGTACATTAAATAGTTGGAGACATCTTATTACAATAATTTTAAAATAGTTGTTTTCCTTCTTTTAAGTGACCCCTGCCTACATATAATTTTCCAGCTAAATAATGTCTCTTGCTTTTCTTAATTTTTGTTGGGGATTTTTTAAGTCTCTTATAAGTTCCTTGCCACCAAACCTATACATATCTGTGAAGAAGCAACTAGCAAATATTCATATTTCTGTACTGGCATCCAGCATTAAAATTTTGGCTGCACTTAATAATAATCTTGCCCATTTTTGCTTCCCAGTCATCTTTTCAGGCATGAGAATACTTTCTGAGGAGTTCTCCATGAGTAATCTCCTTGTTCAGCTGAGTGGAACAGCAAAGTGCCACTGGCTGCAATAACAGCCAGAGACACTATGTTTTGAACTTAGGTCCTCTGTGCTTTGATCAGGGCATTTAAAGCATATTTTTTCAAAAATTATTGGCATTCCTGAATAATGGAAGTCATCATATAAACTCAATTCTTTGAATTTGTCAGAAGGTCTTGGCTGTACCTCCGCTTTGGCTGTGCCTCCACCTTGGCTGCACCTCCACCTTCCTTGGCTGTATGTTTCACTTCCCAAGGTAAGTTTAAAAAAACCAAAAGATTCCCCAATGTAAAGCTCAAATGGCCTCATGAGGTAATTTTTTCTTAGTGGTTTAATAGGTAGAACAGGTGATCTGCAGTTGACACTGTGGTGGGTAGGATTTCATTTCTTCAGATAAACTTGTGCCTTCTAATTACATGTTTCACTACAGGGAGGAGCATTTCCTGTAAAGTTGCATATAAAATCCTTGCAGTCAGGACTGCATGAGCTGCTTCAGTCTTCTGTGCTGTCTGGATTAATATTTCCAGGTGTGGACTTATTTCATGAATTCAGAGGGCTGTACCCTTTCTTCTTCTGCTGCCCCAGGCAAGGTGTCCCACCTGCCACTGAGGACCTAACAGCTGCCCAGGTTTTCTGTAATCAGCCTGGATTTAATGCTGGTGATTGAGGCTTTGAAGAAGCTTTTTTGAGACTTCATTTTGCAGAGTTTGCAGCGTGATCAGGGATTGTGTTAATTGCTGCAAAGTTCGTACAGATTCCCATTCAGTTCAGAGCAGTATTTGTATTTGTGTCCCCAGATGTCCTGATCTGTTTCACTGAGAGGTGTAAATGAGAATAGGGATTCCTTGCTAAGATTACTCCAGTATAAAACAGTAATTATATTGCATTCAGTTGCAAAATGAAATGACACCTTGTTTCATGCTTTTTCTATATTCTATAATTAACACACTTTCAATTGCTGCCTTACTAAGATCTACTCCAAGCGAGATCACAAGGAAAGCCAAGCGCAGGCACTCCCTGCATCATTCTGGCTCTATCCTGGACCTATCTTCACCCAAAATATTTCCTGGCAATAAGTCTTGATGATACAACTCTAGAATAAAATTATCTCCTTGGCCATAATTTGTGGCTCTTCTTATCAAAGTCCCTGGTGCAGCCTGCTCTTAGTCTTCCAGTGATTTCACTGGATTAGTGTGGATAAGTGATACTCATGCAAAGTATGTTATGGCCACATATATTTTAAGGAAAATAACTTTAAATTATACCAAATGTTGGACATTTGCAGTCCATTTTCATCACTTTTGGGGGCTATCTGGATCCGACTAATATCACCTTATTGTTCTACTCTAAAATGACATTATTCTGCTACCTGTGATCTTTCCTTGAACATTTATGTCATAAGCTCTGCAAAAAAAATTGCTTTATGTGCTGCGGTTGGGTAGTGCCTAGCATAAACAAACTGAGAGCGGATTGCCGTACTGCAGAAAGAAGCAATATTGGCACTTTACTATGTCTCTGAGAAATTTTTGTTTTGTTTTGCTTTACCATTTGTTTAACACTTTAACTAGCTTCTTCCCTGTTTTTCTCGGTACCTTTTGCTGCAGGCGCTTTTATGGCATCAGATAGATATTTTTGTAGCAACTTCATTAATAATTCAGAAATGTTAATCTCTCATTTTTAAAGAGCCACCACAAGAAGAGTACTTCAATATCCACGCACTGTTATTTTCCTTCCTCCATAGGACTTCAGGATTTTGACATGTGGCGATGCCTCCGTGCTTTTGACGGTGAGCTGGGCTCTGCTCTCCCGAAAGTGGCCATTGCAGGTGTCCAGCACCACGGTGTCACCCCCTTCTTGTGCAGCTACACCACAATTGCAGGCGGTGGCAGAGCGGTGGCTTCCGCAATCCCACTGCCGGACGTGCACTTCAAATGCCCTCGACATGCTCTGGCACAAAAGGAAGGTGCCGATTTTATAGTTATCGTAGCGCCTAAACAGCAACAAACAAAAGAAGAGGATTTAGAGACACAGAGCATCCAACTGGGATGGCTGTTTGTTGGTACTCATACAACAGTGCTTCTTAATTAGACCAGTGTGGTGGCTGGCCTAGAAGGAGGGAAAAATCAACACACAGGGAAGCATTTCTCTGGCACTGTCGTAGGGAATGCCGTCACAGTTATTAGCTGGAAGTGCATAAGAATTCATGTGAAAAGCGGGTAGCTGTCTCCCAGCTGCTGCTATGGCAACAGGCATGGATAAAAAGGATAAACATTTGATAAAAAGCAAATGGGAAAAAGTTCCTGCCTCCAGGCCTTAATAAATACATTTTGGTTCTAACTGGATGCTTTACAGCATGATATTCTTCAAAGCAAAATCAGTGCTCATATAGCCTCTTCTATGACTAATCACTAGCTTTTACAAGACTGACTGTGGCTAGGTGAATACTTCATGACTGGGATTCTACCAAAAACCTGTTAAAATGAAGGTGATTTTCCCACCCAACATCTTCCCTGTATCACAACTTTCTCTCTAAATGGACTGGCAATCAGCGCAGTGCAGTGTGTGGAACAACCTGGGTCTTTCATTCTTCTCTATACACCAATTCCTCCCTCCATCTGAGAGAGGCCATCAGCAGAATAGTAACTTTGCAAGTGTTCTCCCTCTGCATGAGGCAGGTAAAACTCTTTCCATCTGCAGCCCCTTGCATTTTCACAACAGGGACGTGCGAGAGGATCCTCCTCTGATTGTTCTTTGTTTTCTCACTCCATAAGCTTGTCTTTTTCTTACTCTGTTTTATTCTAACGTGATGCATAAAAGTAAAGAAAACAGTAGCTGTATACTTTATTTATGTTGCTGGAGTTTTCTCCTCACAAGCCAGCTGCTGCCAGCTCTAAAAATGATGGATTATTCTACTTCCTTTTAAGGCACTATATTTAGTTTTAAACGTGATTTTTATGAAATTAAGTAATATGAAGACTAAGCTATAAGCTTATAATAATAAGCATTTTTCTTTTCTGCAATAGAAAATGTGAAAAGGAATGTATAAAATACCTCAATTAAATAACAGGATTATTTTTAAGCACTGTCATACAAGCATCAATATTTTTTCAGTCTGTGTATCCTATACAGAGGAACAAATGGCTCAAGAACCAAGAGTTTTTAGCATGTATATATCTGCATTTTATTTCCCTTCAGAATAAAAGCCATAGAAAACTATGTGCCTTAAAACACAGTAAGAATTTGAGCACCAACAGCTTTTCTCTGCTATACATATCTGACTTTATCTTTCATCTTGAAAAAGTTAGTGAACTTGGCCATAAAACATTAAGATTTTGAATGGTTCTGTCTCCTCTTATTTTCTAATCAGGTACATAAATCCTAAGTACACTGCGCAGGTGTTGTTGCTAAAATTGATTAGAACTAAGGACAACGTAAAAAATATAATATATATAATCTCTTTTAACATCAAGTACTAGCCCCATTTGGGCATCTTCACAGGAGAGACAGAGGAGAGAGGATATTTTATTAGAATCATCTTCCACAGTTTCTTTCAACAGAGGGAGCTTAGAAGGAAAGGTGTTTAGAGAGGTTGATGTAAAATAATGCATCAGAATGGCTGTACCCAGACTAATCAACTGTACCTGGTAAAAAAGACTGCATTAGCATATGCATATAAATATCATTACAGTTATGGGAGCTATTTACTGCTTAATAAGCATCGACGGTGGACCAGATCCAACTCTTCTGCAAGTCATTTAGAGTCCTTCAATTAAGTCATGGCATAGATTGCATAGCACATCACAAATCTGCAATGTGTCCAAATTGAAGATTTCAGCTGCCTCTGAATTACTTCAATGGATAATTGAATGTAGTCAGGTAAACTTTTGTGATGTTTATACAACTATAATTGTTATAATGATTCTCTGGACAACATTTGAGAAATGGCTTGTGGCACCACAAGCATGAAGTAGAGTATTTGAGCTCTTGTGTGAGGGAGCTCTGTGTGTTCTTTGTGAACCAGGCACCACTGCTTGTGCTGAAATTGCCCTCCACAATGCACTTCCCTGTCCTGCTTCACTAAAAGTCTGTAGCAATGGATATACTGCATGGAAAGTCAATTCCCTTTCTCCCCATCTGTGTGTCTGGGTTGTTTTTCAAGGGGTGCAGCAAGTTCTTGTCCCAGCATGAAGTCATGGCTCAAGTTGTGTTCTTAATCCAAGAGTTATAAAATACTCCTAAGTCTTTTGATATGATAGCGGGATGCTGTAAGAATAGTTTCTGTTGCTTTATCATAACAGATAGACAGAAGGGAATATAAATATATTAAACAATTACTACTAGTAGTTTTACGTTAACTAACCACGCACTTACCATTCACTAAGCTGCTCTTCATCTTTTTGTTACTCCAGTTACTATTGTGGCTGCTTCTAAAGATTTTCCACCACAGTTTTCCCACCAGATTATTTGATTTGTTGACATGTCCCTCCGTGCTTCCTCTTTACTCACTAAGAACTATTCTGTGCTCGTTGTCACCCTAGGAAGGGCTGAGGGATGTTCTCTGGTTTCAGAGCACTCATCACTAAGGACTGGTCGTGTTGTTCTCAGGGGGCGAAGGTGTTGGGTTGTGTTCAGCAGTCACTGGAAGCTTGGGGATGTATAAACTGCTACAGACTATGAAAAAGAACAGCACCTCTGGCTGTGCTACTCATGCCCAGGACTTAGTCGTGGGCTACTGTGATGGACGTCATTAAAGCCAACCAGACATGTGAAGCTGTGTGAGCAGAGGGTTTCTGTCACTGTGCAGAAAATTGTGCTATTAGCCCTGTGATAATATTGATGGACGGATTAGCATAAATGCTTGAGAAAGCTGAAAAATCTTTTTATTTTTTTTTAAGGTAAAATGCAAAATAAAATGAATGATATATATAGCTCACCAATCAAGAAATATTTCAGTTTTTGCCTTAAAGGGATTTTCTGCATATTTAGTTTTAAGCTAATACTTCATATTTAAGAATCTACAATTTATGACATGAAAAGCTTTTATATTTATAATGTGCCATAACTAGTAATGAGGGCTATACTTTTGCTTTACCAGGCTTTCACATTTGTTTAATTTAGAAGGTACTTTGCTATAAAAAGAAGTGCTCTCACTGGATTTTAGCTAGTATAATTAACGTTATTTCACATCTATGCTCCAATATACACAAATTGATTGTGCTTACACAGTAAAATATGACACATTCTTCTTTGATTTTCTGTCACTGCCTTTGGTCAAAAGAATGAAAAGATTAAAAGATAAGGATTTCTACAGAAATATATTAGCAGGAGGCATACCAGAGGGGTGTGTTATTGTTAGAAGTGGGAGTTAGGTATTTAAGTTATCTAATGAATAGCTACCTACCTCAGATGTAATGTGAGCTCAGTATGTCAGACTAAAAACATCACTAGAGAACTTACAAAATGAAGTATTACTGTGATATCTCATGAAACAACTTATGTAGAGGAAGTGACCATTTCAGTAGGAAAATATTACTACCAAAAAAGGAAAATCTTCTAGTCGTTTGGTTTTTATGTCATTTTTAAATTTTCCAACAACCCTGCTAAAGAAATTATTCAAATAAATATTTTAAATTGAACTTAAATTTTAAATTTTTTATGCTTTTTATCTAGATTTTGAAAGCCAAAAAAGGTTGCAGTTTTCTATTTTCGTGTTTGTTTTCATCTGTGCTTTTCCCTGTTGTGTATTTCTCCTTCTCTTTGCTGTAGCCAACAAAAAAGTCAGAGGGTAAGCAACTCTGTGGAAGGCAGGAGTATATTTATGCTCATGCCTGTTTGCATAGAAAACACACCTACTGTTTTGCTGTTGGCAATGTTCCCCATGTTCAGACTTTCCCTTGCTCTTCATACACCAACCCCAGGACTCGAGTGGGTGGAAAAGGTGCCAAAAAGACAATTGATCACCACCCATCCACAGCAGCTCTGCCTACAACATTTTGATCTTAGAGTCTGCTGTCTCCTTGTAAGCTGTTCTGCGGGTTTTGTGATGGAACAAATGGATTTCCTTGGGTTATATTGTTTGACGGATGCTCTGCTGTTGATCACCGAAGCAGTTTGGATAGTTTATTAAATGTTTGCTGCTATCTTTGTAGCCGTAGAGAGCTGGGTAAAGGCTGCTATTTCCTTCAGTTGTCTTTGACTAATTTTGGATATTCCTTTTCCTTCCTGTGTAATGTTCTTACCTGAGCCTTTGTCTACAGATCACTTACAGTCGATGTAGCTCTAGATGCCCAAGAGCTGGTGCTCCACTCATCCTCTCAGCCTATTGCTTCTTAGTCCTTAGGAGGAGTTTCTCTTAGCTTTTTCTCTTCTCTTGCCTCACTGTTTGCAATCTGCAGATCCATCTCTTTCTGATACTCTTTTATTATTGACAGACACTCATGGTTTCTTACTTGAGCCTACAAGCTTTTTGTACAATTCTTCCATTCACAATAGAATCATAGAATCATAGAATGTTAGGGGTTGGAAGGGACCTCTGGAGATCATCAAGTCGAACCCCCCTGCCAAGCAGGATCATAGAATCTAGGGCAGGTTACACAGGAATGCATCCAGACGGGTCTTGAAAGTCTCCAGAGAAGGATACTCTACAACCTCCCTGGGGAGCCCGTTCCAGTGCTCTGTAACCCTCTCAGTAAAGAAGTTCCTCCTCATGTTGATGTGGAACTTCCTGTGCTCTAGCTTGTATCCATTGCCCCTTGTCCTGTCACAGGGCACAAGTGAAAAGAGGCTGCCCCTTTCTTCTTGACACCCAGCCCTCATATATTTATACACATTAATTAGATCCCCTCTCAGTCTTCTCTTCTCCAAACCAAAAAACCCCAAGTCTCTCAACCTTTCCTCATAAGGCAGATGTTCCAGTCCCTTAATCATCCTTGTAGCCCTCCGCTGGACTCTCTCAAGTAGATCTCTGTCCCTCTTGAACTGGGGAGCCTAGAACTGAATGCAGTGCTCCAGGTGAGGTCTCACAAGGGCAGAGTACAGGGGGAGGAGGACCTCCCTCGATCTGCTGGACACACTCTTCTTAATGCACCCCAGGATACCAAATTACTTAATGCACAACTCATTTCAAACATGATTTCCTACAAAAGGTGAATGCTTCACTTCCATACCTCTGTGCCAGCCTTTGTCATTAGATTATAGGTTTATATCAGGACAGAAGCAGGAATTGTATTCCCCACTTCTTAAATACAGAGCTCTAAAATAATTTGCTAATGTATTAACATTCTTTTGGACAGGCAGATAGAGAAGTTGCTTAACTGATGTGTAATAGGGTGGCATAATCATTACAATAATTGAAAGGGAAATTATTTACAATAATAAATGGGAATATAAGTAGGAGTAATGGGACTGTGAAATGATGGGTAAGAAACTTGGCTGAACATCAGGAAGTGATATATCTTAGTGAAATAACCTAGTTATTGAGATGGCAGGAGCCCCATCAGCTTAACTCATTTAAAGTTACACTGGACAGAGCAGTAATGAACATCCATCCACAAGGAAGAAATGTTCAGCTATCCAGGGGCCAAGTTAATCCTGGGATTTTTCTGTTTCAAAGCTGTTTGACTCTGAGGCAGGATGCCACAGAAGGACAAGCTTTTCCAAACTCCCTGTGCTCAAATAGAATCGTGAATTGTTTAGGAGCATTTCTGTGTGCTATCAATAACAGGTTTGCAAAATGAGTTATTCAAATAAAATAGCTTTATTTTATTTTAGACCCTTTTTCCCATGGAAGCAATGTAAAAATGTGGTATGTGGCTGAGAATATTCCCTCATTCCAAGAGGCACTTTGCAGTAATTTATGATTTCCTAAACACAACAGCCTGGCAGATCACTGTCCATTCTTAGCCCTAAATCAGAAGGGAGTATTTTAGAATATAAATTACAGGGAGTTTTGAAATAATATTCTAATCTAGTTTAATATCACAGAATTGAAATAATTGCAGATACATGAGGCGTGGCATTGTCTTTACACCTCTTGTAGCCCTTCCACAGCTTCCACATATCGAGCAACCACACTTGGATAAATCAAGTGCCTGATCACATTATAAATGGTATTCAGCAAAGCTGGAGGGGAACTGGAAAACCCTAGATGTGGAGAACAAATATCCTAGCTGAGAGTACCCCGTTTAGGTGAAATCTCTATTTGAGGAGGGTGTATAACCTTTAATGGGGTCCCTGCCTTTCTTACTCATATTTCATTGACAGATTTCTTCAGCTTTGACGCCATTTCAGATGCTACCCCCAGACCATACTGGACTAAAATTGGGACATTAGGGTATCAAAATCAGAATATCATACTTGCCAAGCCCCTGTGGACACAGTGCACAAAGTAATTATCTGTGCTATTAGGAAGTTAACGGTGGAAGGACAAATCTGAAATGTGATCTGAAATTATTAGCAACTTTGGATAAAATGTGCCAGATGCAAACTTCAGAAACTTTGTTATGTTAAATAGCTGCAGTAAATAGATTCATGAATGATTAGGGGAGTTAACTGATGAAAAGTTCTGTAGAGTACCGTCTGTCAGACACAAAGATACCATCTTTGGCTCAGTAAGTCTTTAAGCAACTTCTTGCTGGATAATATAGCAGGACATCTGGACAGTACAGGAGGATGTACAACTTTATTTTTGCACTCTTTCACTGATATTTGCCACTTGTCATTTTTTGACTTCTTTTATCTGAGACAGTAGAATTATCTTTATGGGGTTTTCGTTGTGATTATGACTGTGAATTCCATGCAGAGATGCATCTGTGCCCAAACCAGCTCTGGAACCAGAAGAATGCAAGAGCATCCTTGGGCTGAGTAACTTTGCACTGGGTGTTACTAAACTGCTGAGAAGGACCAAGCATGCTGGCTCACTTGTGTGAAACTGGGCTGCTGCTAACACAGTGCCACACGGTGTAGATACCCTCTCAAAGTCATTAATGATGGTTCTGTTTGAAGCACATTTTGGGATCTGACCTTTGTCTTGTAAAAATTATTCAGACTTAAAACCATTGCCGCTTCAACATTAATCCATTTCTAGTCCTTTTGTTAAAAAGAGTATAAACAGCTGGAAGGAACCCATGTCTGTTACTGAAGCAGTACGTTCATCACTGTAAGCAAACCAGTACAACAGTCTTTTGATATTCTAATGTAAAAGCAAATGCATGCTACATCCAGAAACTAAAAACTGCAGTAATTGAGCCAAATTATTTCAAAGTAGAATACTCACCATCCATCAAATGTGATAATGTGTGGATCAGTGAAAGAGTAGCAGTTCCCTGTTGGGAGGTCTCGAACTGTGACCTAGTTAAAATGAAATGTGTAATGAATACAGTCTACACAGCAGTTTTTCTTCATTACTGTTCCTCACAAAACATTAGGGGCAGGATTCATGTGTCAAGTACAAACTAAAATCTGACTTCTAAAACATGATTGCGAAGGGGTGCAAAATAGGATTCACCTTCAAACAACGGAGTTTAATCACATGCAATAAGGGAGTTCAAAGTGCTCCTATTCCATCTGATGTAATGCACTGTCTTTCTTTATCTGGTTAAAAAGTGAAGCTTTTTTATTAAACTTTTTTTTCTAAGAAGTAGTTCATTCACTGAAACTATCAAGAGAGTGGAGTGCTCATTAAATTGTACTAACTTTAATGCCTGAGGTACGGTTTAAGGTATGCTATAATTAAGTAGCATTAGCATATTTTAGTAGTAGTCACTGCCTGTCCGCTAATTTGACCTTAGAATTCCTGATACAGCATCTGGATGGCTGATTTATATATTTGATGTGCAGGTTATTGATTGGGCAGTGGTGATGAGGCTTCAAATTAGGCTGCTGGAGCTGTCTGCTTTCAGCACGTGAATAGAAGAGGAAAGGACCTACTACAGCAACCGAGATCTTCAGCTGCATCAACTCTTGCTCACTTGGGCACAAGCTGGGTCACAGATGAGGTCTGAGCATCCTGTCACCCTGCAAGGAGTGGATATGCCTGCAAAAGCCAGGCAGTACTGGGCCTCCGTTGCCACACCTGCTTAGGATGGTTTTTTTTCATGGCTGACTATAAATAACTATGGGAACCAAATTTTCAGGTAACTGCAAAAACCATAGGAACAAAAACCTGTTAGGATAAGAGGAAACAGACACAAGTTGAGCTAAGGGAAGTTTAGATTGGATATTAGGAAGAATTTCATTACTGAAAGGGTTATCAGGCATTGGAAGGGGCTGCCCAGGGCAGTGGTGGAGCCCCCATCCCTGGAGGTATTTAAAAGACATATAGACATAGTGCTTAGGGACATGGTTTAGTCGAGGACTTGACAGTGTTAGGTTAATGATTAGACTTGACGATCTTAAAGGTCTTTTCCAATCTAGACAATTCTGTGATTCTGTGGCTACTCTGCTATCCAGTTCTCAGAAACACAAGACCGAGTTGTGTAGTGATCTGCAATTTGAAGATCTCCCAGTCATACTGGTGGGAGTGATTAAGTGTTATGGTTTTCCCATATCCAGTGTGCCAGGCTGATTTCTTGGCCAGAGCTGTTAATTCTTTGCTTGCTCTTTGCCCATGAGAACTCCAGAGTTGCAATTCAGTTAGCTCTACCGCAATCTGTGGAGCAAGGAAGAAGAATGGCCACTATATCCTTGTGCAGTCTTCAGTGACAAAGCAGAACTTAGCTTTTAGGAACAGTGGTGAAATTAAATAAATGAATAAGAAGGTGAAAATAGAACCACACTTCCTGACAAAATTCCTCACGTGCATAAATACTTCATCTGTATTTCACAGCGCCCCTCAACCATCACACAGAGACACTGCTTAGACACCCACCCATGTCTGGCGTATCAAACATAGAGTGATGGTCTTGAGGACCGAAAAACTGAACACTTCTCTGAACAGCATTTTGATCTGAGGTCAGTCGTATCATTTGTATCTACAGTGTCACATAAAGAAGTGTCTCAGAACTTTCCCATTTTCTCCATGGCCACAACCTTGCTAAGTGAAACCTTTGCACAAACAAATCCACATGGCCCTTTCTGCTCTGCTCTTTTCTTGCATGGTACCAGCAGAGTATGCAAGTCCTAGTTGTAGGCAGTCTTAGTTTGCTGAAGAAATCCACTTTATCAGGTTTCTGAATGTGTCAGGATGTTCTGCCCATCATTTCCGTTCAATTTTCAGGTAAATCAAAAATATTTGAGCAAGTCTGAAGGACTAAAGATTGTGTGGATTTTAATATATGGATTTTTTTCTTGATATGTTGCAGGAACTGTGTTACATTAAGGCCTCTAATTAACTGCAAAGCAGCAATGGGGAAATGGGGGGCTGGGAAGGTAAGGTCTATTATGTTTCCGTAGATCAAGTTTTAACTGAGATATATGGAATTTATTATTAAAATTGATTAATTCCATTTCACACTTGCTACATTTTAATATTTTAATGAAAACATTTGTTACTTCAAGAAAAATATGGGTACATTACACTGAATTAGCTGCAATTTCTGATTTAAGAATCTTAAAAAGTTTAAAAGAAGACAATGCTGGAGAGGAAAGGATATAGTCCCATTCCAGGCAATTTACCCTTGAAGACAAAAATTCAGTTTAATCTCATTCTCTCATGAGCAAATACAAAAAATTAAGGCAGTGCAATCATAGATTTCATTGGGATTCTTTTCAGTTACTTCAAATATACCAGCTTGGATGTGCCACTGCTCTGAGAAATTTAGCTGAGTCAAATCTGTGCTCTGGTTTATTCCCTTGGGTGGAGAGACTACAGTTCTCAAACCTCCCAGCCGGGACTCTGAAAGAGCTTCACAGACCATACTTGCCACACTTCTTTAGCCAGACTTTCTGCAGGGAGAGTGTGGCTTGTCTCCCTGATGGCTTCTGGTTATTTTTATTTTGGACATTTTTTACAGGGACAAATGAGGAGATGGAGCTTTTGCGTCTGTTGTCGGAGGTGTCCCAGTGATTCCTGGCATAGTCACAAAATGAACACAGCACTTCTGAGTTCCGATGCTCCTTTCTCATTACCAAGGAACTGCCTTTCCTCTGCTTTTTCAGAAGCTGTTCTCCAAACCCTCTGTTTCCCCTCTCCCTTCTTCTCAAAAAGGTGCTAATTCCCTAACCTGGGTTCACCTTCTCTCCTCTTCCAGCATACACAAGCATGCCTGGTTACATCTATAATCCAGCTGTTTCCCTTACTGACATGCTGACTAATATTCAAACCTAAATCTGTAAAAGCACAAGACTTTTTGTGTTAATTTTCTTGGTGTATAAAGATGGTGTTTTGGTTTACTCTGCTGACAGCAGTCTCCAGATGTTTATATGGTTAAGTTTTATCAACGTCTCATTTTTTTTTATACTAAACCGCCCACTTAAATTTGACATGTTTTCCAAATTATTTTAGGACCCGACCTTCACATCCTTGGGTATGTAAGCCCTCCAAAGCAAATCCCTCCATCCAACTGGCACGGCTCTGATGCGGCTGATGCGGTTCCCATCCTGAGCAAAGTCTGTCACAGCTGTCACTGTCAGCGTGGCTGCTGCACAGCTGCTTCCCGAGCAGGGCGCCTGCAGCAGATCCACCTGGCAAGCTGAAAGGGCGATGTTTGGAGGCCCCAGTAATTGGCTATCTAAAATGAACATGAACACTGAGTTTGACAAGAGTTATCCAAATAGTTGCCTGTACCCTCTTTACCATCCAACACAAATGTTTCACATTCCAGGACACACATGCCTTGAAACCAGATGGGGTTTGCATGAAGACGGTTGTGACTGACTCAAGCTGGCATCCCTCTTCACATTTTACCGCGTTTTTTTTGTTTTGTTTTGTTTTTTTCCCCTGTAGTAGACAGTTTACTAAAACTCAGTGGGGCTTTTCTTTCCACAGGTGCTAGTATTTCTGAGATGACGGTCTTATCTTTATGGATCCATGCCCAGGGAATGAAGATGAGTAGTTCTCATGACAAAGAAAGAGATGAGGCTGTGTTTCTGAAAAACATTTATCTTTCACTGGCTTTATTATAAGGAGGTATCTTCTGGGAGTAATTTAATTTAAAATAAACAAAATTTCAGTTCTGGAAAAGGAGGGTTCTCAAGTCAGTTTTTAGTGAACTTCAGACCCACGACAGGAAGGCAAATGCAGCAGATTTGAATTTGTGTTGTTGGCTTAGCTAGTTTATGGTGCTTTACTTTTCAATCTGTAAAATGATGGTAGTTTTTTTTTTTCTATCTTTCACAGAGGCGTTGAGAGGATAAATTCACTATAAGAATGTGGAAAAATAAAAAGCTATGGGGGTACTGGCTATGTAAGTATCTGTGATGGGTAGGGAAGTGATGGTGGGGAGAAAATCAGTATGGCAATGGCAACCCAAGTCATTCATGCAGTTCTGCCTCTGCACATCATATTTTTCCTAATGGGACCTCTTCTAGCAGCGAGACCGGCAGTGTCATTTTCTCTTGGGTGCAGACCCTTCATGCTGATGTCTCAGGTAAAGGACAAACTTGCATTTTTATTTCCATAGGTGTGTTTTTTTATTTACAAGCACTGAATTATGATAGCATATGGTTCTGAGCCATCTGGTCTGCATTTTACAGAGCATGTATCTGCTCCTCAAGAAGTCACCCAACCCTTCATGAATTCTTTGGTGGGTAGAAATGAAATCGTGGTCCTACTGAAGCCAGTCAGAATCTGGCTGCTGAGTGGCATTTGTGCTGAGTGTTTAATTTGCTGTCCCAGATCATTAATTATCAACCGATAAGCAGAAAGTTCTAGTAATGGCGGCAATGTAATTAATCTGATATGAAAATAAGTTATTTTCATATAATTTTTCCTATTTGTGGAATTGCTTAATAATTTATCGGAGATGGCTTTCAAGTATTTTAAGATGGTATTTCTAACACAATCAAATAAGCAATGTTTTATTCCTTATGGAAAAGACTCATAAAATACCATTTAAATTAACCCTGTGGAGTTCTGTAGGAACTGAACTAAAAACCTACAAATATTAATAGCATATTAATATCAAATCCTTGAAGACTCCCTCAACCCTTACAGAAAAGTCCTGGCTCATTTTCAAGGTCCTTGATTCGATTAAATTGAAGGTTTCCATGAGGAATAGTTATTGCCATTACAGCCCCATGAGCTGTGCTCACAACCCAGAACAAAAGTTTAAAATCAAAGACAATCATCTTGTCAAAATAGTAATGATAAACTCAACAGAACTGAACTCTAGTGGCTCTGCTGTGCCCTGGCATTCATTATTATATTATCTGAACTTAGAGAGATATTTCTGTGCTTGTAATTAGCTTTCTTATCACTTAGTCCCTACATAATTAGCACAACAGTGTTGTTATATGGGTTCAGTCAGTCAAGGAGCTTGTCAGTTAATTTATTTAGTATAAAGGAATCTCAGCTAAAATTGGTTTTATTTTCAATGTATAGCACTGTGGCCAACATGATGTTTTTCAGAAGCCCACAGTGTTCCTTCAGATAAACTAATGGACTCTAAAGACAATAAAGGCACAAAACAAACATGCAGTTTTGCAAACACCCAGCAGCAGATACTCAACCTTAAGTATATATAAATATCTCATCTGATCATAAACAGCCTAAGTGTCATCCAAGGAAATAGCCTCGGGATGGAGCAATCGAGGGCGAGAGCTGGTTATTAGTTTAAGCTGCAGAAATGAGTTGATTAAAACTAACGGAAATTTTCCACTTCAGCGACAACTTCCTTCAAAGATTAGTTAATTGGTTGAGTTGTGCCTCTATCCTGGCACCTCTTGGCATCAACACATTAAGCCCATTGACAGCTTGAAAATAAATCTGCTTCTGCAAGTACTGCTTCTCCTCTTTCTTCCAGTCAAATGCATATTGTGGGACTGGAGAAGACCCTGGCAAGGGGTCAGCCTTGGTCTCAGTCCAATCTATCAAACTCAGCCTCCCTCACTTGAGAGCTTCTGGACCATTCATTCATTGTCAGTGAGGGTTTTGAAAGGTTTTAACTCCCATTTGGGAGTTATATATAAGTATCTTATTTGGGAGTTAAAAAACCCCATAATTAGTTTATGTGACTAAATCTCTTTTGATCCTCAGAAATGGAAGGTGTCTCAGTTACTTGGCGTCTGTGGAGATGTCCCACCACACACCAGCCTGCACTTCTAGCTCCCTCAATGTCTAAGAAAATCTGTTCCCATGAGCTCAGCGGATGTTTGCCGGATGGACTGGCAGAGACTGTAAGCCAAGAGCAATATGTAGAACGGAGCAGCACTGAGCCATGGAGAAATGCAAAGTACTCCACATATGAGAGCCAACACAGCTGCTGGAACCATAAGGTGCCGTTCAGTTTAAGAACATTGTGTTATGTTATCATTTGAATTATTTTTTCCTTCTGTCTAAGCACACGGCTGGTGATGGGGAGAGAAAGGAGAGGGATTTAGAAGGAAAAATATCAGGAACAATCTGGGTTTTGCCAATATTTTTTTGAGCTGGCTTTTTGTGGGCAGAAAAACTGTGGGTGTAATCCTATTTCTAAACATTTTTCTCACTGAGTCACCTGTGGAAGAGAAATAAATGTCTTGTTAGAAAAAGGGTTGGATGTTTTATTTTGTGCAAATGGAAAGTAAATATATATATACACAGCCCCCCTTGGGGGGGCAGGATATTCCACCAGATTAACCTGAGGAAAGCATTTACTGGTTGAAAGGATAAGCATTTTCTAAGTGATATTGTCAATGTTTTCAAGTAAAAAAAAGTCTTTAGAAAGAGAATACTACATAAGCATAAGAATAATTTTTTCTTCTATATTAAGTTAGATGAAAACTGTAAGCCAGCAAAAGGAAGAAAAAAGGCTTCAGTACACATTTACTGAATAATAAATCTGGAGGTGAGCTTCTTATTGATAATTAATGAAATTATTCTACCTAAAACCACTGCTGCTACAAAGACTTAAAATAGAATTTTATACTCCTGGAATTTAAAATAAGTTCTTCTACTCATAGTTATTTCATCCATAAATCTCAACAGACTACCATTCAGGTTATTGCTAGTCAGATTATTTTGGTTTTTTTTTTCTCAAAAACTTTCATGATATTATTATCTATTTTATTTTGCAAACAAATACATGGCTTAGTTTGTTGATTTCATGGCTTGTGCCTTTTGCCGTTATTTACATCTTATAATTTCTGTTAGAATTCATTACATAAATACAGAAAAAAGTAATCACATTGATTCTATGCCAATATGTTAAAATCTTACCCAAATCCTCGATACTTAGCTGCAAAGTAATTTTACAGGAATCATCATGCCCAGGACAGGCAATGGGTACAGTGCTCAGAATGGTCAAAACATGCTCTTTGCCATCCTCTGCAATTTGTAGTGATTCTGGTAAAAACTGGAAATAAGAAAATAATTTTTAGATCATTTTGACAGATTAATTAGGCAATACTGGTATTTATGAAATTTTGAGTGTTTTTAATCAATTATAAAAAATTTACTTGTTTGTAAAATAATCTTCGTAATAATCATGATAATAGTTTTTGTAATAATGATCTTCAACTTTACAAGGTGAAGTTGTTGTTAAAATACTTTCATATCTGTGGCAATTAAGAAAATGTTTGCAGTTGTCATATATACTGTCTAATTACTTCTCATCTCCTAATCATGAAATAAGCTTTTATTAAGCCTGAAAATAGCATCATACCATAGGTTTTATTAATTTTTAATATCGCTGGTTAAAAGGATGTCCTACTTGAATGCCCTAGGAGGAATTCCGTGGCCTAAAGGATGGCATTACTTCATGGTCATGGTCTCTATGTTGGTACTCTGCCCCAGATGCAAAGTGGGTGCGAGTTTTGCCTGATTCTTCTTCCTTGCTATGACAGGAAGAAGGATTTCTCAGTATAATATATTATAGCTTCAGCAGCTCATGCACTGGAGAGAGAGCTCGGGTTGTGCCATTTCTGTCTGTCTGTTCTCCAAGGACAAGGGCAGAAACAGCACTTGGGGCTAGTCAGAAATGGGAATTTCCATTCCCTGGGAATTTCTGACATTTCCAAAACCCCCCAAACTGTTTTTCAAATGTCACACAGAATGGGCTGCCAGATTTTTCAAACACCATACATGGAGGCATGAAGCTTAGATAGTAAGTAGATCTCAAAATGCCCTGGACTACCAGACTGACAGTCTCATCCTTTGAGTGGGATTAGCCCTGCTTTTTGCACTCAGTGTGAATTTATCCTCAGCAATTTGGTTTTTGTAATGCTTGGTCATAAGAAGATGATGGATAAAAATTAATTTTTGTCTTCACTTTGTTCTGGTTTGGTTATAATGAAATTTTACATCCTTGTAGCTGTGTCTTCCCATTATACACAACTATCAGAGTACTTTGGGATGTATTTACTAGAAGATGTAGTTTTGCACATCCTTTATGGTGCATTAGTGTCAACACCTGCACATGGTGCTGATGGGTGCTTTAGGGCGTTTTACAGAGACACTGAAAGCCATTGAATTTATTAAGACATTTTCTCAAAGTGAACATAAAAGCAGCACTGCTTATGATGATTAGGGCTTATGTTTCGGTGTCTTGTTTTTCAGAGCATGTCAGCTAATGCATAAATATTCCTTAGGGCTATGCCAAGTCAGTAAATCAGGGCCATCAGCATTACCTTAATCCCGGCATAGAAACCTTTGCTCTCTTCAGGCAACGACTGCTGCTCAGGACTGTCCCTTGTAAAAGCGGTGACAGTGCAAAAGACCTGTAATAAATAGACAGCATATGCTATAGCTTTTCTTGAAAAAAAATTGTATAATTATGCATTTTCCTGTTGATCAGAGTTGTTAAGCTTTCTTTTTTTCTACTTTTGAAACATATTTGGGAGGTTTAGGCTTTAAAAATGTTCATGCATAAATCTTGAGATTTGGAAGAATTTTTGATGGATTTACTGAGCAAAGAAACACGGCTTCTGTCTCAACAATTAATAACACTGAATGCTTACAATGTGTTTTCTTCTGCAGTTTTTCAAGAAGCCTTGGTTAGTGATATTAATTCAATTAGGGAGAATTACATTGTTCATAGATGTTGCTGTCAGGATTAGGACATTAGCCCTTGGGATCCCAGACTTCAATCTGTCCACTGGGTCAAATATCCTCTCTATACCATGTTTGTAAGCAAGTTTTTGTATTTAAATTAGTTTGACAGTCATCTGGGCTCAGAAACTGTGTCAGCAGTATAAGAAGCTCCTTTTTTATTTCTTATTGCATTATAAAAGATGATGCAGATATACCTACAGGGTTTATATTGTAAAAAGAAATAATTAAAAAAAATTCCCCCAAGCCAAAAACTCTACCAAAGAATGCACCAGGCCATTTATGCTTTATTCCTAGCACAGTCACGCAACCTTCATCCCTGCTGAGCCTGCACACCATCTGCCATCTTAATGTTTCATTGGTTTCAGAAAACCCAAACTGCTAACATCATTTCTAGGATCACAAGATTAAACTGCAGAAATTTTCCTTAAAGCAAATGACAATAGGCTCTGAAACTGTAGTTCTGAATTATTTTTTTTCTTGCCTCTTCTCAGAAATGGAGTAACAGATTGTGACATACTAAATCAATTCCAAATAGTCAGATGGCATATTTATAGCTACTGCCTTTTTTAGGCCTTGAGTAACCCATGAGGAACAATGGGACCAATCTAATTTATTTTCCATTGTGATAAACTCCTTTGGATGGATTTTCCAGCACCCATGCTGCTCTTGCTTGCTCTTACCTGCTGGCTCAGGCACGGCCCTTGTGACTAGTAGCAGCAAAACAGGCTCAAAACCAGAATATTCCCATATTCTTATTTTCAGATGGGCATAAATTGCATACTGCTCTGAAATGTTCCTTTTACCACCCTAAGAATCTCTCTTCATTACCATCAAGTCATGAGTTTCCTTCAAACTGAAGAATCCTCTTTCCTAACTCATTTGCACACAATGAAAATGCCCTGTACAGTGATACAAGTTCATTTGTGCGGCTATGGCAAAAATCCAGTGTTTCCTGTGCTCTTCAGGTGGATTATTTCCAGTTCAGCTCAGTCCCAGGTTTATGTGCCTTTTAGGCTATTTTTACTATTCATAAAGTTTCTCACTCTTTTGTTGAGAGCTCCAGAGAGTTTGTCTCAGTGAAAATGGTGTTATTTGTTCTGTTAACTAGATGGAAGCATTGAGGTCATACTGGGTGTACTGGGAGAAAAAAAAGACATGGGCCTCACAGAGGTATGTTAGTTAAAATTCCTCAGATACTTTGTAGGTAGCCAGTAGAACAAGTCATCTCCTCAACTTAATAAGCCCCTGTTATCTTTAGGTATTAATTATCTCCAAGCATTCCCTAAAGTTTCATGCTCAGTTTACAGAGTTTTTAAAACAGTTCTGCTGGGAAGGCAGAAGATGAGCGTTGATCTTCCTCCTGCTGCTTCTCCTACAGCTGCCATGGGGAGATTCTACAAAATCAGGATCTGACAAGGAGGTGACAACAGAGAAAGGGTTCTGATAATGTATATTACCCCTATTAAAAAAACATACTGATCCCCTTGCAGAGCTCACTGAGCAAGTCGAATACATCTGCATTGCAGATACTGTGTCTACACTTGCCAGGGTGTTGCACTTTTGGCTTCAATGCTTTTTACCAATAATGTTCATATGGAGACTTCCTTCTGATCACATCACGTGGAGCGTTGCTGCTAAGGAGGGAGATGTGATGAGAGGCAGCAGGGTCACACATGAGGATGCCCAGCACTGATGGAGGCATCTCCTGGTGATCTTCCCCAAAGTGAAATCCTAGGAAATGTCGGGACCCAGCTTCATTCCCGATGAGCATTGTATTTTCTCACATATATATTTTAAAGATGTATTTTATTGATAAAGCACTGAACACTAAAATTTAAAATTACTCTGTAATGATACACTGAGACTATCAGTCCATTTCAGTTCTATCTTCAGCACTTCTGGAGATTAGCACAAACTTTGCAAATTTGAAATGTACGGGCAGCCGTCATGAGTTACATTTTATTTCTGTCTTTTACATCATTCCTCTCCTTGTAGTATCTTTACCTTGTTAGGTGCACACTTCACAATCAGCAGATATGTTCATCGGCTACTGAGCTACAGGTTGACAGTTTGTCACATAATTATTATGATAGTCACTCCGAGGAGGTATTTTTTGCCTTCAGCTAAATACTAGCTCTTTTTCTCCAGTACAGTCATCAACTTTTCCATTCTCTTTCCTCTCCCTTCTCCCCCCACCCACCCCCCTTGCAGGATGCAGCATTTTTAAGGAAGAGAGATAAAAGTGTCACTGACAGCAGTATGCTGATGGCTGAGACAGGTTAGGCAGAATTTTCCCACAAACCCATCAGATCTGCTAAAAAAATATAATTATATCTTTTCATCATCCCTTTTAAAGGACAGAAAAGTTAAGGAAGCCCTCAAACAGCATGACCAGATCACTGCTTCTGGGCATGGGCTGCTCGCTTTCCCCCATGTGCCGGCAGATCTTCTATAGGATGGAAAACTACTTTTAGGCACAAAACTCCTATCAAAAAAGGCCCTGGTAGTGAAGAAGTTTGTCTTTCCCTGTGTGTTAGAGCAGATTTCTACCCTTACATGAGTTCAGTCAGATTCCTTCCCAATTTGTCATGGACCCCATGAGCAACTAGAAACAGAATTCAGTCATTAATGTGGTGATGGTCAGGTAGCTCTGGGAAACAATTTGGGAGTGTATTTTAATCCTAGGACCTCTGACCATCTCCAGCAAATTTCCCTCTAGCAACTTGCACATCAAAATGTGGTTTTTTTTCAGAGTTCTCAGAATCTAAAGCTCCCCCAAATCAGTTGTTGATATTCATTTTGAATATAAAACCGCCTCAAGTTTCACCCATTTCCATGACCCTAATTACATCTGAATGTAGTGTGGGGATCATCTGCAGCAGCTTGAGCATGCGGTGAGAGATGTGGGGCCAAGGGCAGAGACAGAAAAGCTCAAAGAAAATCATGTTCACATATGTTACCATTATCAAAGATAGAGTGTGGAGAGACAGGGGCACAGAGAGGGATGTTTGCTGGCACATCCAGCTCGGCCATACCTCCAGTTCCATCAACCATGCTCAGTTAAGGGGTTGGGTTCCCAAAAGCAAAACTGGAGATACTTGTTTTGTGATCAAAACCTATTCCTACTTATCAGTCAGGTACCTGTGATGGCTACTAGGTTTGCCAGGCAATTTTGGGAGCTCTCAGAAAGGCCAACCTCACCTGTATGCTTCTTGAGGTACTGGCAGAAATGGTGCCATCACCAATTTCAACAGCATCCCAGGGGCAATGACACTTAATAGGGAGAGCTGGCAGATGGGTGTAATAGGTTTGGGTCTGCTCATCAAGACTACTCACATATTTTACCTAAATAGTCACCAGGGAATAATAAGGAAATGCATGTACTAGTTCCTGCTTCCTCTTCCAGTGCAGTCTATGCCCTGAGGGTAGGATGTTCCCTTTGGAAAGGCAGGACATGCATCTAACTCACAGCTGGGAGGACCAGCTACCCATTTGCCATCTCTCTGGCAGGGACTTTACCTGTGTGGTATTGTATTGTAGAGGCCCCACAGTGACAGCATCAATGATTTAAAGTTGAAATATTTACTTTTACTGGTAGAGATCTTTTAAAGACAACATACAGCCAGGTACATGTGGGGAGGAGTTGATCGTCTGGATTAAAAAGTAGATGTAGGCACTTTCCTGACCTGGATGTCCAACCTCCTGAGAGCTGTGGGAATTCAGGAATGCTGCTCTGGTCACTAATTTAGGTTGACCACCTGTGGGAAGCTCCCTTCTCAACAGAGGGCACCATATAGGGATTACTACTTCTAGGCTGTGGGTGATTAACTCAATGTCAGGATTGTATCTACCCTCCCATTGACATCACCCAGGTCAAAAGGAAGGCTTGGGCTGCAAGGGTAAGAGTCACTCAGCCACACTCATGGCTTGCAGGTGAAGGGTTGGGCAGGGAATCGATCATGCCAGGTGAAAGGGCATCTCAGGATGGCTATCAAGGCCTCTGAGCTGCTGTTGTCTATTAAATGCTAATGGGCTGGTGTCAGAAAAGCCTTGAGGAGTCATCTGCTGGGAGCTGGGGAGTGTGGGCTGTGGTTTACAGTCTTGATGAAAAGAGCAAAGGATGAACAGAGCTGAAGGATGGTATTTCCAGGGGAAACTGGAGGAAAAAAAGAAAAGGTAGTTCTCATTAGCTCGAAGAAATGAACTGGCTGTAGATATTTGCAGAAAGGGGTAGGAACAAAGTCTCTGGAAAGGGTTAGCAGGAAGGGGAAAGCAGGGAAAAACTGACTTTGAGTTAATTAATAAACTAGACCTTTTTGAACACAAATCATTCCCTGTGATGGGTTGTTGGCGGCAGAAAGGATGGAGCTGGTGCAGCAGCATGACCTGACACTGCAGGAAGTCCAGCTCTAGTCACTTTGCTACTTGTTATACAGATATTTACAGTTGCCAAATGGCCAAACAGTATGTGGAAGCTGGCTGTAGGTTATTCATCTACTAAGGAAAGAAATTTTCCCAGGGTAGAAGTAAGGTGTCTGATCAGCTGCAGAGTTTCGCTTATCATCTATCTGACCCTTTCTGCTTTAAAATTTCTGCTTAAGTCCCCCCCAAGCTCTGTTTATGTGGGGATGCTCCTAATTTTCTACCTGAGGGTTCAGAGAGAAATTTTAAACTCATGTGTGACCTACAAATATTCAGGTCTTCCTGTTTCTGTTGTTGATTTTGTCAAGTCCAGTGGTTGGGATGACATTAGTATTTAAGCAGGGGGAAATTTCAATCCTCCTCCCTATTTTGTATATTGAGGCACTAATTTATAGTCTTTATGGCTGGAGCACATTCTTCTCCTGTTGCAGAGTGTCATGCAAAGCAGCCACTTCTACCATACGGCTCGGGAAGGCCAGTTTACTTAAGCATTTTCATTTTACAATCTACATCATGGTTTATGCACGGTGACAATTGCTCCTCACTATATGAACTTTTAGACTGCAGTGCTGAGCAAAATCTGCATGGTTTTCTTCTAAACACTTTTCTTAGCATAACTCATTACTCACTGTGTACCGCTATAATTTATAGATGGCTGTGCCTCGAGGAATGAAATGACCTCTGTCACTATTGCGTAAATAAGGCTTAGGAATGCCAGGATTTTCATATCAGATGGAGCAGGCTTCTTTCAGTGCTTATATAGAAATAGCAGCATGTTATAGATTTATTTAAGGTTGCAATAGTTTTGTGAACATTATGCTGCCAACATTACTGTCTGAAATAACAAAATTGAAGGCCAGAGATGGGGGAGAAAGGCACATATGATAGCTATTAAAAAATAAGTGGCTGTTTAGTCAATACAAGTTCAGAAATGTTGGCCGGTAAATCTCAACTCTTCTTTAAGGTTTGACTGTGTATTAAAATGTATCAATAGATATTCTATTATGTGACTAACCTGTTACTTGAAGACATTTTGACGGATGAAAAATAGCATAGATATCAATCACCTAAAGGGTGATTAAAAAAAAAAAAGAATCCTTTCACTTGGCTGTAGCTTTTTTTATCAAGGAATGAAGAGAGAAGATGCTGATTTCAGGCCATAAAAGCACTGAGATCAAATTCAGGCTATGTGCAGGTAGATGAAGAGTAGTAAAAAAAAAAAGCAAGAAGTTTTCAAAATACTGCGAATTCTGCATCCTGAGGGACAATTTCTGCTCTGAATGCCCTCCATGCATCCTGGCAGCACACAGCCATGGGGTAGCCATGCTACCACTGAGCTCTGCACTGAGAAGGGGGAAGAGAACTGGAAGCACGGTGCCCCTGATCATTGTCTCCTCTCTAATATGGCTTTTATTGGTGGGGATCAGGCCTCCCCTTAAAGCTGCCTAAGAAAAAACCTTCCACCTGTATCTTTCATTGGCATGTGGAAGTTACAAACTGCCTTTGTGTGGTGGGGTTTTGTCCCTGGGGTTTGACTCTCCCTTTAGTGGCATCACCTTTCCTTTGTGCCCTACAGATGCTCACTAAGTTGCTTGAGATTTATACCACTGGAAGTGAAGGGAAAGTCTTTCCCTTTGTGACTCTTATTAGACACCCAGAGTGGGACGGCAAACATGGTGAAATGCCTTTTTTAATCTTTATTAAGTAAAACTGAATTCTCAGTGGCAGCTGAGGCTTCATTGCTTGGTTTTTACCAGTGATGATTTATAGATAATTATAATTAGTCAAATAGGCCATGAAGACCTTTAAAAAAAAAAAATCTAGCAAGGAAGAGAACATTTTAGTCTCACTAAACCCACTAAATTAAACATGTAGTTTCAGCAGAGGACAGAGAAGGGCTTACTGAAAACTTAGTATAATAAAAATGTTCTTATAAAGATTTGGTGATGTTACTAGTTAAGAGAGCTATATTTTCTCTGAGTCCCTCAGGATTGTTAAAACTAGATTTGAAGTGATTGCAAGTGAAATTATTTTGATGAAAATATCTCTTCATAACACAAACTTGTCTTACTCTGGCAGAACTGTCTGCCTCATGTTATAAGTGAGGCAGCATCAGTCAGATTCTGAACTCAGGAGGCATAATTACGAGGAGAAATTAGGAAAAACTATCTAGATTGTGCTACTGTTATAAATGACTCAACCTTTCAAGAACTGGAAAAAGCTTATTCACATTTCTTCAACATCTTAAATAGCTCAAAGAGCTGCAAAATGCCAAGACTATTTCCAAAGTACTTTTAACACAAGACCATTATCCCTGTTTATTCTTTTGGTTCGTTGTAGCATCAATAATGGCTTTCTGCCTATAAAAGTTATGAACCTAATTTAACTTTTAAAATCTTGTTTCTGTACCATGAAAGGCCATGAATTCATACACAACTCAATTTTTTTCACATCTTGTCTTGGCTTCTGTTTTTGATGTTATTGAAACTAGATATGTGTTGCTATGTAAGCCATCAAATACACTTCTTAGAGATTGTTTTGTAATGAACTCTATCTTTCAGTATGCTATTGAACCAAGAATTTGGAATTGGAGAGGCAGAACACCATGAAAAAGACTATAAAATAAACCTCCTTCTATTTTAAAATGTACGGCCCTTCTTTTCTGTGAAAAGACATTATTGTGTCTCTGGTCGTGAGTATAAAAATTACTGAGTGCGTATAGCTGAGCCTGCCTCTACTGCAAATTCTTGCTGCTGCAAGATACAAAAAATACTGAGCAAAAATTGGCTCGGGCACATGTACCTACAACTCATACCTACTTCATGGCAATCAAGCTGAAATTAAGTGCAAATATTCCAGTTGCCTTTAGAAAATTCTAAAATTGAGAGCTTCTGTGAACCCACTGCAATTCAAAGAAGTGTTCCAGATTGTGAATCTGGGAAATGCTATTTAATAACCTAGTTGTGCAATGGTTTCAGTATTCTTTTCTGCGGTAGTAGTAAGTATAATGAGTGAGGAGCAGCACTCATAAAAACACAGCAAAGGTTTAAGAAAAGAATTTGAGTGTTTGACTTTTCTTGCTGAAGGTAGGATGGCATTACCGTGTCTCCCAGTCTGAGATTTACGCCATTCATCTCTATGTAGGAAAACAACTCCAAGGTGGTGTCCCGCTGGATCTGCTCTTTCCTGCCAGGGGTGGACAGGCGTGACCAGACCACCACATACTGCAGTGGTGGCTTTGAGGAGGGGTGGTTGTAAGTGCACTTCAGGTGGACCCGACCTTGCACAAGCTCAGGAGTTATCACTGGTTGCAAAGCCAGGCTTGTGAGTTTGTCTGGAAGAAGGAAACAAAAGAAGGATGTAGCACAAAATGTTATTTTAATATTACAGAATCACAGAATCATGGCATGGTAGGGGTTGGAACGGACCTCTATAGATCCTCCAGTCCAACTCCCCCTGTCTAGGTTCACCTAGAGCACTCAACAAGAAGATTTCAATATAACTAAACATAGGAGAAACGTGACATTTTTATATTCTTGTTGATTATTAACTATGCAAGAAAAAAAATGTATTCATACAAAGTACAAAAATTGCAAATTGTATACTGACTACCCATTGTTGTTATACGCGTTGTTGTTATAATATTTGACCCAGGGCTTTTTGTGTTTCTCTTTTATTTTCCAGTAAGAGAGATGTTATTGAAATGAGGCACTCAGATAATACAAATTAATTACTCTGGCAAAGGCCATCAGCTTTGCATTCCCCTCAAGAACAGCCTTTTGCTCCAAGTTTTGCAATAAGCTCAGAAGAGATATGAGAAATCATTACATTGCAGAGGTAAACTGACTCTCAGAAAGCATCCAGCCCACATTGCCATGCTGGGAAGATCCTTTCCAGGCTGCTCAACATTGTGTCCCTCTGCCCAGGCAATGCCAATGGCATTGCTCTAAAAATACAGCTTTCTATAGACTTCAACAAGTAATAAAGTCTGAAATTTTTCTTCCTGTTAAACTCATCTAGAAAGTGAAACAAAAAGATGTAGGGTGATGTTCTTTCATCTCTAGAGACCCAGACTCAAATGCAACATGAAGCTGGTTCAGACGCTTTGAAAGGGTAAATGAAGTAACTTTTTGGAGGGGCATAGAAAATATTATGGAAGCCCAAGAGAATAAGGTATGAGGCTGTTATAGCAGAATGAAGAACCAATATGTTAACATCTGTCCAGGGCAAATAACAAGAGGTAAGAAAAAGAAACAAGTTACTTAAAATATGAATAAGGGCCAGTCATTTATATCCTTTTCTCTTTTGTTTCTAAGGGAAGCTGCCTCGAACTGTAGCTCACACTGTGACTTTCTGCAGGAAATTATTCCAGAAGGACAAAGTTAGGTGATCAGCTCATGGGAGGAGGTGAGCAGAATTACAAGCACGTACGCCGCTTTTCCCAGCCGTGTCCTTTCTGCCAAGCTATGAAGCTTTAAATTCATTTTGTTTTGCAGCTCAGAAGTGCTGACTGGTGTCCTGTTCCTGAGCCTCCAGTGGATGGGGCTTCGGGACTGACCCTGGCAAGAAGCCGTGACAATGCCAGCTGGGCCCGGCTCTGAGGCTGTGTAGAGGCTCCTGTGGGTCAATGTTTCATCTGAATTTAAGACAGTGAATTAACAACCTCCAGTAAAAAACTTCATCTTTGGTTGGTTTTCACTCAATACATGATCCAGCAAAAACAACCTGAAGACAAGAAGTTAAAGGCTCAGGAGAGCTGGACCTCACTGAAATGCCTAGGAAAAAGGTAAAATCTTTTAACACCTGTGGTAAGAAAAAGGCAGAAAGTGGCTGGTTTGGGATAGATCGGAAGGGATAAACTTTCTTTTTTTGAAAAACACAAGCAGATTTACAGTTCTGAACAAGTACAGATCAACAGAAAGAACAAAACTATTCACCCAAAAGCCATTGATAGAAAATTCTTCAAACAAGGGTAGTGGAAATCTTATAGTTTAAAAAAAGAGGCAAGCTTACACTGGAAAATGACTGTATTCAGTTAAAAAGTAATTTCTGAGAAAGATTCATGGAAATGAAAGAGCAGTTTCATTTATTTTAATGGATATCTTTTATTTCAAATAGTGAATTAATCTCACATTCTTTAGGCCTTTTTTCCTCTCACTTCTTCATGTGGGAATGTTAAAATATTGATAAAGATAAGAAAATAGATATCTCTATTTAAAATTTATTTAAGTCTGAATTTTGCCTGATTGAAAGGTGACAACCCTAGTTTCTCAGTGTGTGGTGTCTCTGTCCAAAAGTGCTGAAAGGAAAGTATAAGGGTAAATTTTTCATTTTGAGAAAGAACTCCCTTTTCTGAGTAAATCTATATGCACCTGATCATGCTCCAAAGTTCAGAAGGTTTAACTGAGTGAGCAATTGCTTTCTGCTATTCCTTTGTTTCCTAGCTACTGAACAGAGGTTAGATCTCTTGTAGTAGGCTGAAAATTATTTCTGACGAGAGTAATTATATAAATGTCATGAAAAAGATGTTATCAGTTTGGCTTTTTTTCCCTTCNTTATTGAAGATAAGAAGAGACCTTAGATACAGTATCCTGGATACAGTGCCTCAATAAAACTGAGATGCCTCCACTTACTAGCTGTGCAACTTCAAGCCAAAGTGGAGCCAAATACAGTAAGAAAGGTTACATGTGAACTGTAACCAAGCAAAGAGCACTTCAGTAATACACACACAGATTACATTTTGCACTGGTAATAATAACTATTCTTCAGGAACACCTTGGACTGCTGCTGATTTATTTTCTACATGGTCTGCATCTTACTGGGAGCAATGCTTGACTTGCAAGGTCACTGAGATGTGCATTGCAATACCAGGACCTTTAGACACACAGGCAGAGAGGCATATGCAATCTTATTGATAAACACTTTACTGATCCTCACCTTCCGCGCAGTAGCCCATGCATCCTTGAGTAGGCTGCAGGAGATACACAAAGAATTCGCCACAGTTCCTGATGGCAATGGGTATCCGAAACAAGCAGCAGTCCTTGGTGCCCCCAAAGAAGACCTGCCAGGTAGCACAGGCTGTGAGCCACTTGCTCTCTCCAGGAACCGGCAGGGATTCAGACTTCAGTGACAGCCACACTGGAGCTTGTGTCCCACATTTATTCATCTGAGGATGCACACAAAAGAAACTGTTTACAGCAAATGGGGTAAGACTCCAATGAAGAATCATTAAAACCTGAGAATTTGAGTGTGGTGAAGTTGGAAGGTCAGTAAATAAGCTGTGTAGGTAGGCATGAAAATGTCTTGCTCAATTTAGAGAGGGGACTTTACACAGATAAAATTCTCAAAGAACACAATAACTGAATTCCAAGGTATTTTCCTCTACTTTTTCTTGGTTTGTATGAAAAAAAGAAGAAAGCATGTAACCATGCTAGATCCCTTCTCTGGGACGCACACTGGACCACATCAACTGGCCATTGCCACCCATGCCTCCTCTGAGGCAGAAGAAAGCAAAGGCTGACAGAGTGTGAGGCACAAGATGATAGGATTATCCTGAAGCAGGACACCACCATGCTCAGAGCATTAAACATCAGCAACTTCCACCAAAACAGCTACAGCTTCAGCTGCCATTGTCCTTACAGCTTCTGCCCTACCCTTCCAGCAGATACTGGACACACCTTAGGGGCCTGACTTTCTCTCAATTTTAAACAGACACACATATCCAGGATATATGAAACACATGCAGGGTATATGTGATTAGGTCAAATTTTCTCGGGTTTTTGCCTTCAGGCTTCTGTCTCTTAACAGATTCCCTGAATACTCTGAGCATAGGAAATCCCAAAGCAGAAGGGTTTGGTCCTAAATGGCTTGAACTATGGCATTTTGAGTCACAGCTGGGAGAGGCTGCACCAGATTTACTTTCCCAACATACAGATAGATGTTCAGGCATCTCAGCTCTCAACTGCCCTCTGTATCTGCCAGGTTCTTTCCACTGGCTAAAGGGAAAGGATGGTCCAAAGCTGTCTTGAAGTACCTCAGTAAGGAGATTAGGTATAATTAGAGCCTAATACAATATACACAGCCAATTAAAATGGTAACTCATTATTCTGCACTGTTACCTATCATTTGCCAATATGCAAAGCATACAGATGTTTGAGCTAAAGTTTGAAAATTATCACCACATGCTGACAATAATTTACTCTCAGATATCAGTGATATTCCACAGAGATGCCATTGCTTTGCATTTCTTCAGCCAGCGATAGTGAACTATCTCTAATAGTCCAACTTGGGGGACACGCTTCCTCCTGGTGTCAACATTTGTCTATGAATCACATTGAAAAAACAAACAAGCAAACAAACAAACAAAAAACAACCCACCATTTTTTTCCCATTGGCCTGAGTTTGCTGCTTTGCTTTTTAAGATCAAAAGTTGTTTGTGACAGCAGGGGAAATGGTGAAAGTCAAAGGATAAATTTATTAAGTCACGCACCAGTGCCCTCCTGTAGTTTGAATTTTACCTGGGAGCTATACAAGCCAGAAAGCAGGGATGGGGTAGTGGGGGCTGCACACCCAGGAAATGAAAAAGGTATTTGAAGAAAATAAAGCACATGGCATTGCAAAAGCTGACTTCCATTTGGAACTAGTTGTCAGGCTTCTAAAAGCAAGCATTCCAGAGAGACACTGTTAAAGTTATCCAAAGGTTTTTTACCCCACGGCAGTGGCCAAGCAGAGGGGCTGATCTTCCCCTCCCATTCAGGTACCCGTGTCCCCAGTGTCCTTCTGGAAGGCACTGGAGCTCTCTCAGTTCAGCAGTCACTGGGGAGGAACAGTGTGCCGGCATTGAGCTAGTAAAGGAGAAGAGGGGATCAGCATGAAAAAACTTTTATGTGGAATTTTAGATTAATCCCTTCCCTTCCTTTATTTAAAAGCCATGTTGCATGTAACTTTTTAAGAGATTTGTTCTGCTGATGTATTTACAGCTTTAAGGGACAGCGGTGCTTTCAGTGCTGGGAAAAATGAGAATGCCAGGAATTTATTGTATCGTGGTGAACTTCTGATCTAGAGAGCAAGATCTGATGTGAAGTAACATGTTTCCGGAGCATGTATATGAGCATACACTTGTAATGACACAGAAGAGTGGAGCAAACATCATCCGGGGAAGTACTGTATGCAAAGGTAGAAGAGAGGATGGCAACTGGAGCTCAATGGTCTCTGCATCATAGTCATGTTACCTTCTTGATGAGATACCTTGCACCTTGAATTTCCTCTTACTTCAGGTAACTGCTGACTTCAGTGCCTCTGCACATGTGAGTAAAGATTGCTGCACTGAATCATTATTTTTCAAATTACTTTAAAAAGTAGATATTTGTGAGTGTACCTTGCAGGTGTTTTGAACCCCACAAGCCAGGAAGAATTAGAATAGGGCAGCACAGAGCAGAAGAGTTGAGTGAGCACTGGAGCTCAGTGGCTGTGAGCAAGCTTGCAGAAAGCCTTGAAGGAAAATGGTTTGGGCAGCCTGCCCATCCTTCCTGGGGCATTGGCCTGACCCCGTGACTGCCACTGAGGAGTCAGAAGGAGGGATACTGGCACAACTCATGCCATTGGGAGCATTCCCAGTGCTGCCAACATCCGCTGCAAGGGGCTGTTGCCACCATTTACTGATATCTGGATGCTGAAAAGTGACCTTCATTGTTGAGGTGACACAATCTCCGGCAAATACCTGTGTCTTAAGGAACATTTGCACAAACAGAAAAAAACACTCCTAACAATTCTTTTGCAGAGGACCTTTTGCTGCTCAAAATAAGCTGTTGCATCCATTTGCTTTTGCCTTTACCAGTGTCTGGGAATAGAAACTGGCCCAACATATCAGCACTGCTCCATTGAGAGTGTGGCTGCCAGGCTGCCTCTGGCTGGGCACACGTGGTGCCTCGGTTTCCCTGGCTGCTGCCTAACCTTGGGCAAATCACTTACTCCTTGTGTACCTCACTTCCTTAACTCTAAATCAGAGGTAGAAGTGGCTGAGATGGTAATAGTACTTCCCTGCCTGGCAGCAGTGCTGGAAAGATAAATTCATTAATGAGACACCCATCTATCTGCTGTGCTGTGAGCTGTGTAGATAAATAGACAGATGCAAGTGCATTCTGCCTGTGGAAAAAAGACAAAATGTGATCTGTATGTAAAAGCTAACACATAGAGGAAAACCATAAAATGCTGAAATAAGAGAACGGTGGTTTTCTTCCTCTTTGTATTTATCCTCACCGCAAGTCTGTGAGCCATTTCAGGGCTTGAGAAAGTGTGGATTAGCATTGCTGACATCAGCTGCTAGCGTTTTGTGCAGGCTTTCTGATAACCCCCTGCTGTGGTCTGCAGCACCCCAGATTTGTTCTGGCAAATCTTGCACAGAAATCATTTGAGCAATTAGTTTATTATGTAATATGCACAAATTACAAGCAATAATGAACCTTTGAAACTGAATTTTGCACCCAGAAAAATTCAGACTGTGAGAAAGCAAGTTGTTGTAACAAACTATGAACAGTATTACAGGCTGGCCAAGGAAGAATTTTGGTTTTCCTGGCAGATTCATGACATACATGCATTTATTTTCTGCTTTGAGCTACACGCTGTCCATCTGAGTCAGGCAAGTTGCCCCACACTGAGAAGGCAAATGTATATTCAGAAATTCAACCAGTAGTAGAGATAAGGACAGACAAAAAAAAACCAAACCAAAAACCAACAAAGAAAAAAATATTTGGGAAAAAAAAGTCTAGAAGAAGAGACTTCAAAGAGCCAAACTTTCAAGTCCCAGCTGTGGCATAATTAGCATTAAACTTTGTAGCAACCATTTGAGAGACCAGAAAATTGAATACAGAGGTAGTAAATGATTGGCATTTAAGATATAGCATTTACCTGCAATAACTTCATCCACTGCTGCTCTAAGAATAGCATAAAGCTGTGGGAATCTCACACCATAATTCAGCACCATTTCCAAAAGAAAGAAGAGGAATTGTACAGGTGCCTCCACAGAACAGCAAACTTTGCAAGAGTCTTATAGGCAGGAGCTCATCTGCTGGGAAGCCAGTGGTGATCTACCTAACCTAGGCTGCACAACAACACTATCACTCTGGTGTGCAAAATATATCTGCCTTTCTCACTCGAAATGAAAGCTATGTAGCAGAAAGGAAAATAAGCTACATTACCAGCAATGATGGAAAACATGTGTATGCCCACTGTCCGTCCATTTATTTCCAAGTATATTGGTAGGTCTAACAAGAAATAGTCTCCCTGCAGATCCTGTCCCTCTTGTATGTCTTTAAGCAGTGTCCTGGATAGTGAGCTGCAGTGCACATCTGATTAATGCTCCATAGAAAAGATCAGAAGCATTTGATTGCTTCAGTTGACATGTTTACTTGGGCTTGCAACTGGTCAAAGTAGTGGAAAGTTAGTGAAGTAAAACATATTGTTGTAAACACTAAATTTAGGCCATTCGGTGCATCTGTATTAGGTATCCAATGACACGGCTTGCACAAAGGAGGATTTATCCAATACAAACAGGAGTTTTTAGGTTGTTGCCAGGCTTCTCTAGTGCTCAGTATCCTTTCATACTTTATCCAATTATAATTAAGTGGTGGTTTTAATCTTCAAAGCATTTTATAAACCTTACCTAATTAATCTTCTCAACACCTCTATGTGGCTAGTAAGGATTCATTAAGTATTTTTTATTCATAATTAGGCACCAGCTAATCTTTTAAATAATTTAGTTTAGAAAAACTAAACAAAAAAAAAAATTAAATTTGTTCCCCTTTTGCCAAAACAATGGGATAAACCGTTATTGTTTAATGCAATGATGTCTCCTTCCATTTATTTGCGGTTTGGAGAATCAACTAGTTTGATTGATTGAACACTCTGAGGTTCTTTATAATTGCATAAAGAAATCAAGCTTGATTGTTCTTGTCACTTGGGTATTGCACTGAAATTATGCTGTTAAAAATAAGTAGCGCCGTATGTGAGAAATGCATTGTTTTAGATGGAGATGGAAGGCTTTTTGGTATACTAGCAGTTAAAGCATTGTGAGTTTGCATCTGTTATCCACTCAAAACTTTACTTTGTCCTAGTTCTTTGAATTTCTTTGTAGTAAGTTAAATAAGATTTTTTATTTCAGTCTGGGGCTGAACTCCACAGAAATCAGTTTATGTCAGGAATATATGTAGCAGCAATTAAACTGGTGCCTGTCTTGTGTTTCTTTTAAGTACATGCTTCTGAACAATAGAGGCTATAATTGTAGTTTCTACAGAAGTCTTTTTGTATGCCTGAAAAACAAATAAGAAAAACAAAACCTCTTCATGCCTTCCATTATGATATTGGAGTATTCACATATACATGCAAGAAAGAGAATTACAGATGGAAAAAGGAAACAGGAAATAATCCCTTGGAAGTGTCACTTGCTTTTAAGTTCATAAAACAATTGCAAATCAAAGTAGGATTGGATTCAGAGCAAAATAAAAATTGAAACAACATTAAAAAAAATGGTAGCATGCAGTTCAGCTATTTTATTTTGATTGTGAGTATACAATGTTCTACAAGAGGTTAAATAGAGAAGGAAATTAAACTGGGTATGGGAAAAAGGAAATCTTCTCCAGTGGCTACAATATTAAGCGTTATAGGCAGGTTAGATTTGACATTGCTTTAACACAACCTTGTTTTATACACCAAAGATTAGCATTTAAGCTTATGTTTAATCCTAGTACATATATAAAAATAAATTTGTCTTGTTAAAAATGCAGCTGTTGAGAATACAGCCCTGACTGAATAACATGTCCTTCTTATGCCACATTTACAGTTGTGCATGAATTTAGAGCATATACAAATGTGGAGATGGTTTTGCTCATTTAGAGAATCAAGTTTCTGTAGGAGGATATTGGCAGTAAGCTTAGTATACAGTCACAGGCAGGTAATATTATTGGGCGTGTCCAAAACAGTGTCATATCCATAACTAACCTGTATAAATCCTTGCTGCAGGATTGTGGATGATAAAAAATTACAGTGACTGGACTAGCTCATGGGTGAGAAATCCCTTTAAAGTCTCATACAACACATGTCTGACTCCAGAAGCCCCTGAACCAGGAGTTATAGCACAGCTGAATGTGCACAGCTGAAACTGTTGTCCTGTTCCTGCTCTTCTCTCCAGAAAACCACATTCAGCCGTAAGCAGGGAGAAGCACCTAGGGTGGTGGACCTCCACTGTGGCACAAGAGGTCACTTGGAGTCTCTGCCATGCATGCTAACAGGATTGTAGAAAATAAAGTGAACCCAAGTAGGGATTCCCTTAAGACTAGGAAGAAACCAAGAGTGAAGCAGTGGCTTCTCTTAGAAGCTGAACTTGAGCTGATGGGATGTCGTGCTGTAAATGTATATGCCTATGTGTGTGTATATCTGCATAATGTATGTGTACCTGGTATATGCCTATCAATCAGGCCAGGTAGTATGCATATTTTTGTATGCATACATATATAAATGCTGAACCATACATCTGGGCCATCTGTACTGATGGGTGTTGTGGGAGAACTTCTGGCTGATGAGATACTCTGACATTTCAGAAGTTCTAGAGACCAGTGAGACCAGTGTCTCACCTCAGGAGTGGGAGTGCAGTGATTTCTGTGGTCAGTGTGGTAACATCTGTTTTAACCTCTCTCTTCAAGGAATACGGTGCCATGAATCCTCTGTTTCAGAAGACAAGTGTTTGAGGGTGACAGTTCTAGTAGTGATTCTGGGTTTAATACTTTTCTTTTTAGCTTGTCATTTACTATTTGCAGTTGACTACTCAAAGCCAGGAAATATTATCAGTGCTTTAAGAAGTAATGAAGCCAACTCATGCATGTGGTATCAAGAGTATTATGGCTGGCTCCAGAACCAATTACTGTTTGCATAATCAAATTCTTAATTGACATTTTTCTTTAAGGGTGCAGGGTATAATCTATGCTTTTTTACCCCCACGTATACGAGAAGAAGAAGTGCATTTCCAGCCATATTTCTGGCTTCGTGGTGAGGCGTGAGCCAGTGGTGCATGGTGTCCTGCCTGTTGTTAGCATGGTGTGGCATTTGGATTTGCATTACGGTTAGCAGCGTGTGCTGCTTGTCTGTGATCCACAGACTGACCTTTTATCTGGCTGTAGAGCAGATCTTCAATGACATTAGTGGGCTGTGTTCATTTTAGTATTCATTCCTTCCATGGGGCTTGCCCATATGTACCTGTGTACAGACATATGTGTGTACCCTATATTATTTTAATTCAGAAGCTTGAATTTCTGTAACTGATGTATGTTTTTCCTATATTGACTGTTAAATACTCCTCTGCATTTTTAATATATTTTCCTGTTGAGCTTTAATTTTTATGTCACTTTTGTTTTTTCTCTGAAGGTCATTTTACTACTGGGTCTGGCCATGTCTGTGCAGTTGTTTCTTGATCCTTAGTGTGCCTTGATCTTAATCTATGCTTTCTTCCTTTAGTGTTTCTGCTTTTCACGGTGAATTTGGCAGTTCGTGAAGAACAAACTGTTGTTCATGACCTGTAGGCAGCAGTCTCAATACCTGGGGATACAAAATTTGCAAATTTGTGTTGCTTTTCTACTAGGATTTGGGTTTGGGTGGGGAAGTGGATATGGCCAAGAGTGCGTGCCCAGGATCCCGTAGTTGCTGTGCCTCCTTTGGGAACACAGGGGGAGAGGCAAGGAAGAAATAGAGGGAGGAAGGTCAGGATCATTCGTTAACCCCCAAGGAGATGCAGCAGGCAAAGTCTAAATTGGAAAGTTGTTTCAATCAAAAGTATTTTGCCACTGGGGGAATAAGTTTATGGACAGTAATTGGATTCAAGGGATGGAAAATTCAGGAATACAATCCATATTTTCACTCTTTTTGACATAAAAGCTTTTGGGTTTTTCTTCTGTCTTTTTTCCTTTTGTTTTTTACTTTTTTTGTTAAATTAGTGTGTGAGAAACAGTTACTCATTTCTCATTACAGAGGTTTTTGTGCCTCTTAGCTGTGACGTGGTTGTAGACTGAGACTCTCAGAACTTCTGTATGTGACTTGATTCTGCTCTCTGTTGAACATAGTATTTTATATGGTTATGAAACTATATGCAGATGGGCACCACATTTTTATTGTGAAGCTTTTAATGTGTTGATATTCACAATACAGGCTTTGAGAGGGCATCTGAAGGAGTCAGCTACTCCTGTCCAGGCACCACAGCTGGTTCTGGGAGCTCACCTCCCTTGTGCCCACCCAGCATGTACCATTTGTCCTGCTGCAATTCTCTCCCAAGCTGGGCAGGACCTCTAAATTTCCATTCTTGTTATAATCCCTTTGAGCTCAATTGGGTGACAAGACTCCTTACCTACTATTACTTTGAATTAAGCAGTTAATCTTATCCATTGATAAGCAGCTAATTGTATCTGGCCAGTATCAACAGGATATCACCAGGCATATATTTTACAAGATGCTGGAGTAATGTACTTTTTAATTCTCCAGCTGTATTGCCAGGCTTTATTTGGTCTCTTTTCTCTTCTATCTGTTCAGGATTTTGTCTTTGACTTGTTTAATTAAAATCAGCTCACTTCAGCCAGGCTAGAATGTCCAATAATAACTGCTTATTAAGGAGTGAAAGCTATGCAGTTATTAATTTAAATTATTTTGTTCCAGAGGTTTTGCTCAAATTAAATGGAAAACCAAATTAAACAATGGTTTAATTAAGTGGAAGAGATAGAATGTAGAGACAGATTTAGAAGGTGAAGATCTAAAAGAAGCATATTCTTCCAGTTGTGACATCTAACAGATGTAATCCTTCATCAGCATGGTGAAGCAGAGATTTACCGTCATTCAGAGGATAATGAAGAAACCAATGGCAAGAATTATGTTACAAGATAAGAAACTAAACTAATGAATATAGCCCTACAAACCTGAATAAAAAACTCCAGAGAAGAGATTAAAAGAAACAAAGCATGTATTGTTGGAAAGAAATCTCATACAGTTAAGCATTGCTGCATACTTGAAATTGCTGAAATACAATGACACATAGATAGTTTTATAGAATATATACACACTTGTAGCAGCTTGTAAAAATGAACCTCATGATGCATTGGGATATTCAAGGATGATCTGCCACAAAATGAATATTTCAATAATAATCATGTCAATTTTTTCATGTGAATTAGATTTATAGTTTGTGTATGTGGAGAGTTAGAAATCCCACAGAAGTATCAATTATCTCTTAACATTTCATTTAATGTTAGATTATTAAGATATAACTCTATTGTGACATGTACACAGGTCCATTTTGAATGGATATGAAATGTTGTTTGCTAATTTTGAGAAGGTTCGCCAGCTAGGGTAACATCGGCTAACGTTAAACTTCCTGGCACTCTATACTGAGTATTTCATCTTTAAAGTAACTTATGGTAATTAGGGTTTTTTTTTTTTCTGAATTATTTTGTTTAACAGTGTGTTTGAAATGATTCTGACCTCCTGCAGTGGGGCTATTTGAGAAGGCAATGACTTTAGGTAGGGTCTCAAGATGCTCTGGTAGCAATCACTGCAAGTAAAACGTTATTGTCATACATATTAAACACATAAAAAGAGATAACTGCTAGTTTTTCTTTTTTAGAGAGTAGTCTTATGTGGTGGAGTTTTGTTTGCTTTAGAAAGCCATCAGCATACTTATGAAACTAAATAATACACAAAATGGTAATAGTGGAAAAATGATCAAATTTCACTTTTCCTTCTATATCACTAAAGAATCTCTCTTAATATTGATTATTTCTGATTTTTCCCTTCTGATTTCATAATAAGAACAAATTTCTAATTCACAATAAATTATATGGGGAAAGAGTCAGGTTCAAGAATTTATTCTTAAGAAATAGAATTGCTTGAAAAAAGTATAATTTACAGTGACATATGTGGATTACTAAGTATCTCTCTTTAGAGTTCGAAACACCTTGGTTTATGTTTGAATAATGCCTTTTCCATGGGGATCCTGGTCACTGACTACTGCCCCTGGATATGACAGTACCGTTATTATTTTTATTATCATCATCATCATGGGAAAAGTGGTGTCCCCATTAACACTCTGCTATCGCCATTGAAGTCTACTGGCTATGAGAGTATAGAAACACAGAATCACTTTGTTTGGAAGAGACCTTTAAGATCATCAAGTCCAACTGTTACCCTAGCACTGCCAGGTCACCAGTGAAGTGGCTGGAAAGCAAAAATACATCAAAGGATTTATTAAAATTCACCATGGTTAGTGCTTAAGTTTTACTGACTTCGACACATCTTGTTGGCATTTCTGCAGGCCTGTTGTCAATCATGAAACGGTACCATGCTGGTGGCAAGGAGTGGTCACAAACCAGGTCCTCAACCGCTGTTCGCTGCAGCTCTAGTGAGTCAAACCTGGTGCTGCGGTAGGGATTGTGAAGGATGCGGTGTCCCTCTGGTGAGCACTCAGGGGCTGGAAAGGGTAAAAAAAGGACAATGATTAAGTAAGTTAATTCAGCTTAATTCATTGGATACTCATAGGGGTACATCCTCTTATGTTCAGATTTAGTTTAGGATTGGGCTAATTTTCAAGGCAAGCCCTGGGAAAAGATCAGATTTGAAATTAAATATATGAATTTGGAAGCTTGGTGACATGATGATTTCAGTTACCTAGATTTACATCATAAAAAACTGTAACCAGAAACCTTAACCCTTTAACGTGATCTCAGTTTAGTTTTAGGGAGTAACATCTGAATCACTCCTTCTTAGAAATCAAGTAATACTTTGAGGTTCCAAAGCCTTGTGATCTTTGAAAATATGTGGGTTTTATTAGTTTCGTATAAAATGAATTTTTTTCTGTGTGAGCATTTTAATAGTGGTATAAATTGATGCCCAAGTATAAAGTGTACTTCAAATACATATTTAGAATAACAAAAGCAAGAAATGCTAGAAATGGTGGTGAAAAACCAACAGTACAGGGTCTTTAGAATAAGCTCAAGTTAGGCTTGCAAATATTAAAGCCACAGATCAGACTCGCCTGAGGCATGTACCCATAAAGCCAAATACATCTGAGCTTCTGTGCATGCATCACAAAATTTGAATCAAAATTGCCGCCCCTCAACATATGTTTGTTTACACACTTGCCTTGTTTATTTTCATCCATCCCTTGCTTTTTTTTACAGATTATTCAGTAGTTTCTTGTCATGTAATAAAAACAAGCCTTGTAGTGATTCTTTCAGAAGTTATTTTAAAAAAGCTGATCATGTAGAAAAAAAAGGCCTTCTCTTGGTTTGCTTAGCCCTTCCTCTACGAGGCAAAGGCCATTTTCGCTGTGTTGGCACTGCAGAGTAGGTTGCAGGAGGGGACCGAGGTGGAGTTGCTCTGCTTTATGCACCAGCAACAGAAGGCTCAGCTAATTTCTTGCTGCAGTAATCTTTAATTGCTAATGATTATGTAAGAGGCAGGGGTCACATCACAGGAATTGCACAACCTGGTTTCAGGAGCGAGCCTGGCAGTTAGCAAAATCACCTCTTTGCACTGTAAATGGAGCTTATACATGTGACATCGTCGACAGAGAATAAGACCCCTCCCCATAATACCATTTTTCAAATCTCACTTTTCAGATTATAACTCTGCTTTAATATTATGCCAGTGGCACTCAGAAACAGATTTATCATTTTTATTTTATTGACAAGATACTCAGAAGGTCAAAGTCAATCCATTTATGGTACTATTTTTAAAGATTATTTTTATTGTGCCAAAGGCAAGGCAATGGTATACAAGACAAATGGAGACAAAATGTAGCGTAACAGGAGCCTTTATTGCAATTTTCAGGGAATTAGACTGTCAAAGCGATAGTGCAATTCCAATGCAAAATTCATCTGAATTAATACAATTGCCTTTTTAAATAAAAAAAGAGTGCCCTAAGCTTTTCTTTTCTACCAGCAAAAGCCATTTTAGAGAGGGAACACTTGGAAATACTGCACCTCTAATTAAACCTGGGATCCAATTCCCTTCCTCTGATGTCCTTTCTGGGGCTTTGGGCCCAGTGGTGGGGACCACACAGAGACAGTCCTTTGCCAATTCCCACCCCAAGGGAATAACTGACATTTCAGCAGATCAACTATTTTAGTCAAATGAAAAGTTTACATTGTATTTAAAAACCATTAAAACATGCAGACTCACTGACCCCTTCAACATCACTCACTGCTTCAGGAGTGTTAATGGGAACAGGACTTTGGCTCATGGTGCCTTTTGCTTGCCCTAAAAAACCTCCTTTGTGAACAAAAGAAAAAAGAGTCTAAAAGTAAAGGGCTCTTTGTATGGTATTACCACAGGAATTCTGCCAGAGCATTCTAATATAATTAATAGCATTCAATTTCTCAATAATAATAATAATAATACTCCCTTTAAATGTAATTAATAACCTTCTGCTCGATATGTATTAGTTATAATCCAAATTCACACAACATGTTGTGGTCTTACTAATGATTAACTACTCTGTCTAAACAATGCAAATATATTAGACACTGAGACACCGCTAATTATTTTTCATCTTTTGCATAGTTTTGTTTGCAGTAGTTTTGCAAAAGCTGTTTTGCGTATTAACATGAGGGGAGCTGAACGCTGTGGATAGGACTTGCAAAGGGCAGGGAGGGACTCAGGGGAGCACACGGGGAAAACATGTGAAGATCAGTAAGGAGAGAGATGTTGATCCATTACACTGAACAGTATTTGGGACACACGCCATGTGTTCACCCCATAAAGAACATATATATTAAGCCCTGGCTCAAGCAGCCACTACCACTAAAGGTATATTTTATTCTATATTAAATGTCACGGTATGTTTATATACCTGTGACTGGGTTTAGTTATGCTTGCAGGCTGTCACTGAGGAGGCAGCAAGGCAAATTGATCCGCTGTCATCCTCCCTGGAGCCAGACTGACAGATTTTGTTCTCACCCTGATGCAGATCAGACCGAACAACACCAGTGTCAATGACAATGTGCTGGCATGGAGCGGGAGGAGGGAGCATGAGAAAAAGCTTGCCCAGGTTTTGCAGCAAGCCGTGAGCAAAACAACCCCTCAATTATTGAGTTTCCCTTGTAAAATTGTGCTTATTATGGCCTTATGACAGAATCATTGTAAACTTTAACACGGAAATTGCAGGCCATGGTACAAGTTAATTACTACTGCCTTTCCTGCCGAAATAAATGAATGAAGGCATATCACTGTAATCAAACTATATTATAAAAATGTTGTTTAACAAAATCCCAAGAAGACACAGCTGAGCCCTGTTTGTTGTTCACCTGAGGGATGCCCGCCTGTACCTCATGGTGACTGCGGCTACAGTCTAATCAGATGAAGCCTTCCTCTTCATTTTTAATTCATGACAAAGTCAGATGCAGATGTCAAACTTGTGTACAGTGATGAAGTGCTCAATATCACAACGGTCCCCGCTGTTGTGGGGAGCAATAAAGGTCCATGTCCATGTCTTGTACATAGTCACTGTTACTCTGTGGTATGAAGGTTAGATTGCCTTTAAAAGGAAATACTTATTTTTTTAAGTAGGAGAAACCTACACCTTTAATTAAATTGCCCAGCTCTATTCCTATAATTGCATTGAAAGGGCTTATGAAAAAATACTGGCTTTTCAGGGAGCTGAGTGCTTGTCATTGTTATTACCATTCAGATTTCCTTCAGGAAGAAATTAAACTGTGCAGAGAGATTTTGTTCTTCTCTGTCCAGAATATTGTTGGAATTAAATGTTGCAAGGTAACTGGTGCTTTAGTCTCCTGCAAAGAGCTTCTTTTTGAACCACCATCATCCTCAATATAGGCAAGGAGCTGTTGCTAAGACATAAGGATTTGTTCACTTCTCTAGACTTAAAGCATTTTTCTTTTAAACCCAACAATTTCAAGGAAGCAACTTGCTGCAAAGAGACACTGAGTAGCTCCTTCTTGACACAAAAAGCAAACAAATAACAATACCTGTTGCAGCTGCTCAGTGAGAATGGCATTTGAATAACTCTGGTGGCATGATAAAGCAAGTCCTGTGGGGAAAATCTGAAGCCAGAAGAAAACTTGCCGTTAATGCCTGGAGGTTGAGATTCAGCCGATATGAATGTGTGGCAGGTTGTTATGTGCAACAAAATGAGGGGCGGCCTGCAGGCTCACTGGGAAGAAGAGAGCCTCCTGCTGAAGGCAGAAGCATCCAGAAATACCTGATGGAAAATGAGCAGAAAGTGGATATCTGAACTGGTGTTTCATGCTGAAATACTGTTGTTGACCTGGGGTTTGGCTCTCAGCTAAAGGAAATATCGATGTGACCACAGCTGGAGAAGGACATGCAGGTCAGTAGATCCTGGGGGCAGCAACCCAGAAGCCCATTCTTGATGGGTTGCTCAGTGTTGTACCAGATGGGACTGAGGCTCCACAGGGCTCTATCAGGGACCAGACAAATAGGAGCCTGGAAAGGTGTTTTTAGAGCATTACTCTGGGATGCCCCCAGCACAGACCCACACATTTAACACCTTAAATATCCACTGGCTGGAGCTTATTTCAAGCAGGTTGGTAGCTAGAAGGTCTGCAAGCAGCTGAGCCACCCATTAATTTATTGGGCACTGGTGGAAAAGATGCTGCTCTGGGGACCACCAGGCATTTGCTAAGGGTCCATCCATTCTGGCTGATGCTCATGGCCATGGGAGGAAACGTCAGACACGTCAGGGAGGGATGCCAGGAAAATTGAAGTGGCAGACTGAAAACTTGAAAGGAAATAAATTGCTAAACCTTAGCTTTTATATCTAAAGGCAGGGGAGTGCAGGTGGGATAGAGCTCTACCTGTTGCTCTTGCTCCCAGTAAATATCAGTGGCTTGTGTGGTGGAAGGTTTAAGAAGCTGTGGGATTTTTTTTGTTTGCTTTGAATAGCAGCTACAAATCAAATAATATCAATAGGTGATGGCAGTTTGAAAACCCTGGAAGAAATATAGTCCACAAGTCTGAGGTGCATGTTTGTTTTGGGCAAAGCAATGCCAGCCACAAAATATATTTAAAGGTCATTCTAAAGCTCTGGGAAATAGCTGGCAGATTGCAAAATAATTTTTGTATGGAGAGTGAATGAAAATCAAGTGACTGATCTAGATAATACTAACGAACAGCACCATTTGGTGATGTGCTGTGATTGTTTTGTGACCAGGGAAGATACATTGCCAGATGCAGATTTCTTTCTTGATGTCATTCCCCACATAGTGGGAGCTCAGCTGGAGCTTTCCTCCAAAACCACAGCGAGCCCCAGGGCCGGGGAAGCGAGGCTGCCCAACAGCTTTCACATGGCTTCGCTCAAAGGCAGAGAGGGGAGCTGCTGGGGAGCTTTTGAACCATGGCATTTGAAAATATGCACACGTAGGTATGTGTAAGTATGCATAAGTGTATATGAATGTATATGCATATATTTTTCAAATTATGTATGAAAATACTTGTATTTTTGACATTTGTATGACATACAGTAAGTTTTTGAAGTCCCTCCCCGGCAGATTTTCAGATTTCCACTTTTTGTTTCTTACAATCCGTAGTGGAACAAAACATTTTCCAGAGTGTTTGAATTTCTCCTCACAGGAAAATTATGAAAGATTTTCATTTGGAAAAATCAGTCCAAAATGCCTAAGCTATTAAGCTATAACTACAAATTAGTTGCAGACAAAGGATGTGTTTGCTTTCTTCTCTTCCTGTTTTAGAGACAGAAGGAAACCTTTTAATTGCCAGCCACTTTCATGTCCAGTGGCTGGATTTCACTGACATAGCAAAGTTCAGGTGAAAGCTGTTGAAGCCTTCGGTGTGTCAGTGCCAGCTATTTCACCATATTATGATTTAGCATATGTTGAAAGAGAGTTTGGGCAGAAAAGGCAGGCATATGTTGGGAATGGCAAATTCTTTCAAAAGTCGTGATGGACGTGTTCAAAATAACAGTAGAAGGCTCTAATCTGACAACCTTTAAAAGTTTCTTTGGGTGGATGCAAGTTCCAGGTGAACAATAATCTATTAATAGATAAGGCATTTGTAGGTAAGGAACATCTGACAGTTTATTACAGATGAAAGCTGCTGTATTGTTTCACCAGTACTTGCTAAGATTTCAATGCAATTATTCTGCATGCTGCTGGCAAAAAAAAATGTATTCCTAAAAATATTCAGAGGCAGAAATTTGTTGTGAATGTGAAAGTGATCACTACATAAAAATGCTTGAACTATGCATGCTCCTCTGGTAGGTAAAACATAATAATTTATAAAAAACCTTGATAACTAATAAATAAAGCTGTTTCCAGATAATTTTGGAGCAGAAGAACCTCCTACTGAACTGAAATGATAAGGAAGCACATTGTATAAATACCACCTACTCATAATGGTCAGGTCTTGAGCAAGTCATAATGCGTTCATAAGACAAAATTGATAGAGATAAATGAACCATTGTGTGAAATGAATGTAATAATAAAAAATTTGACCCAGGAAGAGGGTGAGCACCTGCTGAAAAGAATAAGACATTTTTCATACATATTCTTTGTACTGAATAACAGACAGACTCAAGAAGAAGGAAAATAAATCAAGCAGGAACATGGTTTTCTAGGAGTCTGCTGCTTAACCTTTCCCCTTAGATATTACACTATTTTGAAAATACGGCATTTTCTTCTAACCCAGGGAACTCAGCATACACTTAGACTCTTTCACATGTATGTCTTACAGGGTAAAGCAGTCTTCTTTCAAGGTAGGCTTCAGAGTGTTCAACTCTAAGGCTCTGCTATGTTTGGAAACAAAACACAGTACATCTTCCTGCAGTTCCTGAGTGTGGTCCAAGCACCAAAGACAGAGGCAGCCATGTGAGAAAAGATCCCTTTCCTTCTTCCCTCAGTACCATGAACATTCTATACGACACCCTTGATATTTTGTACTTTTGATATATGTAACTGAAAACCTTACTAGAGATTGCTCCCTTCAGGCAGGATTAGTGAGTTTACTGCTTAATTCTTAGGGAATTCTTTTCCTCTGCACAAAGGAGATAGCATGGGGCCCTGAGAGAAAGAGTAGTGAAAAAAATCCTCAATCTCTAGATGTTGTCTGTAAAATGCATCCAATTTTCATTTGCCTGAGAACAAGGTCACTTATCACCCTGGTCTTCTTATGAAGTAAAGCAATACACTATTGACAAACCAAAGGCTGATGTTCCGTTCCAGAGAAAACAATTATTTATTTATGCTAGCATCTCTTATCTTAGCTTGCATTTCTATTTTTAACTTGTGTTTTAGAAAGGAGGAATTGATTACGTGAAACTTTCCTTCTGGTCTGTGTTTCCCCTGAATGCTTTGTAGAATCATGCACTATGTACAACGCACGCAGGACACAGATAGAGGCAGATATACGTTTTGCATGGATCCAGAAGAGCTGTTAAGAGGGGTCTACAAAGTAGATGTGAGAAACATGAGCAAAGCCTGAGGAACCTCTGGGTAGTTTCATATGGAGTTTAGAGCACTGTCACAGGAGATGTGCTTGAAAAGCGCTTTCTTCAGTGCTTGATAAAAAGAGAGGGTGAAGGAACCAATATTTATTTTCAGGGAAAAAAAACGCATGCATAGCCAGCTGACCGATGAGCCAAAATATTTCCAGCAGAAGTGTTGTCCTTTAAAATATTTTGATCTCTAACACTTGCTATCTGGCATCTCTTATCAATGTGAATCACAGAATCACAGAATCACAGGATGTTAGGGGTTAGAAGTGACCTCAAAAGATCATCAAGTCCGATGCCCCTGCCAGAGCAGGATCATCTAGACTATGTCACACAGGAACACATCCAGGCAGGTCCTGAATGTCTCCAGAGAAGGAGACTCCACAACCTCTTTGGGCAGCTTGTTACAGTGCTCTGTCATCTTACGTTTATGTGGAACCTGCTATGCTCCAGCTTGCACACATTACCCATTGTCCTGTCACTGGACATCACAGAGAAGAGCCTGGCTCCATCCACCTGACACTCTCCCTTTACATATTTATAAGCATTAATGAGGTCACCTGCCAGTCTCCTCTTCTCCAAACTAGAGACCCAGCTGCCTCAGCCTTTCCTCGGAAGGGAGATGTTCCACTCCCTTAATCATCTTTGTGGCTCTGCACTGGACTCTTTCAAGCAGTTCCCTGTCCTTGAACTGAGAGGCCCAGAACAGGACACAGTATTCCAGATGTGGTCTCACCAGGGCAGAGTAGAGGGAGAGGAGAAATTCTCTAGACCTACTAACCACACCCCTTCTAATACCCCCCAGGATGCCATTGGCCTTCTTAGCCACAGAGGTGCATTGCTGGCTCATGATCATCCTGCTGTCCACCAGGACCCCCAGGTCACTTTCCCCTACGCTGCTTTCCAACAGGTCAGTTCCCAACCTGTACTGGTACTTGATGTTGTTCTTCCCCAGATGCAAGACTCTACACTTGGCCTTGTTGTATTTCATAAATTTCTCCCTGACTAACTCTTCAGCCTGTACATTGCTCAAGAGTAACATGGTGGGCACAAGAGGGATGACATGATCACATGGATAAAAAGCGATGGGCAGCTGGTCAGGACAGGTGAACTCTGTAGTTCCTCTGCTTTGCAAAATATAGCCTCATCTATTGAATGTGCCAGTCAGAAAAATCAACAAGGCAAACTGTGTCAATTACTCTACTAAATTTTACCAAGTCTCATCCTCGCTAATTCTGGCTCAACTTCAGAGCCAGAAAGGCTGGGCATCAGAATATAGAGGTCACTTACTATTCGTGTGTCAGAAGAGAATTACAAACCTAATAAATTTCCTCAAGTTATCTTTAAGTTAATGATGATGCCTTTAAGGACTTCTTAGCAATCAATAAAAAGAAAATTATAATTATTGTTATTGATTGGCCTATTTTGCTCTCATCCCTCAGAATGAAAAAGTGAAACAAAATGAAAAGGTTCTTTCTTACCTGCTAATCTCACTTGAACATACACTTGCAAATGTGCCTTTCCTAAATAGCAGTAGCAAAAACAAACTCACATGTTTTGATTTTAGAACCCACTGGGCTCTATTCAGATGGAAATTTGATTTCCATGGTTTACCCCTTTGAGAGCTGGAGCTGTTTCCATGCCTCAACTACAAATGCAGGCTGATTAAAATTTGCGAGCCACACATTTTTCCAGACTGCTCCCATGGCAAATGCTGAATTTTGGCCACATTTCCCCCACTTCTTCAATTTAATTCTGGATATGGATGATATAGCGGTGGGGAAAGTGTCACCATTAACTTATTGTCAGTGCATCCAGGATGCAGCAGAGACTGGAGGAAAGATAAGAGGACTCCAACTGAAGGCAGCTTAGCGCTGCCAAATGCCAGATTCATGTGTGTGTCCTGGGTGTGATTTAGTTCCTAATGTATGCAGGGTGACGAGGCTATTTTTCCTGCTATTGTTTTGCTATTATTCATTGCTATTATTCATTCCATTCACTGGCACGATAGTGGTTTCTGCAGCCGCACACTCCTCACACATTTATAATGGTCTTTTCTGTCAGGGTTTTGACATGAAGGAAGAATGGTTTAGTTTGCTCTTGCCTTTGGAGTAAGGCTTTATCCCTTACTGTTCTGCAGCAATGTACATGGATACACTCCACTTCCCAACTAATGCACAAACCTGGAAGGATCTCCCTACCTTCCTACCAAAATTCAGGTCTTCTTTGGGCCTGTCTTTCATCCTCTCATATATCCACTCTTCAAAACTTGGAGAGAGTGGATGCAGAATGGTTTTCAGCACATAGCAGCTCCTGCTGCAGATGCTTAAACCCTTCTCATGCATTATAGCACTTTGGATGGATTTAAAAATATTAAAATAAAAGGTCATGAGCTAGAAATAGTCAGCAGCCTGCCTGGCCAGCCTGATAAGATAAAGCTGTGTATTCCCAACCGTGGAAGTACAACATTAAGCCTAATAGATTTCTAGAAACCAAGTTTATCAGCAACCCTCAGTGTTTGTTTCTTCAACATTTAAATGATACAGGTTTCTGTACAGACAGTCATAATTATTTTCAAAATTAAAATGCTTCATTGCCTTCCTCCTATAGAAACAGGATGGTCAGAGTTTCAGCCAGCAGTTTCCCTCAGCCATGGTGGTATTTCAGGAGAATCTTTTACCTCTGGTTGTGGAAAAGACCTCCTGTTGTTTGTCTAGTACTTCAACAAGATTTGTTGATGCATATTCATAGAATCATAGAATCATTATAGTTGGAAAGGACCTCTAGGATCATCAAGTCCAACCTTCATCCTAACATCTCTCTAGCCACTAGACCATAGCCTCAAGTGCTACATCTACTTGTTTTTTAAACACCTCCAGGGATGGTGACTCCCCCACCTCCCTGGGCAGTCTTCTCCAGTGCCCAACCACTCTCTCAGTAAAGAATTTCTTCCTAATACCTAATCTAAACCTCCCCTGACACAACTTGAGGCCATTTCCTCTCGTTCTATCATTAGTAATTTGGGAGAAGAGACCAACACCATCCTTGCTACAACCCCCTTTTAGGTAGTTGTAGAGGGCAGTAAGGTCTTCTCTCAGTCTCCTCTTCTCTAGACTAAAGAACTCCAGTTCCCTCCGCCGCTCTTCATAAGGCCTGCTTTCCAGACCCCTCACCAGCTTCATTGCCCTTCTCTGGACCCGCTCCAGCACGGCATTCATGCCATGAAAGAGCAAGGCTTTCAGTTCCTACACATGAAAACCTCCAGATAAATGCCTTTACTATTTTTATTTAAAGGAATTTAGTCCATGTGCACTGTTCGAACAGGTACTAATTTTCCTTTTTGTTTAGGGTCATCTGTGCTTTGACTGCTCCACAGATCTCTGCTTATTTACCAGGAGTAGCAGAAGCATTCATAAAACCAGCAAGGTTTCAGGATTTCAGCTGTAAGCTGCTTTTTGATAGAAAAGAAAATCCAGTTCAGCTGGTATCAGCTGAGTCTTCATTACATGTACAGCTGCTACCTGCGCAATCTTTTAGGATGTAATTACCATAAGAAAAAACATCTCCATAATTACATGTGCATAAAGCAAAATGCCTTTCCCTGGCCATCCAGCTAGAGCTGCGGGTACAGATACACATGCTTTCGGAGGAGACAGGGGATTAGGGAAGCATAGGAATAAACACGAGACAATTGTTGCCCCATATGGTACATATTATAGGCAGATGTGTTTTGATCAGGATCAGCTGTTCAGAAGGTAAACTGACTGATTTTTTCTCATTTACATTGAACTAACTTTGATCACAGTGAAGATTCTTGTGTTTTAAAATTTATGAGTAATTTAAAAATGACTCCAAGTGTGCTGGGTAGATTTGTGTTCTCAGGAGGTCTTCTGAGCCAGGAAATGAACTCCATCCTTTGGTGGCTGGTCAGGCTGGAGGGGCTCCCATGCAGGGGTGGGTTGGGATGGGGATTTCCTCCACCACAGTTGACATGGTGTCAGTCCTTTATGCAGGAGGTGGAGCACTGGCACTTTCTAGTTCTTTAGAAAATAAATAAGATAAAATCTACTTGACAGATGGAACATTCTCCATGGCAGCCACTACCTGCTTTCTTAGACACTGTGAATGCAGTATAGTGTGTCTAAGAGTATCAGTGTCTAAGATAGTGTATAGTATAGTATAGTATAGTATAGTATAGTATAGTATAGTATAGTATAGTTTCTCCTCACCAGGCAAGATGAATCCTAGTACTTTTTACTTCCATGAAGCCATTTCGATGCAGTTTTACTCCTGTACCTCCTTCTTGCCTAATAACAGTGAGTAGACTTTTAGCTTATAGAGTTATACCTTTTATTGAAAAGGATGGTTTAAAATACAGCATTGCTGAAGGAGGAAGTAACCAGAACTTAATTATTTTGCTAGGGAATAATTCAACAGAAAATGTTATCTGTATATCATGATCCATAGATAAAACAAGGTGATTATAGGCAGACTTGCGCTATTTCAGGTTTTTCTTCCATTTTTCTGTTATCAAAAACAGACTCAGTTTTGCATTCTTACTTGGTAATTGCTAATAACTGTAATTTTCATCTTAAGAAGATAGGCTAGAGACCACCGTTCAGAAAAGCCCTACAACATAACAATTGATCAATTCTTCATTACTCTTGACACATTCAGTTTACCATAGTCATTTCATTTGCAATTTGAGCTAAAAAAACAAACAGCAAAAAAATCTACTTGAGCAATTTCAGATTGGAAAGCCATAACACAAATTAGTACACAAAGAAACAGCAGGCAATCAATTTATCATTTGCTACTTTATTCTTTAGCAATTTGCAATCATTGCTGAGTTGCTTTTGAAACCCGTAAAATTTGATTTTGTGAAACCTGGTAAATGTCAGGCTTTGGTCATGAGAGTTTGTAGAGGTAGATCTGTCTGGCATCTGCTAATATCCTGCACAAGCACACATAGATAAAACTTAGTGTGGAAGCCCTGGAAGCCCTACTTCTGTTGTTTTCTGCTGTTAATGCAGTTCAGAGAAGTTTTAGTTCCCACTAAAGCAGGTATATGCCACTTCAAAAGACGCACTGTGGACCTACCTCTCTAAACCAGTTCATGAGTCACCTATGGTGTGCAAGACTGACTATTGCATCTCCTACAGTATCCACCATGTGGCTGGAATATTAAAAAAATATAATGATGTTTTTAACCCCACGGTTTGAATCAACATGCTTGTCAGTCCATTAATAGATAGACTGAGAAACGGTGGTTCCACATGCTGCTGTGTGGACCTTATACCTGGTCACATTTATTCATAGGTGACCTCAAGAAGGCTTTCTATTTTTTATCCCCCCAAATGTTCATCTTTCTGCATTGGGAAATGAGGAGCCTATTAACATTTTTTAGCTTTTATGTTGAATTGAGTTGTATAATATTGTTTGTAAGCAGTAGATATGCTCAGAGAGGCACTGGGTATGCTCAGAGCACAGTCTGCAGAATAGACCTGAGAGCAAAAGGGAAATAGGTGAGATGAGGGAGAGTGACTTGGGCACTGGGTTTGACAGACTGGGAGCTGGCTGGTTTTCCCTGATTTGAAACCAAGTGCTGGGCCATTGGCCTGAGTACTTGTGAATTTCATGGCAGATCCTCTTCCCACTGAAACTGCTCTCTTTTGTATAGTTTCTTTTCACTATATATTGTTAACTATAAATAAGAACATTCCAACTTTGCCAGCTTCCAAAGCCCTTTCCCTTCCTTTTATTTTTCTTTGCACCATTGCATATTCAATTATGTTTAGAAAAATGCATAATTTCATCAAGAAAATCTATAGATCTGATACCCAAATGTTCTGCTGCCTCATGGTATCCCTACAAAGCAGAAACAAGGGAGTGGGATATTAAAACTAGTTTCTTAGTCTGAACCTCTGATTACTGGCTATAATGAGACAGAAGATGTCTCCTTTTTTTCTAGGTAAGAGGGTTTGTGACAGAAGCACTTAGCTGTGGGAGAGGATTTCTCAGAGGAGATTTCTGAAATGGGTGAGATAGAGGCGAAGTCCCTATAGGACTAGGTTTACTTGCTGTTGCTTGCTTCAGCCTCACTGTGGGAATTTAGGCATCTCCCTGCTCAGCCTTCTGGTTGTGGTGGCTCCTGCCCTCCTGCCTCTCTGGTTCACATGCTATGCAGCAAAGAAAATTGCGCTAGTAGACTATCAAAGCTGAACTGCATTAGCAGTGCATTCATTTATTTTAGAGCTGGGCCAGGCTCTTTATTCTACACTGTAGTTGGAGTAAATGTCCTTACTGGATACACTCTCACCCTATGTTATTTAAGCAGCCTTTGTTGTCTATAATGTTCAGATACAAAGGGTGTTGAAAAATAGCATCATCGTGCCTCTCAAAGAATTTCCCTACCTCCCTGATTCTTAATTAATACTGATTCTTTTGAAAAACTGATGGGTTTTTGGTTTTTAGGTTAGAGTTTTGGTTGAGTTTTTTGGAGTCTTGCGTTGGTTAGACTAATTCTACAGCTGATCATGTTTGGCATGTTTCGGTCTCAGCAGTCCAAAATTCAGCTTTTCATCAACAGAAGTATGCAGCACAAGGCTTATTGTCTCTCATCATAAGCCCATTGCAGACAGGTCTGTGGTTGTGTTTGACAAACACCAGAACACCCAAGGCTCAGGCTTGCCAAGGTGAATCATGCTGGGATCGCAGGACTGAGATGAAGCTACTCTTCCCTTTTTCACTTCAGCCCCCACCATTTATCCATCTACTTCCAACTTACCTTTTTAGCAGGAACTGCAACTATATTTCACCCCACATATTTCTTTCAAATGTGGCATGTAAGAAAGCCAAAGTTCAAAAATTACTGTGAAGTTCTTTGCTAGCTATTTTTTAGCCTCGTTCTCTGTCATGCCACTGTAAAATTGTAGGCTAAGGACAAGTTTCATTTTATCCTTTCTATTATTTGCCAAAATAAGTGCCTAATAGAAAAGAAAGCACTAAAATTTAGGTTATTTCCTTACAGAACATGTAGATTCAGCAGCATGGCTCAGTATTAATAACAATTGAATGGCTAAATCCCTGCAAACTGGGATAAAAGTTTGCTCCTAGGGATCCAGCAAACATACTTAAACCATTGAACTATCTTAATTCTAAAACAGCCTTCCAGCAGTACCACGGGGCCAGGCAACACTTTGGGTTATTTTGCTGTATCTGGAATTTTGAGGCTATTCCAGAGACAGGCACAATGAAAAGCGGAGTTGGCCAAACATGTGAAGACTTGAGGTGTAAAAGGATTAACAGATGCTGATGTTCTACATTTTTTCTGCTGCAGTAAGTACAGACAGCACCCAGAGCAAAGCAGAAAGGAAAAGATTGCATGTAGGAGGGACAGAAAGACACAGCTGTAACACCGTGCTGTAGTAAATTTTGAAAAAAAGGCAACAGTTGAAAGATGTTACTGGCATATGGAAAATGTAGTAGGTAGATGACCTGTAATTAACCAGTCCAGTGAGGAAAAGTGACTTATTTCAGTCTAAAATGAAACCTTTCTGTTTTCCCAGAGAAATAGAATCTCTAAAATCACGAAGAAAGACTGCTAATAATCGAAAGTCAGATTAAACTCCTCTTCAACCTGAAATTAAGTATGTTGGAAATAGGAGGCATTGAGTCACTTCATTTGCAAAAATATTCCTCTTTTTCTGTAGGCCGAATAATTTGTCACATTTAAAATGGTGCTATGGTAGATCTTGGTGATGTAGAGGAAAGCGTTGCCAATGCCATTTTAACCCAGGCTCTGTTAACTCAAAATACAGTCCTAAGGGCACTTGTATCATTAGGCTTACTCCAAGGAGCTCAGTCTCTGGGCTTTTGCTTTCCCTATCTCAATTGCTTTTGTTCACATGAACTGCTTCATATGATGAGTGCTTATTTTTTATTCTTTTTATTCTGACTCTAGGACAGCCTGACACAAAGCACAGGTCTCCTGCAAGACCCTCATCACATTACAAGCCAGAATGTACACAACTCCTATTGCTCTGACGTCAGGAAAGCAATGCATGCACACAGCATAAATATATAGAAGAAATAAGTGTGTCTTGGCACAGCACTTATCCCAACCCTGATTACCCAGTGTAAAGAACACAGAGACATTTTGGCAGGAGCAGTGCTGAAAAGAGGGTCAGCCTACTGCTTTTCCTGATAATCCTTCTTATCTCTAAACTATTGCTATAGCACCTGCATGGGAACATGAGGCAAGGAGATCGCTTCAGTATCTTGATGGTTCTTCTATTAATAGCTGTATTTCCCTGTCCTCTACCTCTCTGATTTATCTTGTGTACTGTAGCCATCAGGCTCATAAATGAATGACTCCTCTAGCTATGCATCCAAAACCCTCTGGATCCATGTCACCTGCAGTATTTTTACGTATTTCTTCAACAGTAAGACACAGTCTTCATTTGTCCTTGGAGACAACTGCCCTTCCCACATTTTTGCACCTTTTTAGGTTGCAGTTCTTCTTAGCCATGATGCAAATTTGTTCGTGTTGACAGTAAGTCTGCTCTGCCATTAGAGTCTCAATCACTGATATGGATAACACAGTGTAGGTCTGACTTGAACTGGTCATTTGAACCAGTTAATTTCTGTATTTCTCTCAAACTCATTTCCTTATATTTGTTACTTATTCATTATGACTCCTTGACTACAAAGAGTACATCAAAGCTGAATATTTCTCTTTAATCAGGGACCAAAACCATTATCACTCTGATCACAGGATTGCAGCTTTCATATTTTTTTCTTAAACCTATTCTTGGAATGTGTCCCATCATTTAAAATCCTCTTCTAAAGTAGTAAAAATGACCTTTTCTCTTTCAAGTCAAACCTTTTCTTAGGATAGTTCAGGGACTTCATGAGTATATGCCAAGAATAACATAAATTTTTATACAGATTGAATTTTATTTGCAATAATAATTTGCAGTATTTTTGCGTCTCCAAAATCATTTTAGAGGTTTATTACAGCAAAAGGTTATTTTGGCTGTTATTTTGGCTATGAGAAATGGCAGTCCAGCTCTTTGCAAAAGGGTCTGTGAAGAGTCATTAACGTAAGTCTCCTTTCCCATGAGAGTAGGATGTAAAGAGCTGAGATGTGATCATGTGTGTATGTGCATAGGATACCTGTGGAGACAGTGGAGGAGGCTGCTTTTCGGCCTTTGTATAAGATAAGTATATATATGTATAATAGCTAAAATAAGAGTTGATATTTTTCTGCCAGATCAAGTAGGAGTTGGAGCTGTTAACAAACAACATTAAGATTAAAGAGTATAAACAAAGCAATTAATCGTTTCTTCTGGCCCAAGTAAAATTAACACCACAGCTGAGTTAGCCCCTCTTACACTGACAGGGGAAAAAAATTCCTGTCTACAAGACAAAACCTTGCTAGAAGGAGAAAGAGGGAAATATACTGGGGAAAACAAACTGCATGTCCCTGTTGTCCCAAGGTCTAGCCTGAGCCAGGAGCAAGGAACAGTGGGACACTTGGGCAATGCAATAGAAGGTCAAAAGAAACAGGGCATGAAAGGACTGGGGAAGGTCATGTAAACCACCCACATCTAACAACATACACCACAGATTATACACAATCCCATTATCCACACGTGGGATAACATTTGGGAACTTTAGGGGTTTTATCATTGCTTGGTCTGTGCTCTTAGCAGAGTGCATTGCTTTGATGCAGAACTTACATTTCTGAGCAGCTCACAGAAATTCCCTAAAAACTTGGCAAATTCTTTTACTCAGAGCCCAAGGTGCTGCCCCAGGAGAATAAGTGCATGGGTCCCTCTAAGAATAGAGCTCTGAGCAGTCCCCTGTTGCTCAACAACAAGGAACAAGGCAGGAGGCTTGTTCACACCCTTGTCTGTTTAGGGCTTGGCATAGATGCTTGTTTTACTCTCTGCCTGCTAACAACTTGCCTCTGAGTATTTGGAATCAGTATAAAGTGAATAGAATGAGATACCATATGTTAATTCCAGTATGATTTTTGGCTGATAAAAGTGAAAAGTATAAGCTCTTTGTGAGATTATTGCATATAAATGAGTTAAGGCAATTGCATGGATAAGATAGGAAAGCAGTAGTTCTACCTATTAAGATTTTATCTAAATAATCCAAATGTTATGAATGAGGAAAAAAATAACTAGAAGGTTGGGTAGCAAAGCCAAATTACCTAAAACTCTGATCTCTGGTCATGCAGAGATTTTGAATGTTAAACTTTTTAGTATGTCTAAGAGATGCTTAGTATGTGGTGATGCATCAGATCTGTTACTTACTCTCTTGCTTGGGTGGACGTGTGTATTTTGCTACTGCACATATTTCTCAGCAAACACATATAAGTGGCAAGGGAAAGGATGTTGTTCCTTGATGCCATTGTTCTCTTGACACTTCCTACTATGAAATACACTCCAAATTTCCCAATAGAATGAGACTGAAATTATGAAGAATAAGATTGACTGAAATGGATGACAGTGTTTAAAAAATGTTAGCTAGTATTGATGTTTTGGAGAAAAAAAATACTCCAAGAACACTGCCCCAAGAAGGTGATTGATACAGCTGCCACGGGGGCCTGTGTCACACTGGAAAAGTCACTCCAGCCATATCAGAGGTGATCATTACTTTTATACTCCTCATTTTCTGGGTGCCTGACTGACGACCCTGATATGCAGAAATATGAGGCACTTAAAGCTTAGCTGCTACTGAAATCTTGATGTCAGCACTGGCTGCGAAGTTTCTGATGAAAAATTTTTCTGTTGGAAAATGTTGACTGGCCGCAGCTGAGATTTTTACAGAAGTGTGTTTTTCCATTGAAGTTATCATTGTGTGATTTTTAGTGCAGAATTGCTGGAGGAAAAAAAAAGGGAGGAAGCTCTGTGCTTTGGAATAATCAAAGCACTTGAGAAACTGCAAAATACAAGGCTGGGGCCCTGCTCTGGGTCTGCCTGAGCAAAAATTCCTAAATTAATGCCATTATCTCCTCGGCTGAACTATTAGGGGTG